>NW_019168049.1:5461708-5932341 GCF_002303985.1 Durio zibethinus
TTAGGTTAGGTCTAGGTTAGGGTTTAGGTTAGGTCCAGGTTTGGATTTAGGGTTAGGGGTTTAGGATCTAGGTTAGGGTTTAGGGTTTAGGTTTAGGGTTTAGATTTGAGGTTTGATTTTAGGATTTACGTTTAGGGTTTAGGTTGAGGGTTTTGGTTTGGAGTTTGGATTTGGGGTTTGCATGGGAAGTGTATGTGACAAAATTATCGAAATGCCATTAATAAAAATGCAAACTTTGATGCATGGGAATAAGGTGACAAGAATTACCAAAAATGCCATTGATGAAAATGCAAACTTTAATGCATGGATCTTGTATGAAAACAAACATATTACATCTACGAATATATTACAAACTAAACATGCATGCAACAATGTGGTAAAATGATCAAACATCAATTTAAAGACATGTTCCACCAATTTTTTTTAAATTTAAAACTCATGCATACAACATAAATCACTAAAAAGTCTATTGACCTAACATTTTTATTCATTGAGAATTTCATCAAACATATAGAAAACTTAAAGAACAAAGCATGAACACAAGCATTCAAAGATGAAGCAACCAACATTTGGCCATAGAGCAAGTTAGGAAATTTCAACCAAGCATGGGAATGGCTTGGTCGAATACCCTTATGGCAAAACCATAAATATCCACCACTTTGTTTAGTTAAATCATGCATCAAACACTTATTAAACTATAATGTAAAGCATTTTTATCATGAAAGGAATTCTATCAAATATGTAATAAACTAACTATGAGGAAACCATGAAAACATACATACTTAGCCAAACACTACATACAAACTACTAAACTAACCATCATGCATGCAATAAACATGTGGAATAACACTAAAATCATTCATAAATTATTGAAAGCAAGAAAAACATCTAAGAAGGAACAAAAGAGGTTTGACCATGGTGAAACAATGCTTGCCAAATCTCTAATGGCTTGTAACCAATGGTGGATTTTTTTTATTGCCTGTTCATTTTTGTTTCCAACCAACTATTGTTTTAGTTGAATGAAAACTTGAATCAAGCTTGATTTAAAAAGATGAATAACTATAGATTTTCTTACAAAAACAAAAAAATTAGAAGATAAATAATAAGAAAATTATGAAAAATGGTATGAAATGATATGATATGCAATGAAAAATATTATAAATTATACATTCACAAGCCTTTTGAATTTTTTCTATTTGTCTTTCTTTTTTCTTTTCCTTTTCCATGCCATTTCTCCACTACCCGCTTCTTTTTTCTTTAGCCCTAAATGATGAATAAATATTTCATGGAAAATGCATGCAAGAGCCTTTGATGTATTTTTCATTTAATGGCCATCATTTTTCCTTGTTTATTCTTGTAAGGAACCACTTTTCATAATTGGATTTGGCCCCTTAAGATCATCTTACGATTCAAAATCTTCATGCCTAAAGGTTGCAATTTTTAATGCTATTGAACTATGTAAAAAGACCATTTTATCTCTATTAGAATGTTTTGGCCTTTATGCAATTTTGTTGAAAAACAATGTTCCTTTTTTCATTTTTATGATTTTAAAGCTCTAAAAATCTTAAAATAATATGAAATTAGAATTTGAAAGTTTTCATGAAAAATCAACTTTGAAAAGGTCAAATTACAAAAATACATTTTAAGGGCATTTTAGTAATTTCATATTTTTTGAGGTGTGATCAAGGTTTTCAATGCATCAAAAATTATAAAATAATATAAAAACATAATCTGAAATGTTTCGTAAAAATCAACCTTGAAAATGTCAAATTATAAAAAAACCCTTTAAAGGCATTTTAATGATTTCACATTTTCCTAGGTACGATCAAGATTTTTAATTTACTAAAATCATGGAATCATGATCTGGAGCATTTCGTGAAAAATCAACCTTGGGAATGTCAAATTAAAAAATAATTCCTTATGATGTTTGATTAATTTCACACATTATGGGTGTGATCAGGGTATTCGATGTATAAAAAATCATAAAATGATATTTAAATGTGATATGACAGTTTTCACGAAAAGCTAATTTCAAGAAGGTAAAATTATAAAAGTACCCTTAAGGGTGTTTCGATAATTTTCCCTTTCCCAAAGTGCAATCAAAGTTTTCAGTGTATTAAAATCACATACTTCAATTCCAATCCTTAATAAACCCATTTGGTTGTGAATTTTGAAAAATTGATCTGAGTTCAATCCAATTTGATTGATTTTGACCAATTTTAACTAAGTTTGACTAGGATTGATCAAGTTTGACTATGGGAAATTTGCATCAAATTGATCACAAATTTGATTTTGAAAACTTGTCAAAATTAAAAAAATATTGAATTTAAACTAGGTCAAATTTTAATAACTCTATGACTACCCAAAATCTGCTTGAATAAACTTAGGTGTTTACAGCTACCCCTTTTTGTAAATTTTTAAGCATAAAAAATAATGCAAAGACCAAGACACTAATATTGTCTAAGACCAATGGTGAAAGATTTTTGCTTGCTTTTTTGTTGTTTGGTTTTTTTTTTTTTTACCAATAAAGACTTTAAAATTTTGAAAAGTCTTAAAATTTGAAAAACTCATCTAAATAGAGGCTACAAAACTTTAAAAAGGTAAGCTTTTGCAAAACTCCTCTAAATAGTAGTTACAAATATTTAAAACCTCAATTTAGAAAAACTCCTCTAAACAAAGGCTATAAAACTTTAAAAATCTCAATTTTGAAAAACATCTTTAAAGAAAAGCTAGGAACTTCAAAATCTCAAATTATGAAAAAGCTCTTATAAAGATTGGCTAAGAAATATTAAAAATTTCATTTTGAAAAAATCCCTATAAAAATAGGCTAAGAAATTTTAAAAGTCTCAACTTTGAAAAGACTGTTATAAAGATAGGAAAACTTTGAAAAACTGCTATAAAGAAAAGCTAGGAAACTTCAAAATCTCAAATTATGAAAAAGCTCTTATAAATATTGGCTAAGAAACATTAAAATTTTCATTTTGAAAAAAACCCCTATAAAAATAGACTAAGAAATTTTAAAAATCTCAACTTTGAAAAGACTCTATAAAGATAGGCTAAGAAACTTTGAAAATCTCATTTTGAAAATCTACTATAAGGATAACCTAAGAAACCTTAAAAATCTCATTTTTTAAAAGGATCTTATAAAGATAGGCTAAGAAATTTTAAAAATCTCATTTTGAAAAACTCTTATAAAGATAGGTTAAAAAATTTTAGGATCTTATTTTTGAAAGGGTCCTATAAAGATATACGAAGAAATTTTAAAAATCTCAACTTTGAAAACTCTTATAAAGATAGGCTAAGAAACTTTAAAACCTTATTTATTTTGAAAAGGCTTTTACAAAAAAAGGCTAAAAAATTTTAAAAATCTTATTTTGAAAAGTTTGGTTGTATCTGAACCTTTGACAAGAGTTTTTTTTTCTTAAAAAGTTTCTTCTATTGAAATGTGTTCATTTTCTGATGTTGTGTTTATTTTTCCAAAAGTCAAATACATTTTTCATAATGAATGCAAGACACACAGTGCATGTGATTTAAATAATTTTGTTCACATCATGCACTGGTTTTTAATGACATTTTCACTATAATTGTCTTCAAACTCTTGGTTCTAAGCAAGTTATTAGTAGTTAAATCATACTCATATGATCATTTTTTTTTAATTTTAAGCATTTCTTCTTCTTTCTCTCTTTATCAATTCTTTTCGCCTTGATCTCTCTAGCAATTGTCTAATGATTTGTGCCAAAAACACCTTTTTTTTCCCTTACAACTATCATTCATCCTTCATCCATTTCTTCATCAATTCCCCATTGACTCATTCATTCACATCCTTCATTTCCCATTTTCTTCATTTTTCATTTCATTCAACCATTTTTCAATCACCTATCATTCCCATTTCCATTCATTTCCCCATATTTTCATTGATCAATTTATTCTCATTTTTATTACATTCATCATTTTTTATTTTATTTTTTTCCATCTTAATTTTCTTTAGCCCTTTTTTTTTCTTAATTGATGCAAATTTCATTGGGCTTAATGATCTCATCTTAGTACAAGCTCACCCGAGTTTAAATCTCATCTTAGTGCCAACTAGTCTAAGTTTATATCTAATTCTAGTGTCAACTAAACTAGGCTTAAATCTCATTTTGGTTCCAGTTAAACATAACTTAAATCTTATCTAGGTGCTAGCTAGACTGGGCTTAAATCTCATTCTGGTGCCAACTAAACTTGGTTTAAATCTTATCCTAGTGCCAATTAGATTGGGCTTTAATCCTAATGGTGTTAGTTAGATTGGGCTTAATTCTCTTTAGTGCCACCTAAACTGGATGTAATTCTCCTAGGTGCCAACTAAATTGGGCTTAATTCACCTTGGCTTTAGCTAAACTAAGTATAATTCTCTTGGTGCAAGCTAGACTGAGCTTAATTTTTCTTAATGCTAACTAAACTAGGCTTAAGTCTTCTCAATACCAACTAAACTTGGCTTAATTTTCTTTTTCTTTAAAAAAATTTCTTAATATTTACTCAACTTGTTATCATATCTCATCTTTTTCATTCATTTTTCATTCATTTTTCAGCAACCCTTTTTTCTTTTGTGGGTTCCTTTTTCAACTTTTCAAACTCTTATGTTATTTTTGCCTCTCATCAAACTATTTTCTCTTTTTCTTACTTTCTCTCTTTTCATATGATATACTTATTTGTCTTTTTTTGCTTTCTTTATTTTTTCCCCTTTTATTCTTTTATTTTATTTTCTCTCTTTTTTAAAACTCTTTTCCTTCATCCTTTTTCTTAGTAGACTTTCTTTTATTGTTTTTTGAACTGAGGGTTCTTTTCTTTCTCATTTTTCCCTTTGACAGACTTTTTATCTTTTTTTTTTTTTTTCAAAAGAAAATTCTTTCTTAATTCTGCCTATCTCCCATTTCCCATTCAATTAAATCTTCTATTTCTTTTAAAAATGATCTTAACTTACCATTTTCATGTTCCCTCACCTATTTTATCTTGTTTCTTTACCAGTTTCTACCTTCTTTGCTTTTGAACAAATTCTCTTGATTTCTTTTTTATTTTCAACATACTTTTTTTTTATTTTTAGTTTTAACACAAAAACACGCAACATGCAACACGTGTTTTGGACTTGAATATGAAAATAAGAGGATAAACCATTTTTAAAAGCCTCTTGTTTTTCTTTTCTATTCCCTTTTCAACACCATCAATTTTTTGGTGCAAAACATTTGTTTTCCTTAAACCTAAATTGATAACATGATTTCTTTATTTTATACAAAAATGTGATTGGTTACTTAAAATTTTTCAAAACGGTCAACAATATTGCCTTACATAATTAAATTCTTTAATTAAAAAGAATGAAATATCTAAATAAATATGACTTTAGGAATCTCTTGGGAATTGGCATTCCCTATTAAAAATGAAAGAGATGACAATTTTTTTTTAATGAAATGGATGGTTCAACATGTAAAAGTCTCAATTCATTCAAAAAAGGCTTCACTACTTTAAAATAATAAGAGAGGTGTATACTTTTTCCAATAGGTTCACAAATGAAACATAAATTTTTCTAAAAAGCATGAATCCCTTGAAAATCAAACATGTTTGACACTTTTTGTAATATACAAATATGACATTTTGATAGATGTTAAAGTCAGCTGTAATTGGCTCAAAATTTTTTAATGTCATTTAAGGATGAAGAAAGAAAGCTCAAAATTTCAAAATCAATTCCTTTTTATACATTTAAAGCTTTTGGATTTTTCAAAGGGTTTAAGTTGCCTTTGGTTAGCATCTGTCTCACTTAATATCCGGAATGGCTTTAAGGCCTTTAAAGTTTGCTCTAGACAACCTTTTTTGTAGGGTTTTCACCCTAGAGCCACATTTATCTTCTTTTTTTTATTGATTTTTTATATTATTACATCATGCATTTAAGAATCCAAACTTTATCCAAAATGAGATAATGGTCCAAAAGGTAATTAAGAAGTAAAGAAGACAAAAAGGGTTCATAGGTTTTATGGCCATTTCTTAAAGAGAAGTTTTTCAATTTTAAGCATTTGCGTTTAATTCAATATGGACTTTTTTCATGATGTAATGTAGGCTAAGACTCAGGATTTTCAAAATAAGAGATAAATAAGCCTAAAAAATAAGTATTTAAGGGTGATTAAACCAATGATCATTCTTTTATTTGAAGGATTCATTTTAGGGTATTTGTCCTTTCATTTTTCCCATGCTTTCCACTTTATCATTTACTTTTTTTCTTTTCCTTCTTTTCTTTTATTCTTCCCTTTTTATCCTTTTTTTCTTTCATTTTTTCCTTATTTTCTTATTCTTTCACTTTTTTTTTCCATTTCTTTGAATGGATTTAAAACTTAGGGACCTTTTATTGGACATTTTACCTTCAACATATAGGGTTCCTTCTTAGAATTTTATGAAAGATGATACTTTGTTTGGGTTTATTTTGAAAGAATTTTATTAGGCTCAAATGGATAACAAGGGATAAATTTATATATTTGTGACGAGATGATAAAAGATGATCATTTATCATTTTAAGCACAGTTATTTAATTTTGAAGAGTAATTCTTTCTAGAAGAAAATTTTTGATGAAATTTTTTTTCTTCAAAATTTTTTATTTGACAATTACCAAGACTTTAACTCTATCTAAAGTCTTTGGTTTTTCTCTCCATGGTCTTTTTATTGAGATTCTTTTATTTTTTTGGATTCATTCAAATGCCTTAAATGTATAATGTCACAATCAAATATTTCTCATTTTTTCTTTCTTTTAATTTTTTTTCATTTTTCTTTCTTTTTAATTTTTTTTCTTTGCATGTCTCCCACCACAATTTGAAAAAGATGTTTTACTGACAAACCACCTTTAATAAAGGCTAATGTGAGAAAAAAAGTCATATAGAATGAACAAGTTTAGGTTGTCAAATAGTTCATGTTGCTTTATAATAAAGAATGGGTTGACCATAGCTCATCTTATCTAAATGGCAATGAAGTATTTAAAAAGATTTAGGTTTTCATCTAACTAAACAATAAAAATGTCTTTACATTATAGCTTCATACAAATATATTAAAAACTAAACATGAATGCAATAATATGATAAAAATGGATCAAACATCAAGGGATTTAACAATTTATAGGCACATTCCATCATTTTTTTTTAATTTAAAACTCATGCAAACAACATAAAATCACCAAAAAGTCTATTAATCTAACATTTTTATTCATTTAAAACTTGAAGAACAAAGTAAGAACACAAGCATAGAAAACTTGAAGAACAAAGTAAAAACACAAACATTCAAAGATAAAGCTACCAACATTTGCTCATAAAGCAAGTTAAGAAGTTTTGACCAAGCATGGGAATGGCTTGGTCGAATACCCTTATGGCAAAATCACAAATATCCATAATTTTATTTAGTTAAATCATGCATTAAATCCTCATTAAGCTATAATGCAAAGGCATTTTTATCATGAAATAATTTTGCCAAACATGTAATAAACTAACTAGTGAAAAAACTATGAAAACATACATACTTAGTCAAACACTACATAATATTACTAAACTAATCATTATATATGCATTAAACATTTGGAATAACACTCAAATCATTCATAAACATTATTGGAAGCAAGAAAAACATCTAAGAATGACCAAGAAGAGGTTCGGCCATGGTGAAAAAATGCTTAGCCAAACCTCTACTGCCTTATAACTAATGGTGGATATTTTTGTTGCTTGACCTTTTTTATTTCAAACCAATTAATGTTTAGTTGGATGAAAACTTGAATCAAGCTTGATTTAAAAAGATGGACAACTATAGATTTTGTCATAAAAACAAAAAAAATAAAAGGATAAACAATAAGAAAATTATGGAAAATCGTTTGAAATTATATGAAAATGCAATGAAAAAGACTAGAAATTAATTTTTTTTCTTTTCCTTTTCCACATCACTTCTCCACTATCTCATTTTTTCTTTTTTAGCCCTAAATGATGAATAAATATCTCATACAACATGCATGTAGGCCCTTGGATGTGTTTTTCATCTAATGGCTATTCTTTTTCTCTTTTTTATTCTTGTAAAGAACCACCTTTCACCATTGAATTTGGTCCGTTAAGATTATCCCATGGTTCAAAATGCTAATGGCCAAAGGTTTCATTTTTAATGCTATTAGAACCATTTGAAAATAACATTTTAGCCACATTAGAAAGTTTTTGCCTTTTATGCAAATATCTTCAAAAAAACAATGTTTCCTTCTTCATATTTCTAATTTTAAAGCACCAAAAATCTTAAAATAATATGAAATTAAGATCTAAAAGTTTTTATGAAAAATCAACCTCAATAGGTCAAATTACAAAAATACCCTTTAAGGCAATTTTAGTAATTTCACATTTTTCAATGTGCGATTAAGGTTTTCAACACACCAAAAATCATCAAATAATATGAAAACAAGATCTGGAGTGTTTCGCTAAAAATTAATCTTAGGAAGGTCAAATTATAAAATACCCCTTAAGGGTATTTTAGATATTTCATAACTTTCAAGGTGCGATCAAGGTTTTTAATACATTTAAAAATCATTAAACTATGATCTAGAGCATTTCGTGAAAAATTGACCTTAAAAATGTTAAATTATAAAATTACCCTTAAAGATATTTTAGTAATTTCATATTTTTGAAGTGTAATCAGGGTTTTTATGTATTAAAATATATAAAATAATATTTAAATGTGATCTTAAAGTTTTCACTAGAATCTTATTTTAAGAAAGTAAAATTACAAAAATACCAAGGGCATTTTGATAAATCAAATTGTAATCAAAGTTTTCAAAGTATTAAAATCACAAACTTTAATTCCAATATTTAAGAAACCCATTTGGTTGTGAATTTTGAAAAATTGACTTGAATTCAATCAATTTGATTGATTTTGATCAAATTTGACTTTATTTGACCAAGTTTGACCTTGAGACATTTAGGTCAAATTGGTTTCAAAATTGTATTTGAAAACTTGACCAAGTTTGAATATTGAATTTGAACTAAATTGGATTTTAATAACTCCACAAGTGGCCAGAATCTACTTGAACAAAATTAGGTGTCTACAATAATGAATAAGCAATTCACTTTATTATGGGTAATCATTCCTATAAATTCAACTAATAGTTGACACTCTTCACTAATTGGTTGCCTATTAAAATTTTTGTAGACACTATAATATGCTCATTCGAAGGTAGTGTCCATAATTCCTTCAAAGTTTTTTAGCCTCATGTCCTGTATTGACAATTGTTATCAACTGTAAAAAAAAATCAATTAGTAAATTACCAAAACTTTAATGATTATAATTGTAATTTAAATATGTGGTTTATGATACTTGTATTCAAATTAGAAGTAGAATTAATTGCTAAGATACTATCCAAACCTTTACCTATTGTATTGCCAGATCTAGTATCAGTGGAAGGGTTAGAAGTGACTTAGTTAGTGTCATGACATGTAGGTTTAGAGACCCAATTGCTATACTTGGGAAAATAAAAATGAGACTAAAAAGTATTTTCAATAAAAATCAAAACAAAGAGTCACCACCAATCTCTTTTATGGTGTAATTTGCTACCCAAATTTTTTGTCATTCTAATAAAACGTTTAAAAAATTTTAAAGTTTATTGAAAGAACATTTTACGGTTTTCGAAAATAAAAATGGTTTTAGGAGTCAATTAAACATAGGAAAATATTAGCACCCTCACAACTCCCTTCAAAGATAGTACCAATTAATTATATGTTATCCTTAGATTTTGGTAAAAATAGCCCTATTTTTAATGTTTAAAAATTAATTCATTTTCTTATTCCAAAAATCAATTTTTTTTAAATTTTTTTCAAAAGCAAATCATTTTTAGTTTTTTCTTTTTTTCTTTTTCTTTTGAAAGCAAATCATTTTTAGTTTTTTTTAAAAGCAAAAACAATTTATTTTTGGATCATGAAAATATCCTAAAATCAAAACATTTCTTCTACTCTTTTATATTTAAGTAGAGTTTCAAAAATATATTTAACTTAGAAGTTTTGAAATTACCCCATAAAACTAAGATAATATCTAATATCAATAATAACCATTGAAAGTCTTCCTATATTTAAGTCAGATTATCATAGGTTATATTTACTTGATATATTATTTTATTTTAAAACATTTTCCTTTAAAAAACCTTATTTAAAAAACCTATACAATATGCATGAATATAATAATAATAATAATAATAATAATAATAATAATATATGATGTATGCATGATAATTAAACATGAATGATAAAATATGAATGCATGACAATCAATGAATGCATGTGAAAACAAAATAAAATGAAATGCAAATGCATGAATGAAATTAAGTTGGTTTTATGGATTTGGGTTGTTTAGGGTGTAGGTTAGGGTTTAGGTTTTAGGGTCTAAGGTTATGATTTTAGTTTAGGGTCTAGGGATGGTGTTTTGATTTAGGGTTTAGGGTTTAGGTTTTAGGTTTAAGGTCTAGGGTTTAGATTTTGAGTTTAGGGTTTAGGATTTTGGATTAAGGTTTAGGTTTTAAGTTTATGGTATAGGTTTTAAGTTTTAGGTTTTAGGTTTTGGGTTTAAGGATGCATGTAACAAAATTACCAAAATGCCATTTATAAAAATGCAAACTTTGATTATGTAACAAAATTACTAAAATGCCATTGATAAAAATGCGAACTTTCATGCATTAGAGTAATGTGACAAAAATTATGAAAATGCCATTGATGAAAATGCAAACTTTAATGTATGAACTATGTATGAAAACAAACATATTACAAACTGGGAGATATTTACAAATAGATTACAAACTAAACATGTATGCAAAACTATGACAAAAATAGACCAAATACCAAGGGTTTTAGAAAATTTAAAGACATGTTCCACAATTTTTTTTGTTTTGAATTAAAACTCATGCAAACAACCAAAAATCAACAAAAAGTCTACTAATTTAACATTTTTTATTCATTGAAAATGTGATCAAACAGATAGAAAACTTCAAGAACAAAGCAACAACACATGCAAACAAGTAAGAAACAAAAGAAAAACATTAGCCACCATTCTAGGGAGAAAAGTTCAGCTAAAGCATAAAGAGCTTGGCTGAATGTTCCCATGGCTTCCACAGTCCTACCAAACATCATATTTAGTTAAATGATGCATCAAATATTCATTGAACTATAACATAAAGGCATTTATATCATGAATGGATTTTTATCAAACATGTTATAAACTAATTAATGAGGGAAACCGTGAGAGCAAAAATAATAGCCAAACACTACTTACAACTTACCAAAACAAACAAAAAACATACATTAAACATATAGAATAACACTTCAATAATTCATAAACATTTTTTGAAGCAAGGAATACAACTAACGAGGACTAAAAAGTGGTTTAGCCATGGTGGAGCAATGCTTGACTGAACCTTCAATAGTTTGTAATAATGGTGATTTTTTTATTGTTTAATTCCTTTTGTTTCAAACCAAACTATTATTTAGTTAGATGAAAACTTGAATCAAGCTTTAATTTATAGATGAGCAACTATAGATTTTCTCAAGAAAACAAAAAAAATTAAAGCTAAACAATATAAAAATTGATGGAAAATGGTATGAAATGATATGAAATGTAAATTTGAAACTCTTGAAGAATCTTTTTCATTTTTTTTGTTATGAATGGAAAAATAAAAATAAAATCACCATAATTTTAGGTATTCACTTAATTTTGATAGGTATAGGTACTTTTCTTCTAGTATTCATTTTAAAGGCATATATGATACCTAGGTTCCAAGAGGGGGAGATGTAAGAAAAATTACCAACTTGAAGCTTAAGTGTTACATTTGGTTATTTATTAAAATCTTCTTTTGGAGGCAAATGATGGATTGTTAGTGTGGAAAATTTGGAACATATAATTGGAAGACATGTATGGTTAGGTTCTATTTGTTTGGAAATAACATCTTGTTCCCATCCATTTCTTGCCCCTTGAGGTAAGCTATTTTCTTTTCTCTTTTCTTCTGTATAGCTTTCCTCTTGTTAGCAACAGTCAATTTGTATCCTAACCCAAAATTTTCTTTGTTTTTCATGAACTCTAGTGCTTTCTTCATCCCCTACAGTGTCACCTAAAACCTAAACCAGGCTGCCATCCCTCTTTCAACATTTGTTTAACCATCACCCATGTAATTTTTGATAGGTCAAGGATAGGGATAGATGTAACTAAGCCTTTTCCACATATGAGGTATTAACAATTTCAAAGGCACGAAAAAAGCGTTTAAGTGCTTATTCAATAGCTTCCATATAAAAGGTTGTTAAGGTCTTGGTTTCTAACAGATCTTCTTCTTTATCTACGCATACCTATTTTTCATTAACCATAAATTTTACTTTTTTATATAAATATGATGGCACAACTCTTATTGTGTAGATTTATAACCTCCATAGTGGACATTTATATGATGGTGAAATATCCATGACTTGGAATTTAACATTAAAAGTATAAGACCTTATCTGTAATGGAATCTCAATATCTCTAATCACTTATCTCCTTAACATATCGGAGGTTTTAACCATCATGTGACTGTTTTTCATGTAGGAAGGATTGATCGATAATTTTGTCAATGTGGCCATAACATAACATTAATAGAGGATCCATTGTCAATCAGTACTTTTCCCATGGTGTGGTTTTTACACTTTACTGTGATATGCAAGAACTTTACACTATTTTGCACTTCTAACGAGATTTCATCATCATTGAACATTATGAAATTTAGGGTAGCTATATTTCCTACCAAATGGTCTACCTTTTAATGAAAATACTAAGATCTATAAGTTTGGTTTAATACATTTAATAGCACATTTCGATAAGGTTCATAGTTCAACAATAAAGACAACAATAAGATCTTTGTTGACATTTTGTTAAGTTGATCTACCACACTATATTCACTGTGCTTGATAATCTTCAAAAATTCACATTCCTCCTTTTCTGTTATTGGTTTTTTTATTTATGTCCCAAGATTCATTGTAATAGGAACTTTTTTTTCTTTTTTGTTTTCTTATACTATTTTCACCTTCTTCTTTATTGCTTGTTCTAACACATAAGGAGCATAGCAATGCCTACTTCAGGTCATTCCTTCTACCATAGATATGTCAATTGCACCCCTAATTTTTTAAATGTTCAAAGCATCGCTAACACTAGATCTTTAGACTACTATATCATAATCGTACTTTCAAAATATTGCTTTGTCATTTTTGTAAGAAAATACACTATGCAATATATAGTTATTGTTGCTATAGGGTAGCTAATTGACTTATCTACCATCAACTTTAGTTTATCATAAAAGATTATCAAAGGTTTTGAAATCAACAACTTTCTAAAAGATTAACTCGAAATCATGCTAGCAACATTCTCTTCTTCCTTATTATAAACTCAATTCTTCTAGAATTAATCAATTTTGTACTACTTGCTTGAATTCTTCATAATTCTAAATCAGATGACCCATTAACATTCCATAAAACTTATAGATCATACCCAAACCTTGATGACTATTAACGATCTTAAAAATTATCGATTAAATTATGTTAGAAGGGTCCCCACATCTTTTACCTACCTTTTAACCTCATTACCCCTTTCTATTACATTGGTTACACCTTTAATATAGTTTAATAATGGGTTTCTACCAACATTCAATTTTATGTAGGTGTCAAAATTTAATAGCCCGACCTTCACCAATGCTTACACCTTGTATTTTATGGTTGTGCAATCTTTTAAAGAATGGCCCACATTACCAAAATGGTGTTCATATCAAGCATTAGGGTTGTACCATTTAGGATATAGAGGTTGGAGAGGTTCTAAGGGAACTCAAACAATAAGATAACCTTTCAGAAGTTATGGTTATAGATCATTATAGGACATAGGTATTGGGTCTATTAGGGTTCTTTCTTTGGTTTGTTCTAGATTTAGGTTACTTTGTTAGGATAGAGGTTATGCAATTAGTGTTGGAATGTATTGGGAACTCTTGGTCAAAAACTGGATTGGTATATTGCTTATAATGATGATGGGTATATGTATGGCATTTGGGATACTTAGTTCTTGGATGAGTAGTAAGGTTAGTAAGCATAAATATGTGGTAGGGAATGAAAGATCTGGGTGATTGGCTTGTAACTGCATGAGTTTCAAATTTTTTTTTGGCAACTAGTGTCTTCTTAACACTTTAGGGCTCTTACCCGTCAATTTTGTTGCTTTTTATCTTATTTTAAATCATCTCTCTCGATATAATCGTATCAAAAAAATTCTTGGTAGCATTGCCTACCAATTTGTCGTAGTAAGGGGCTTTCAAAGTGTTTACAAAAATTACAATGGGTTTTTTTTTATCAATGGTGGTTGGACCTATGCAGTCATATTTCTCCATCTATATACATACTCATAAAGGTTTTGATTGCTCTTTTTTCATATTCTACAAGATAACCTATCTGGTGCTATATCCTCTATATGCTTGTATTATGCTATGAAAGCCCTAGCCAAATCCTTCCAATAATGAATCTTATTTTGATCCAGTTGGACATATCACCTCGCGATAAACCCAGTAAGACAATCCTAAAAATAATGGACCAACAATTTATCATTGTGCATATGCTTAGTCATATTTTAAAAGTACATCATAATATGTGTCGATGGACATTTTGTTCTATCATTCTTATCAAAATCAGGGACTTTAAACTTGGATGAAATGACAAGATTAGGCACTAGACTTAGTTCATTGGCATCCACGCTTCCATACACATCATGTCCTTCTATCGCCTTTAGTTTTTCTTCTAACACGTCGTACTTACTCTTCATCTCAGCAATTTTTCCCACTTCAAATACCTCATTTAGTTTTTCTTGTTCTTTAGGATCATTAAGATTTGGCATAATAATAGGATCAAAAGGAGTAGAATTGGAGTTGAGGTTTATTTGAAACAGTAATGGCCTGGCAAAAATACCAGTATAATGTTGATGAGTTACTGATGATGCCTAAGTAATATAAAGACTCTAAACATAGGGATATGTGAACCCAGCATACATAAGTTTTTCCATGGCTATTTCTCTTTCCCCTTATGTCTTGATAATCCCTTTTTACTTTAGATAGCCTTGCTAAAATTTGTTTTAACTCAGTGAACTACCTCTTCATATTTTGTTGTATTCCTATAACTGTCTCCCTTATCTATTATTGAGCTCTTTCACTCTATCGATCCAATTGGCATTTTCATTCTCCACGACTCTTGAATGAGCTTACGTATTGTAAATGTAAGGGACTAACTGATCCTGTTTTTTAGGATGTGCTATCCTTAAACCTTTTATTAATTACCAAAAGTTAGAAACGCATGATGTGAATTTTATTATTGGCCCTAAAAGATAACTCTTAAAAATCCTTGAATATTTAGGCAAGATTTTTGAAGATATCCTTTACTTCAAAAATTACTTCAAAATTTTGATAAGAGTGTATTTACAACCATCATTCTTTGTCATTAGCTAGAATGAAAAATAATGTTCAAACAAATGATGCATGATATGCAAGTCAAATTTTATTATTAATGTTGAAAATGAACTTAAATTTCTTCATATATTCAGGCCAGGTTATTTAAAGATACTCTTTCCACCTCAAAAGTATGATGAAAGTGTATTTACAACCATAATTCTTTTCATAAGCTCCTTTAAACATACTATTAAAATATAAGCAAGGATATTCATTTCTTGATAATTCAAATTAAAAAAAGTTTTCATTCATTTTAAAAATTTCAATTTTATACATCACGAACCATCATAAAGCTAAAGCCATAAAAACACCAGACTTACTCAAATTACCGCTTTACTTCATCCTGTGACTGCTAGTAGAAATGACTCTTTACCTCAAAGATCCTGCATTTTCCATCATCACATTGGCCTGTCTAATTGCCTTTTGTATTTGAGTACTAAGGTGGTCAATATATATCTACCTTTCTTGACTTTTTGGTTTCCATTACTTTTGGGCTTCTATCTCTTGGTTGCACACATGCTTCCATTTTTTTCCCCTTTTTGCCATTCTTTATGTAAAAAGGCATTGTAGTCCTTGTTTTCTTACAATTGTAATTCCAGGGCTATGATTTCTATACCAAGTATGTTTTTTCCCTTGAAGTATCTAGACACCCTTTTTTTCTGCTTCTTAAGTCCTTTTTTAGTTTTTCATTCTCTTCTTGGCACTTACTTAACTCTTTTTTTTTTTTTTTTGCAATGAGTGATTTATATGAATTCTTATTTTTTTGTACCATTAAACAATCTTATCTTCATTCTCTTGAGCCTTATGCTTCCAAAACCACACCTTCTCTTTGAGCTGTTTTACTTCCTTCTAGTGTTTGGTTTTTTTTTTCTTTGTCCTTTAGTTGAACCCTTAGCCTTTGGTTTTTCAAGTGCAACTTCTTAAGATCATTTTGAGCCAAGTCTTTTTCTCTTGTAATTTTTTTAGCTTATCTTTTTACGCATTCTCTTCATACTTCAGCTAAACTTGTCACTTTTTATAGCCTCTGATTCTCTTTTTTCATTTTCTCCATCTCTGTCTCAAACTCCTACCTAGCAATCTCTATTTTTAATAGTGATGGCTTAGCCCATGGGTCAACCAGTTGGACCAACTCTTGCTATGATGGAAGCACTAAGTCATTAACTTGTTTGGCCCTCTAAACTAAATACGCCAGAGTCACCTTATCTTTATATCTTCCTAATTTTGATCTAAAAGTTTACCCCCAAGCTTTCATAATATCGTGCAATTTAACCATGTAGCCTTCCATACCATAGTTAAATTGCACCTATACTAGCCCTTAAGTCATCAAAATGAATTTCTGGGACCCATATTGTCATCTAACCATTAATGATGCATAGTTAATATTTCCTTAAATTCTAAGCAATGAAACCTAAGGCTAATCCCCATAATTATACAAAATCGAAACACGAGGCATCTACATCGCTTTCCAAGTCACTTAATCTTTCTGTAAACTTTATAAGAGTATTATCCATTATTCTTTGAAGAGATTCTTTGGCCACTTTTTTGCATTAAACTTGACTAGAGGTGATCAGGCTTTGTGTAAAGTAATAATGGAGTTCGGTTGGTACCTAAAAATGGCTTTAAATCCAAACATAAAGCAACTGAATACAACTAATCATCCTTCTTTTTCGTTTCTTTTGACAATGGTTTAAAGATATAATGGTTTTGGCTAAGATTGTAGGTGAAGGGTTAATCTTCTGCTCCAACTATACGAAAAAAATTAACCACAGATGCCTCTATGTACCTTAAAGCTCTTAAGAAGATTTTCAAACCATAGATCACCAATGCAAACATATCCATGACTCAATTTTTGTTGGAATTCTAGAGCCTAATATCTCGTAAAAAAGTCCACAATATCTCTTTGTTAACCCATTTCTTCTTATTAATCACCTAAACCTCAACCCTAATTATCTTTACTAACTTTTCTTATACCCTAACAGTTTCTGTGCTTTCCAATATACTTTATCAAGCTTGGGTAGATCTAGGTGCAATAAAGCAGAGTACTCATTTATGGTGGGTGTCAAGTCTTCCTTGTTGAATGTAAAGCATTGATATGCCGAATTCTAGAATCTTATTGTGGCTTTCCATATATGATCATTAGATTTCATCATTACCAACAAGGCAATGTCTCTATACTTGTTAGGGAAAGCTGCCTTCATTTCTATATCCCACTGACTCCAAATTCCCTCTAAATCTGTTGTATCATTTTGTTGCTAGTCCATACATATTTTCAAAAGGCTCACAATATACCCATCCATCAAACATTCTCCCCTTATTTGCTACCTATTTTTTCATTATTCCTTAACTTCCTAGAACTACTTGTTAACTAAAAACCCTAATTAAGATTCTTGGAATGCTATGAAAACTTTTACTAATAAATTATCTAGAATGAATATCTCTAATGCTTTATGTAAAAAATGATGCATGAAACAAACAAAAGAAAAAAAAAACATAAAAAACATAGAAAAATTAAAAGGTAAAAAATGCAAATGCAAAAGTAATATGATAAATTAACACTTTTAAGCCAAAATTTTTCTTTTTTCTTTTTTTAAACATAAAGGATTGCTGTTCTTAATGATTTTTTATTCTTTATCTTTTTATTAAAATCAAGGATTTAAATTATCAAATTAATAGAAAATTAAACGAGAAAGATAAGAGGTGTTCCTTCATGTGACATATTAGGGTAATTGCTACAGAGAGGGTTGGCATGGCTCTACCTAAGGTTGGGTCTCTAAGATTTATTATATGCTAGGCTAGAAATTGCTGCATCAGAAGGTTCTCAAATTGTTCCTCACATCATTGTTTATTACAGACAAATAAGGTAACACGACCTTCACCCATTACAGGTTACGATCGAAAAATGTTCAATTTGAGTAGGAGTGCTTCACTAGCCATTGTGGAAGTTTACACCTTACTAGAATATAACTACTTTACTTCCTCCTATATAGGGCTAGAGCTTGAGTATAGAGCTTATACATGCAATGCAATGTGAATGCGTGTGAAGGAACAAATAAACCTTTCACACTTTCCTAAAATACCCTTATCCTAAATGTGCTACAATTATTAAAAACAAGATAAATAACAATAATTTACAATAAACAACATAATTAAAACATGCATGAGATGTAAAACACACACACATACACACATTTTTTTATGCTTTTTGGAAATAAGGAAATTAAAACCAAAACATTTTTTCATTTTATTCCAATTTTTCAAATTTTTTGTTTTTCTTTTCAATTTTTCCATTTTAAGAAAACAAGAAAATCAAAATCAAGGAATTAAGATTAAATACTAATTAGGACCATTAAACTAAAATTTAAAATAACATGCAATCAACCTTTGGTTTAACTCTAAAAAAAATGTATCCCACATAAAGTCGTCAAGCTGTCACGATATGCAAGTTCGAAAACTTGACTGCTAGACTTAAAAAAATAAAAATGGGACTAAAAAGCATTTTCAATAAAAAAACAAAATAAAGAATCGCTACCAATCTTTTTTAGGGAGTAATTGGTCATCAATAAGTTTTTATCCTTTTAATAAAACATTTAAAAGACTTTAAAGTTCATTAAAAGAACATTTTGCAGCTTGTGAAAAGAAAAAATAAGTCTGAGAGTCGGTTACACATAAAGAAGGATTAACATTTTCACAATGCCTATTGAATACGGTACCAATTAATTGCATGTTATCCTTAGATTTTGAAGAAAGTGATCTTATTTTTAATGTTTAGAAATTAATTCTTTTGTTTATTCCAAAAATCAAATCTTTTTTCTCTTTTTTTTTTTGAAAGCAAATCATTTTTAGCTTTTTCTATTTTTTTGTTTCTTTTAAAGCAAATCATTTTTAGTTTTTTTTTAAGAAAAAATAATTTATTTTTAGATCAAGATGAAAATGTGTTAAGTATCATGACACTTCTTCCACTCTCTTATAGTTAAGTAGAGCTTCTAGAATATCTTTAACTTAGAAGTTTTCAAATTGCCCTACAAAACCAAGATAATATCTCACATAAATAATAACCATTGAGAGTCTCCTTATATTTAAGCTAGATTCTCAAAGGTTATATTTACTTGAGATATTATTTTATTTTAAAACACTTTCTTTTGAAAAACCTTATTTATAAAACCTATACAATATGCTTGAATATAATAATAATAATAATAATAATAATAATAATAATATATGATGTATGCATGATAATTAAACATAAACGATAAAAAATGAATGCATGACAATTAAGGAATGCATGTAACAACAAAATAAAATGAAATGTAAAAGCATGACGGGGATCAAGTTGGTTTTTGGGTTTAGGGTTGGTTTAAGGTCTAGGTTAGGGTTTTGGCTTTAAGGTTTAGGGTTAAGGTTTTGGTTTATGGTTAAGATTTTGGTTTAGGGTCTAGGGTCTAGGTTTTAGGTTTAAAGTTTAGGGCTAAAGTTTGAGGTTTAGGGTTTACATTTTGCGTTTAAGGTTTAGGTTTAAGGTTTGGGTTTTAGGTTTTGTTTAGCGTTTAAATTTTAGGTCCAGGTTTTGGGTTTTGGATTTTAGGTTTAGGGTTTAGGGATGCACATATAAAAATTACCAAAATGTCATTGATAAAAATGCAAACTTTGAAACATGTAACATAATTACTAAAATACAATTGATAATATTGCAAACTTTAATGCATGGCAGTAATGTGAAAAAAATTATCAAACTGTCATTAATGAAAATACAAACTTTAATGCATGAGCCGTGTATGAAAATAAACATATTACAAATTTAGGCATATTTACAAATATATTACAAACTAAACATGTATGTAAAAATATGGCAAAAATATATCAAACACCAAAGGTTTTAGAAAATTTAAAGACATGTTTGATAATTTTTTGTTTTGAATCCAAACTCATGCAAACAACCAAAAATCACCAAAAAGTCTATTAATCTAAGATTTTTTATTCATTGAAAATTTAATCAAACACATAGAAAACT
Organism: Durio zibethinus; assembly: GCF_002303985.1. Next base: position 5,482,225 of record NW_019168049.1, read on the forward strand.
TGAAGAACAAAGCAACAACACATGCAAACAAGTAAAAAAAAAAAAAAAAAACAACATTTAGCCACCATTCAAAGGAGAAAGGTTCGGCCAACACATGGGGAGCTTGGTCGAATCCTCCCATGGCTTCCACAATCCTTCCAAACATCAAATATTCATTGAACTATAACATAAAGGTATTTATATCATGAATGGAATTTTATCAAACATGTTATAAACTAATTAATGAGAAAACCATGAGAGTATAAACACTAGCCAAACATTACTTACAACTTACTAAAACAAAACAACAAATATACATTAAACATATATAATAACATTTCAATCATTCATGAACATTATTGTAGCAAGGAAAACAACTAAAGAAAACAACTAATGGTTTATAACAATGGTGATTTTTATGTTGCTTAATTCCTTTTATTTTAAACCAAACTATTATTTAGTTGGATGAAAACTTGAATCAAGCTTGCATTTAAAGATGAAAAATTATAGATTTTCTCAAGAAAATAGAAAAATTTAAAGATAAACAATATAAAAATTGATGGAAAATGGCATGAAATTATATGAAATGCAATAAGGTAAACTAACAGAGATTATACCTTCACAAGCCTTTCTAATTTTTCTCTATTTTTTTCTTTTTTCCCTCTTTTAATGCCAATTCCCAACTACTCTTCTTCTTCTTTTTCTAGCCATAAAATATAAATAAATATCTCATGCAAAATACATGCAAGCCTTTAGATATATTTTCCATCTAATGGCTATCATTCTCCCTTATTTATTTTACAAGGAACCACCTTTCACAATTAGATTCAGCCTCTCAAGATAATCCCAAGGCTCATAATGTTCATGTCCAAAGATCGCATTTTTAATGCTGCTAGAATCAATGTGAAAAGACCATTTTACTCCTATTTGAAAACTTTCGCTCTTTATGCAATTTTCTTGGAGAACCATGATCCCTTCTTCATTTTTATGATTTTAAAATACCAAAAATCCTAATATAATATGAAATTATGATCTGAAAGTTTTCATGAAAAACTGACCATAGGAAGGTCAAATTATGAAATTATCTCATTATAGGTATTTTACCAATTTCACACCTTTTGAGAGGCGATCAAGCTTTTTAATACACCAAAAATCAGGAAATAATATAAAACCTTGATTTGAAATGTTTCGTAAAAAACCAAACTTAAAAAGGTCAAATTATAAAAATATGCCTAAGGGTATCTTGATAATTTCACACCTTTCAAGGTATGATAAAGTTTTTTAATCCACCAAAAATCATGAAATAATATAAAATCATGATCTGAAATGTTTCGTGAAAAATCAACCTTGCGATCAAGGTTTTTTATGCATAAAAAGTCATAAGACAATATTTAAATGTGATTTAGAAGTTTTCACAAAAATCCAACGTTGAGAAGTTAAATTACAAAAATACCTCTGAATGGCATTTTGGTAATTTTACCATTCCCAAAGTGCAATCAAAATTTTAGTACATTAAAATCACATATATCAATCTCAAGCCCTATTAGTCCCATTTTGTTATGGCTTTTGCAAATAACTCGAGTTCAATCTGATTTGATTGATTTTCATTGATTTGGACCAAGTTTAACTTTATTTAACTAGGTTTGATCAAATTTTGGCAAATTTAGGTCAAATTGATCCTAGATCAATTTTGAAAACTTATCAAAATTAAAGAAATATTGGTTTGAATTGGGTTGGATTTTAAGAGTCTCATAACTGACCATAATTTGCCCAGACAAAATCCTATGTCTATAGCCAAAATTGATAATAGGCATATTTTTCCCCAAAGGATTCACTCCATGTCCAAGACCAACCGATGGTGCAGACAGTTTTGAACTAATATTTCTAATATTTACTCTTGTTAATCTATTTTTCGACATTTTAACTTAGCTACATTCTAAGAATGAATTAGTTAAAAGTTGAGAAGTTAAGATAAGGTAAATAAAATCATTCTAATCCTAAAATTACATAAAAGAATTTATAACTAATGATATATAAAGTTAGGTTTAATTTAGTTAAATAAGAATGTAAGATTTACAACACATTAAATACACAAAAGTGAATGCCTCATAAACTACATAAAAGCATTTATTATAATATGTTTTGAATATTCTAATTACATAATATAGATGATCTATCATGGTACCCATTAAATAGAGCTGCTGGAGATATTGCCATCTAAGTTTTATTCAATAAAAGGAAAAAATTCAATTTCATATTCAACATCATCTCTGGTTTCTAATCCATATCAAATAAGTTTATAGGTGTGTTACGAAGAACAACAAACCAACCCGTGTCTTTGAGTTTTGGAATAAAATACTTGTTTAACTTGAGAGAAAAAAACATAAGGTTCATTAATGAATTGGTATCTAGTGTGAATTAATCAAGAAAATTCATGATTATAAATCCAAAGTAATCTTTCTTAATGCCATTGGCGCTATTCACATCAACCTAATCACATTGAAATAAGACAACCTTTCACTTGCCATAATATTCCAACTTAATAATATCATTAATTATGCCATAATAGTAAGCATTTCCCTCCAAAGGGTTTGTATCCCTAACAATAACGTAGCTTGTAGTTGACGAAGTAACAACAATTCTAAAATTTTTATGTTTTGCTAAATCTCTCATGGGATTTAGTATAAAATCTAAATCCATTAATAACGAAATCTTTGTATAGTTTCACAATCTTGTTTAGACCTAATGAAAGATATTTCACCTTTTCACTAACAAGCTTACCACTCCAAACCTATAAATGTGGAATAAAATATATGTTATTAATTCTATTTATACCCTAAGCATTTCATGTACAATTCTAAAATTTGGAATTATGGCATTATTTACAATTTTTCCTAATCATTCATGAAAATTTTCGGTGAACAACTTATTAAGCTTTTGAGGGTTTGATCGTCGATAATGTGCAAGAGCTCTCAAATTATTTATATACTCATTATATGCATAAAGATGAACTATTAAAATAAGAAAAATACAATAAATTATGCTTAAGAGAATGAATGATTTTCTCAAACAAAAACTTATGTGCCGAGTGATTCAATTGAGTCATGATGGAAAAGAACATATCAATATACCTATGGCAAAGATTTATCATCTAACTTCACCACTTTAGCTTTATCCTATTAGATGTCCAACTTTCAAATAGATAAGTGTAGGTAAAGTCAGTATAATGCACACCAAGATTTTTCAATGGTCTATTAAATCTTATTTCAACATATTTCAAATATCTTGAATAAAATGTCATATACTCATCTGCTAAATATCCTTTAGTGATAAAACCTTTTGAATAGTGTTTGTTCTGACAATAAGACTTTAATCACCAAAAAGCCTTCGTGTTTATTGCATTAATAAAACTTAAAGCTCTAAAAAAATCAAAAGTATAAAACATTTATCATATACCTTTTTAACTAAAATTATATGATAACCACTAACTTGTTAATAAACTATTAACAAATAATACTACTCGATAAGATACATCTATCAATAATAAATTGGTCCACCTACGTTTTTTTCATAGGGAAGGTGAATAACCAGATGTATCATAATAATGAAGAAGTTTGGAGGGAAACTATTCTCTAAATGACATAAAGTGATAGGAGCTCAATCTTAAAACTTGTCAAGCTCTTTCACATTTAGAACTTTCCTACAAATAGCTTTAAATATGTTATTAAGTTTAAGTACCATTAAAGTGACTTGTTTTGACATTAATAAAGATAAAGCAAAGGGAAATAAGTCATGCATCAATATGTGGTAATAATGTAACTTTAATGAAGAACGTTTTTGCCCATTGAGATTTACATACCTCGATATATTTGAGGTATAAGCATATGAAATTTTCATATTTTTCAATACCTTACAAAACACATATTTCTTTATTTTAAAAATCTCAAAACAAGTAGGAAGCAATCATGATTTGCCATTAAAAAGCAACTTGAAATGAAGATCAAGGCAAATCTCCATGTCAACTAAGTCTAGCAAACTCTTTATCTCTTATTCACATTGAGAATTGTCTCAATAAAATTTTCATAAATATTCTTCTTGTGTACACCACATCAAGGTTATGATGTAATAACATTATATTCCCAATAAGGTAACTCAAAAAAATAATTTTTTTTTCACAACTCATCGTCATTTAGGTTATCTTCTTCATCTTCTTTCTCATCATGTTGAACATCAACATTACTAACTTAAGTATCAATATCACAAACTTGAAGAGTAAGAAGGACATTTTCAAGCATTTCCCTCAATCTTTTCCTTGATTGGTTTGTCTTTCCATAAGTAAATTGATGGCTCTTTGTTAAACTCTTCAGTTTCCGTTAAAAAGATATTTTTGGAATCTAAATTGATGATTATCATCTAACCATTAACGATGTGCCATATAATTGAACTTTCTATCATTATGTAACAACTTTAAACATGTTTGGTAGAACAACAAAGACAAGCGTAACTACCTTTAGTGCTCCAACTAGATAAATTTACATAAGCAGAAAAATTTTAATAGTCCATAATAAAGCAACACACATATTAAAGTTTTTTTTTTTATGCATCATACTCTCAACTTCTTTTTATAACTATTTTAGCTCTTCAATAAAAGGATGCAAGTAGATGTCTATATCATTTTTTGAACCATTTTTGCTAAGAATTATCATTAATAAGATAAATGAATGTTGTTTTATGGTAGTTCATGGTGGCAAATTGTATAGAATTAATACAATTGACGAAGTACTATAAAAAGTACTTATCACTTTAAACGAATTAAATTCGTCAGATGCTAGTATAAGCATAACATTTTAAGGATCAAAAGAAAAATTTGAAAACCTAAAGTAAAATGATTTCCATGCCAAAGAATTAGTAAGGTGCTTTAATGATCCATTATCCATTCACTTGTCATGTGCCATTTTATAGAATCTGCAGTTTTGAAAGATATGAAAATTCATTAAAGTTTTGGTATTAATGGAAAGTACCATAAAAACTTTACAATTTTTTTTTACATGTACTTCATCATTATCCTTATTCAAGCTTTCTTTGGGTTTTGTGTCCAACAAACGAGAATTACCACACACATAACAAGATTGTTGATATTTCTATCACCCTAATACAATATGCAATCTTTGGGATAATTATGAATTTTCTCATATCCAAAACCTAACTCTTTGATCATTTTCTTTAAATCTTTACAAAATTTAGGGACTTTTGCAAATGGAAACATTTCTTTCATAAACTTTAATATAAGGTCAAAGAGTTTTTAGTTTATCCACATAAGCATTTCAAGTGAAAAAAAACATATAAAAAAATAACCTTGAATGCTTAGATCCCTCATAAAGTTCTTCATTCATATCCTCAAGCAACCTCTAAAACTTTGATGCTTTTTCACTAAGTTATTGGTCACCTAAACCTATCCCATGTTCACCAAAATCATTCCTTTCAATATTTGACTCATTGAAGCCATCAATTTTAAAAGATAGATTATGCAAATTTTGGTTATGAATGTTAAACGCATCCCACAACATGCTTTCTATATCATCCTGTTTAATAGGATCATGTTAGTTTTAAAAAGCCCTTAAAGTTGAAAGAACTCTAGTCGATGACCTTGAAGGTACAAACTCTTTATGAAAATATCAATTAATGTATCCGAAAAGAAATCCAATACAAATTAAATCTTCCAAAATAACTTCATACATTTGTCAATTGATATTAGCACAACTCAAACATAGGTATAATATCATATTATCTTCACTGCATACTCAAATCAAAATTAAAAAATTTTTCACTCCATCTAAGTACTCTTGACTTAATCTTGACTTTTGTATCCAACTCTATCCATTAAGTACTTGCTACATTATTAGACCAAAGTTATATAAATAATTATATGAAAACGAACTCAACATACTTAATTAGACTATTGATGTTATAATTATATATAACTAACAAATGTAAAATTAGGTGCATATTTTAACCCTACAAACAAATACAAAATTTTCATTTTAAAATAATTCTCATCTTTATCACAATTTCTCCTATGTTTTGAATTATTTTGTTCTAGCTCAATCCAACATTTCTAAAGTTTAAAGGTTCAAAACATATTTTCTGTAACTTGTAAACTTAAAATCCAGATTTTCTAAACTTCATGGGTAATTTCCTAAAGTTCATAGGTAATTTCTATATAAAAACTATCTAATGTCCACAATACATCAAAAATTTAAAAGTTCAAAACAAATTCAAAGCGTCTCAATTCTAATTACACATCAATAGAACTCAATTAATTATTTCAGCAATATATTGTATGCTATTAAGTCCATCTCTAAAGCATGCTTAAATGATATTTAAAAATCCACATACAAGTCATAAGGCTTACTAGGTAATATGTTTGCTCCAATGAAGTTTTGCTACTATAAATCATTAGCTAACCCTAATCTCAAACTGAAAACTAACCAAAAAAGAAAACATAGTTAGTATTGTTAAAAATTATATTATAAAAATGAGAAAAAAATTAAAAATAAAAATGTTCCCCTACAAAATCTGCACCTAATTTAACTTAATTTTTGTGTAAATATCATGGATGTTTATATTATACCAAAAAGAACATAAAAAAAGAAAAAGCTACTGATGCAACAGAGTTAATCTAACAAGGTGGAACTCATAAGCAAGTTAATTAAGGGAACTATAAATTTCTGTTACATCTAGAAAAATACAAGAATATATTTACATAGTGCATCACAGTTTCTTAGGAACATACAAAAGTATAACAGTAATATGAAACATAGTTAGTATTGTTAAAAATTAATATTACAAAAATGAGAAAAAATAAAAAATAAATAAAAAAACATGTTCTCTTACTTACCCTTAACCAATGTTACAAATGAAAAGAAAAGAGAGATGAAAAAAGGCAATGAAAGATGTCTGATAATTGGGTATCAGCTTGAAGGTTACGGTAGGTTCAAAAGATTTTAAGGCTCAAGTGCCGCAATCGATGTTAAGGATTTGACCAAAAATGGAAAAGGAAAAGAAAACAGATTGGAAAAGAAAGGAAATGATCAAAAAAGAAAGGAAACAAAAAGAAAATTGATTGGGTTAAAGAAAGAAAAAGAAAATCACAAAAAGTTGGTCAGGGTTTATCAAAAAAGACTAAAACGTTGTGTTTTGACTTAGGGATAAAATATCTAAGGGTGTTTAAGATATAAATGCCTCTAAATTTATAAAAACACATAACATAATGGTGTTTGTTAGTAAAACATTGCTAAAAATGTGCCATGAACTACCCTTTTCCTATAGTGATAACAGCATTTATTAAAAAACACCACTAAGCAATATGAATACGGTGCTTTTTATGTGTTTAGAAAATTATATGTTATATTTAATAAATTTTGATATTTATATTGTGACATTTTAGTAAATAAATTAAAAGGCCGCTAATGTTTGATCCTTATTGACCTTTTTTATATAAACGTTGTTGTCTGAATATTTAATGGTATTTTGAAAATAAATGCTGCTACTTTTATAAAAACATAAAATTTTGTGGTGTTTATTGTTAAAAAAAATACCATCAAATATCCAGTTTCTTATAGTGTTAATTCAATCCAAATAACAAAAATAAAAAAATAATGTTAGTGATTTACCTAATTGAATGACAAATGTCATTCCAATTAGACTTTAATTAATTCAACTATCCCTTAAAAATGCTTAGGACAACTTTAATATATTTGTATTGATGTCTTGATTACCTTGTTGTCTTGTCCCACTTCTTAATTAATTAATCAAAGAACATGTAATTGTTGCTTCCTTTTATTGAAATTGTTGATGTTGACCTGATTTTATTAAAATTACCTTGTTAGAAAATGGAATGTTGATACATAATGAAAAGGAGTGTAAATTACTACTAAAATTAAACATTATCATCTTCGTTGAACAAAATAAAAAGTAATTTCTATTAGTGGAACTTTGGTTTAATGGTGAGAAAAAAAATTTTAAGGTTTTAAATTCAAATTTAATTATGGGTGAGTTTGATTTAATTTTATATTAAATTTATCTAATTATATTTTAATTTATTATTTGATTTACTTATTTGATTATTAGGTGATTTTTTATATTCGAATATAACAGATTACAATCGGAACTTTTACTCATAATTTCATTTAAAAAATATTCTTAGGAGGAATTCCAATTAATTAATAATAATAGATTAAAGTTTCTGGGAAAAGTAAGTTTGATGTTTGGAGTTAATTAAGTAATTACATGGTATTTTTAGTGATTGTTTTGATAATTGCAATTAGATATGTTTATTGGGAAAGTGGTTTTGGTTGGAAAATGAGTTTTCGAGGATCTAGATGGTCCAGGACTTGGAGGCTGAGCAGAGAATAGAGTAAATGTCCAAAAGAAAATTAGAAGATGAGAGATAACGGGATCGGATAGTAGGAAAGAGAGAGAGATTTGACAAAGTTGTGGTCGAATCCAATGTATTTTAGCAATAATTTTGTGAGAGGGGAGATTAAGGAGAGAGAATGAAGTTTGAGAGAAAAGAGAGAACAGAGAAGCGTGAGATGCGAGTTAGATTAGAGATGTACGATGGTTAAAGGGAAGATGAAGGTATTCTTTTCCAAGTCTTTTTTGAAAAAGTTTCATTTTTTTAGGTATGAGAAGAGGCATTTTAACATTCCTGCACATATTTCTCCATGCTTTCGTGTGGAGGAAGGGGACGATGTCCTTATCAGGCAATGCAAGTTAAACTTCTGAACAAAAGGATACTATTATATTTGTTTGTGAATCTTAATCATTTTTATAGTTAGGTGTAGGCAGTTTTGGTTATTTGTGATTTGTGTCTATTGTTTTATAATGTCAGATCATTTTCAAAGACTATGGGGTTGAATATTTTGAAAGTGATTCCTGCTATATCTACTGATGGTGGGAAGAAAGCTTTCACTGGAGTGTAAGGTGTGAGTGTTTTCTTTGATAGTCCAGTGTTTAAGAACCTATGGAGAAGACATTAATAAATTCTTGAACTGCCTCTAAATTTGAAAAATCTTGAGCTGTTAGATTTTTTTTTTTTTTTTGCATCTATTAATGAATTTTTTTTAAAAGTATGCTAATATTTTTATTTAAGATTACTTTTGAAAATAATGCATAAAGAAGATTTATTTAAAGTAATTCAAATGGATACAACGATCACTTAGACTTGATATTATCTAAGAGCAGTCCACGTTTCGCAACGGATATGTAATTATATGTTGTTATTTGTTGCATTAATTTGTTTAGATAATATTTATATTTTTAATATATAATGAATAAAAAATATTAATTTTATTCTAAACAAATCCAATTCAATTCAAATCAAATAATACTCGATATGTTAATCTTTTTATTTAAGATATTTTGCATTGCATTTACATATATTAAAAGAATGAGTATTATTTGATTTGATTTGGATTTGATTAAAATAAAATTAATATTTTTTATTTATTATGTATTAAAATTATAAATATTGTTTAAATAAATTAATATGACAGATAATTACATATTCATTGTGCTGCATGAGCAGCACTTACTTAATATTAAGTCTAGGTAATTATTGTATCCATGTAGTTAACCTGCAAACCGATTAATCCGTAGCCAAAGATTGATTATATCCAAGGCATTGCTACATAATTAGGGTTGGCATCGAGGCGAGGCGGGTCGGATTTTTGCTTTTCCCGCTTCCGACCCGAAGCCTTAGTGCTTTTACCCGATATCCGACCCGTCCTCGTTCGGAGGTTTTAGTGAAAAACCCGACCCCGACCCGTTACAAATATTATTTACCCGAATAAAATCCGACCCGACCCAAATTTAGTTTATTACCAATTTAAATTTTTAAATGAAAACATCATTTGTAACAGACAAACACATTTAGAACATGGAGCATAATTTAATGTGGATTTAAGTCAAATTCTAACCATAAAAATAGTTAAATTTAAATTTTCAAATGTTGTAATAGACAAACACATTTAGACCATGAAGCATAATTTAATATGAATTTATAGTCAAATTCTAACTATAACAGCAGTTAAAGATACAAGTATATATTCATCCAATTACAAAAGGCATCAAGTAAAAACCTACAAGACCTCACAACAAATTTCAGTTCAAACACAACAGCTTCCAATTCAAACACAACAACTTCCAATTCAGACACAACAGCTTCCAGCTCAATCACAACAGCTTTCAATTAAAAAAATGTTGTCACTAAGGCACTTTTGGAAATATTAATATTTGATAAAAGTTTTTCTATCCAATCTTCTAAAGAACACCTTCTCTGGAATAAACTAACCATTTTGACAATATTATTATTAAAAATGTTGTATTATTCTTAAAAAATGTGAAAATAAATGAAGCTCATTTTAAACATTATCAAAAGGAGAATGCACACCATTTATTGTCCACTAAATAACAGAAAATGCATGATTAGTTTTTAGATTACCAATAAATAATGAGAAAAAGGCTAAAGCAGTAAAGCTAGATGTGATACACTATACAATATTCACCTAGTTCATCGGCATGGCCAATAGCAATAGAAGTGTCATGTACCCTTTTTTCAGATCACAATAAATCATTTCATCATCACTAAGCTCCATATCATCATTCTCCTCTAACCACACTAGTCCTATAAAATAAAACAATAAGATGAATAAATAAATCTCATAAAATAATATATTTAAAAACAATAACATAAAAAATGAATTAGTCAAAAAGGATAATATTATTTACCAAACTAGTTATTTTTTCTTCAATCTCACTCTCATCAATATCTTCATAGAAAGACTTTTCTTCTAATGAAATTGACCCTACAAATGAAATAATAAAATATTAACAAATAATATATAACAACAAAATATAATAACTAACAATATGTTAAAATAAAAAATAAAATTGCATAATATGCATTATTGTACCTTCTTTTTCAGCCCATAACTAGTTTTGACAACATGTTAAAGCTTTTATAGTTGATGGATGAAGTCTATTGCGTTGTGCACTCACCAACCTCCCTCCAGTACTAAAAGTAGACTCTGATGCAACAGTAGAAATTGGTATGGCATAAATATCTCTAACAATAAGTTGTAAGATCGGAAATTGAGGTCCAGTTAGTTTCCACTAATTCAATATATCAAAATTCCCTTTTCTTGGTATGACTTCTTCATCTAAATAACGATCTAACTCTGATTTTACTTTTGATTTCTTCTTGTTTTTCCTTGAAACAAAATCATCATAGTCTCCCAGATTTCTCAATTCAGTAGCACCAATACAATCTAAAGATGAAAAAGCTTGAAATAGAAGGTTCGTCTTCCTTTTCCAAAGCCAATTTCTCTTTATACTCCTTAAGCAAATCCCGACATACTTGCACAATCCTTTCAATTTCAAATTTAGCATTTTCTCCATAAATCTTTTCAAAGTAATACTCCAACAACTCTGTTTTGTACCTTGGATCTAAAATTGTGACAACACCCATTATACCATGCACATCATTCCAATATTTTTCAAATTTGCCTAACATGCTCACAGCCATACATGAAATAATTCTATTGGAATGCATAATCCATTCATTCAATGCCAATCTGATTTTGCAAATATTAGAAAAATAGAGATTTGCAGTAGCATATTTTGTGCCAGAAAACCCTTCAGTGATATCATAAAACAATTTCAACTTCTCACAAACCTCAGTTGCAATGATCCAATCATTTTCAGTTGGCAAATATTTTTATATAAAGGATCACCATGTAATTGCACACAACGAGGAAAAACATATTTATAAAACAAAGCTGTTCGAAGCATCAAGTAAGTAGAGTTCCATCGTGTTTTGACATCAACACATAACTTTTTTAAAGTTGGAATACGTAATTGATGTGCAGCCTCTTCAAATTTTTCCCACCTCTTTGGTGTAGCACCCCTAAAAAGGACACTATCACAAATTCTTTCAATTCCATCTCCAATCATACTCAATCCATCTTTCACAATCAAATGCAAGATGTGTGCACAACAACGCATATGATAAAAAGCCCCATTAAGAAAAAGTGCATCACAACCAATTCTATCAATTAACAACTCAATAACACCATCATTCACACTACAATTATCCACTGTAATAGATGAAAGTTTTCTATCAATATTCCAATATAAGAAACATTTCATTAAACTTGAAGCAATGACCTCTTTAGTATGTGGAATTGGCACATATTCAAACCTAATTAAACAATCAATTATTTACACTAATTTAATATTAATTCAACAGTAATAATTACTTAATAAAAAATAAATACTATCAAAATAAGACAATTTAATAAAATATACCTGATGATTCGTTTTTGTAAGTTCTATTGATTATCGATGTAATGAGCAGTGACAGTCATGTATCTTCTTTTTTGGTGATCAGCAGTCCACATATCAGTGGTAATAGCAATTCTCCCTTCATTAGCTTCTAATTTGGATATTGTTTTTGCCTTTTCTTCTTTGAAAATCTTCAAAATATCATTCTTTATAGTATTTCGAGAAAGCATAGCAAACAAAGGTTGGAGACTGTAAGAATACTTTCTAAATTGCACATGATCAACCATTGATAAGGGATATTCATGCATGATTATCATGTTGGCAAGCTCTCTCCTTGTGATATTTTGATCAAAGGAAAAGTTTTTTAATATTACTTTTCCATCTGCCTTTCTTTGATTTGCCAGCAGCACTTGTTGATGAATATCCATTGGAAATCGCTTGCTGCACCTCTCTGAATGATCACGCAAATGACTTGTTCCATTCTTAGAAGCACCACCAAGTTTTTTCTTACAATAATTGCATATTGCCTTCCATTCATTATTGATCTTCTCTTTTTTAAAATGTTTCCATACTTTTGATTTTAGCTTACTTAAGTTATACCCATTATCATCAACTTCAACACCATCGTTAGTCGCACTTAGTGATGGAGTTGTATTTTCATCAGATGTTGGAATGAGAGTTTGTTGAATTGGTGATTGATGTGAGGTAGAAGTATGAGGTGTTGGGGAACATGAATTATCTCCCAAATTAGACATTTCACCTTCATTCATAAAAAAAAAAAATTAAAGTTAATTCTACTGAAATAATTAAAAAACAAACTTAGAATCTAAGTAACAAAAAAAATTAAAAAAGTTCATTTCATAAAAAAATGTAAAAGATAATCTTACTATGTACAACTTAGCATGCACATTTAGGTTGTTCACTTAACATGCAACTTCAGCCAAATAAGGAGGCTAATTAACATATAAAATAAGTTAAAATATCTTCATTTGTCTTCACTAATGTAAAAGAATCAGATTTCTAGAAGCAAGATATTTCTAAAGGGCATAAATGGTTTAAGATTGTATATTGATAAATGTGCATGTAATGAATGAATTTCAAAGCTTTTTTCAAGGGAGAGACAGAATAGTTAGAGCTTTTAGAAGAGGAAATATATAAATAAATACATATAAGAGAGAGAGAGAGAGAGAGATTGAGGGCATAGAGGAAGAAGAGAATGGAGAATAGGAGGTGTTAGGGGCTTGACGATAGAGAATGTGGCGACGGCTAAACAGTTTATTGAGAATCATTATAGAGCTCAGATGAAGAATATTCAAGAACACAAAGAAAGGTATTGTTTTTACTTATTCTTTAAAAAAAGCTTTTTAATTTTTTTGCATTATTTATTATCTTTGTTTGGTTACTGAGAAACTAAAAAAGAAAAAGATAGAATTTTTTACTTTTAGGTTAATGCATTTTTTGGTGGAATCAATGAACTTTGTAGTCAACTGAACCTAACTTCAATTTTTTTTTAAAATTTTATTTTTTGGTTTTGAACTGATTAGTCTGGTGTTTGTTTTCTATGTGGCTTAGTTTCATTTTTTCTGTCACTGTTTAGGGAGTGGATAAATGTCAAATTAGGTTTTTTTGATATGAAATGGAGCATTTAATAGGAGTAATTGAACTGCTTCCTCAAATCAAGTGAATTTTTTAAAATCGAGAATTCAGAGTATCAAGAAAGATTTTTATGTATTTTTCCTTGCTTTTCTAACCAATTAAATATAGTGGCTTATTAAATCTGATTTGGTGCATGATTTAGTTATCAATGCAAAATTGCTTCTGTTGGAAGTAACTATTAACTGTCTTTTACTATTTTCTATGAGTTGGCATGATCCAAGCATTTCTTTGTATACTGAAATTTTCTAGTTCCAGGTCATAGAATTTCTTTTTCTATTACTTTTTCTCTGGAATCCCAACCCCCCTCCCCCTATAAAAAACCCACAACAACAACAACAAAAGGAGATCCTATTACTTATGTTCTTAGGAAAGTGGAACAAAAAGAACAATGAAGTTAAAAGCAAAGTTTTTTGTTTGAAAAATGATGGAAAATTTGTGACTAATCTAATATTTCATGTTTTCTTATTGGCCTTGCTATTGTGTATATGTATATGTGATTTGTCATGAGATACACAACAATTGGTTCCTTTACATATTGGTTGGATATTTAAGACATCTTATTTATATGTAATTTTATATGTTATCAGAACAGAGGAAGAGCAAGTTAGCTAGCCAAAATAGTGAAAAGTTGCATCAGGAATTCGAGTCTTTGAGGAATGAGTTTGAGATGACAGTTTAAAGATTGGATAAGCAAGAGGCTCAACATGACCAAGAGCTAAAAAATCTAACGCTTCAAAAGTAAAAGGTAAAGAGGCTAACATTGAATATACTGATAAGAAATCAAGCTACTGTATTATTTGCTCACTCTAGAATGAAAATACTTGAAATTTATGCAACATGATCTATTTTGCATCAAATCATAGTATTTTTGTTTAATTATGGTTATTCTTTTCCTCTTCTTAGTGACAAGTTAAACTGTCGCATTAACTCTCTTGAAGTCGAAAGCTCCAAGCTCTATGAACAGTGACTAAGCACAGATTGTACAGCTTGATGATTTGAAAAAAAAGTTGGATGAAAAGGTGGATGAATTGCAATGTTGGATAACTTAAACCAAACTCTTATACTTAAAGAGTGTATGAGTAACCTTGAGCTGCAGCATGCTCTCAAAAAATTGATAAATGTAAGAGTTCATCTTATTCAGAGAAATGCTGACCCTCTTTATTTGCCTTATGTCAAATTTCGGTTGCACCAAATTATTGATGAATTGATTTCATGTTACTGGAATATAGGGTTTTCATGTTACTGGAATAAAGTTGGGATTATTGCACCACTGCAGATGGTTAGATCTACTTTGTCTATTTTTTTAGCCCTTAAAGTCAAGTTATACAAATATGTACTTGTATGTGTGATTGCATTATCTTTTAAAGGAAAATATATGTTCTTTTTAATCTAAAAGTGAACTTGAAGAGATTTTTTGTTTGAATATGAGATTTAAACATATACTTCAAATCCATTGACGAATTTTGTCCCTAATACCTCTAAGAAAATTAATAAATTATCAATGTTCTCTTCACTACATCAGGTTGCCAAGGTTGAGGAGTAAAAGATGATAAAGCCTATAAAGGATATGGAATGGAAACCAAGGAAGATATGTTATATGCGGAAGATTTAAAGCTAATGAAAGATGCAGAGTTGAAGCTGAAGAATGATGTTAATATTGATGACTTAAAATTAATAAAAGACATTGAGCTGAAGAATGATGTTAATGTTAAGGACTTAAAATTAGCAAAAGACAGTGAGCTGAAGCTAAAGAATAATAATTTCAATAGCAAGGAGTCAAATGTAGAATCAAAGCCAGTGGAGGATATTTTTGATACTAAGGAATTGAAGTCAGTGAAGGAAAATGAGTTCAATGCATTGAAAGATGGCGAGGTGAAAACATCGAAGACTATAGAGGAGATAAAGTTTGCTAAAGATGTGGAGGAAATGAAATCAAAACTAAATTACCTTGAATCTAAGCTAGCCAATGTAAGTTTATTTATATGACAAAGAATGATGCTTAATACTGTCAGTTAAAAAATAAGGTTGAATTATATTTTACCATCATTAATTCACATCTATTGTCATGCCATACTATAAAGTTTCAATAACACCATAAGTAATTTCCTTTTTAGGCTAAAGCTACCATTTCAAAACTGATAAAAGAGAAGAGGTTAAGCACTTAAGAAAGGAAGTTCTTACAAGAAGAACTAGTAAGTTTTTTGTCTATGCATTCTTCTTATAGGTCCTTGTTATATGTTTCCTATCACGTGTTCAGTCATGGACAGTCCACATCAAGCGCCCTAAGACACTTGATAACAGAAGCAAGCTCAACGACCACACTTGCCTACAACACTTGCAGATAATTCCTAACAAATTTTCGTAGTTTCGACTTAAAAATTCTAATTTTTTTCAAGTAACTTAAGACAGGTATCATGTTTTTACGCACACTACAACCATTCATTAAAAGGTATTCATTTGATATCATCAACAGTTAATCCAACTATCCAAGTCTCTGTAAAAACTCAACACGCTTGACATAACATTAACAGTAGAGGGTAATTCTAGATTCTCTAATTCATCATAAATTATTCCTAAGGTTTTAAATTAAAATGAAGAGATTGATTTACAGGTAAAAAAAAATTTGATACTTGTAAATAAAATCTATAAAGGAAATGACTTTGGCTTACCTCAAAACTGCTGTTTGCTGGTAGCCTGGCACTAATGGAGATTACTTAAAGGAAGGCTCAGCTATTGTAATTTTTGTTTCTCAGAAGAAGAAGCATCGCTCCTAGGTTAAAATGGTTGGTCGACTCGTTTGTCTTTCTGTCCTGTTAACTTTCCTCTTTCTGGCTTGATGGCTTTTTTTGTTGAAACAGAGGAAAGATTCGAAGGAAGAAAGCTAAATAGATGAAAGTTAAATGGATGAAAATAGGTGGGATGGCTGGAATTGGATAGGTGGATGAGAAATTTCGAAGAGATCGGAAGAGATGAAAAGGATGGGACGGATGAAAAACAAGAACACTGAAAGAAATCAAAACTCAGAAACCCTAAAAAAAATTACATATATATATTAAGGGTATTTTAGTAAATATCTCGAGTTAAGTCGGGTCGAGTTTCATATAAATCCGACCCCAACATTTCAAAAATTAAATCCGATCCAACCCGACCCGAAATCCATTTTTTCAAAAAAAAAAAAAACCTGACCCTAAATGATCAGATCGGGTCGGAACCCGACGATTTCGGGTTAATTTGCCGACCCTATGCATAATTGGTGAAAAATGTTATTCTTTTTAAACAGCTCCAATTCGTTGCGGGGGTTTTGCTTCAGCCTAGTCTCACAAGGCTCGAGATGCAGAGATACATGTACTTTACCTTTTGACAGGTCTTCGTGATTAAGGTGCTGTTACCTGCAGCGTGTAATAAGGGCAAGAAAGAGAGGCAAAGGAAGAAATATTTAAGCAAAGGCAACATTACTAGTGATGTGCTTTATTGTTTTCCCCTCTAGTTTCAGCCTTTTCTGCTTTTGCAATTGGAAATTTGGTAGGAACTGTGATCTTTAGCTTGTATTTTTAAGCAATGAAGGAAATAATGTGGGATGAGAACTCATTCAAGAAAATGTCTGCTGAAACTATAGTTCCTAATTACTACTACCTTGGAGCGACATTACTCTGTCTACAAAATAGTTGGAAATTAAACAAATTCAATAAAGAGCATTGACCGCTAACCCAAAGACAGATGCGCTTAGCTATTGAAGCCATTGTTGAATGGTGAGGTTTGAAAAAAGTTAATAATTTATTTTATTTTTTAAATAAATTTTTATATTTTATTATACTCAAATAAATTTTTATTTTTTGATTTGTATTTACATAAAATTTTATTTCAAATGAAAATTTATTTATGTTAAGGGTTTATTTAGATAAAAATTAAAAGTTAAGAATTTATTTGAATATAAATTAAAAATTAAAAATTAATTTAAAAATAAATTAAAAGTTAAAAACTTATTTTAGTATAATAAATATATAAAAAATTTATTTAACAAAAAATGATAAAGTTGAAAGGCTTTTTTTAATATTTTAAACTTTGAATAATCCACAATATGCTAATTTCACGCGATAGTAATGCTTTGATAATTAATCTTACTAGCAAATAATTTAAACAGATATAAAATAGTGTAAAATCAATAATTATTACATTGATGGTAACTTGATTCTTGGCTCTTCATATGATATATAACAATCTATAACATAATAAAAAAACAATCTCCATTCAGCTTTTTCCTTCTTTTAATTTGATACACATGTTTTTAATGTCATAAAAAGAAATTGAAGGGTATAATAAATGTTTTTGTTGGCAACCAAGAAAGCATAGAAAGCTCATGGAGAATATGAGAAGCTTTCCAAGCAAACAAACTTACCGCCTTTCTTTCACATTTTTAGGGGGGGATTTCTCTCAGGTTTCTCTCTATTTCTAATTCTCTTCTTTTGATAACCAAGAAATGGTTGAAAGATTCTGGTAAATAGAAGAAGCATTTTTAAGAAAACATACTTACAGCTTTTTACCCACCTCTTTGAAGGTAATTTCTGTCAAGTTTCTGTCTCTCTCTAATTTTTTTTTTCATTTACGATTGATCATATTTTAACAAATTTAAAACATGCATTTTCTTTTTTTTTTTTTTGACTTTGCTATTTGCTCTTTATCTAACTCTTTCAGCATTGTTGTTCTTTTTATTTCAGTCTTTGGACTGTTTCTCACTCCAATATCGTTGTGAAAGATTGAAAGAATGCAAGACAGTTTGGATCAGTTTGCCATTCACCGGTCTTCTCCAAGCTTTCTTCTTCGTCGCCTTCTCCTCCTCCGATCCAATGGCAAAAAGGGAAGTTGATTGGTTCTGGTGCCTTTGGTAGGGTTTATATGGGCATGAATCTTGATTTTAGAGAGCTTCTTGCTGTCAAAGAGGTTTTTTCCCTTGGATTTTTTTATTCTTTTTTGAGCTTTCTTTTATGGTTATTAGTTTAATTTTGGGTTTAAAATTGAAACTTTGAAATGGGTTTGCATTGGTTTTCAAGTTGGGGGTTTATTTTTGAGCTTTTATTTTTGTTGTCATTGATTTTAATGAGATCTTACGTTAGTGCATATGAATTTGTTCTCATTTGTTTCTTTGCTTTTGTTTCTTCAGGTTCTAATTGCACCAATAGTGTTTCCAAGGAAAAAGCACAGGTTCGATATTTAAAGTTGGTTCTTTTGTATTTTTATTTGAAAAGTCATTAAATATCTTCTCTAAAAGTAAATAATTTCTTTTTCATATGTAAATGCTAAATTTTTAGAGAATGATAGAAGTCTTGTGATTCTGAATTAAGTTTCACTTATTTCCTTAGCTGCCAATGAAAAGTATGATAATGAACTATATAGTTTCAGTTCTTAAATCATAGAAAAGAATTTTTCACGTATGATAATTAGTATTAATTTAGATCTTCATTGGTAATTTAATGAGGAATTGCCATAACTTGACCGACCTTGACTTGCTTATTGTTATGTAAGTAGGCTCATGTCAGGGAGCTTGAGGAAGAAGTAAAGCTTCTCAAGAATCTTTCACATCCAAACATTGTTGTGACTAATGATTGTGATGTTTTGTATAATGATTGAAATGGATAAAGGATATTACCTTTTTTTCATTGAGAAATTACTTTCCATCTTTAGAGATATTTGGGAACAATGAGGGAGGAGGAAACTTTAAATGTTGTGCTTGAATTTGTCGTGGATCAATATCATTACTTTTGGGAAAATTTGGACCCTTTCCTGAAGCTGTAAGTCTTGGATGAAAGAAGGTTTTGAATTTAGTTGTTTTTAATGCTAAGCTTGTGTACTAATTGTCTAACAGGTTACAATAACATTTACAAAGCAGTTACTATTGGGCCTTGAGTATTTATATAACAGTGGAATTATGCATAGGGATATTAAAGTGCCTTTTCTTTTCAGCCATTAATATTATAAATTGAAAAAGGTCCTTGGTTTCTTCTGTTTTCTCATTTTATAATGAATAAATAATTTGTTCATTCTATCCATTAGCAAGGGGCAAACATCCTGGTAGATTGTGGTGCATCCAAACAGGTTGTTGAGTAAGTAATTATGCAACTGGTCAACCTTATCTTCACATCAACAATTTCTCCATTTTAGAATGTATTTTCTTTAAATCAATACTTTATAAAATTCCCTTTATTCTAACAGATATGGTGTTTCTATAGGCTACTGTTTCTGGAGCCAACTCTATGAATGGTACTTCATACTGTTACTGTTTCTGGTGCCAACTCTATGAAGAGTACTTCATACCGGATGGCTTCTAAAATTATTTTGTAGATGGGGCATGTTTGTAAGAATAGCTAGATCACTATAAAAATCTAATTATTTACATGTGTGGCAGTTTTCTTTGACATACTTAGAATTGGTTGCCTTCTGTGAATTTGATTTTGGTAGGTCCCCACTGCTTCCCAAATCCAGGTTTTATTTCCTCTGTTAAAATGTGGAGACTCAACCCAGGCTAACGCCAATGCTCTTGCTTCCTTCCTCTCATTTCCTTCACTCCTAATTACCAAACCCACGTTTTATTTCCTCTGCTTCACTTCCAAAACACTCCTAACCACTTCTTCTTCTTCTTATCTTCCTTCTAAACCTATTTCTTCACTCAACAATGCTGCAACTCTTAATAATTTTAATCTTGATCCTCGCTTTCTTTTTTGTTGTATGCTTGATAAATGCCTTAAAGTGGTGGTTCTCCTTAGTGGTGGCATTGATAGTAGTGTCGCACTTCGTCTCCTCCATGGTGCTGGCCACTCTTGCATCGCTTTCTATCTCAAAATATGGTTCCAAGTAACCCTTTTCACACCTTTCTTCATTTTTTTTGTTAAATTTACTTTATGTTTGTTGACATTCACATATACATAGTCTTAAAAATAAGGCTTTCCTCTGGTTATTACTGTTGCTAATTTGGATTGTTAGTGGCTGACTTTGTTCTGTATTGAATAAAAACAGTCCTTTAAAGTGTGTATAAACAAGCTGACACAAGTGTTAGTTGTACGTTGTTGGACAAAATTCCTTTTCGAAAGTTAAAACTAATTTAATTTTAAAGGAAGTGTGAAAACTTATGTATGTTCATCAACATTGAGTCAAGGTCAAGTGTTGACCATTTGAATGGTCCAGGTTATGGATGTACTTAATTGATTTTGTATAATCAAAATTAGATTTATGTTGAAGCATTGGTATTAAAGTATCACGTTGTCCACTCCATAAAAATTGACTTTGAATCGTCATAAGTAACAATAAAATGAATGTTTAATAATAATAATAATAAAAACTTAGTTATGACTTCCTAGTACATAAAGTCTATAGCTTAATTTACTATTTTTATTAGTTAAAATTTAGTACCTATCTAAATAGTTTTCAATGTCATATAGATGATTAGTGCACAAAACTCAACAAATGCAAGAAAAAAAAAAAAGAAAACAAAAGTAGAAACACACTATTGGAAATATTAGTTTCGTAGAAAGTGAATAAAAAATGGTAACTATAGCGTTTCATAATTGCATTAATTTTTTATTATTTTTAGTTATTTTATTATGGCTTATAAAGAAAGCTTATATTTATGGAAACTATAATAGATAAATCCTAATACTGAAGCAAAACCCATGGATGTTGAAATTTGGTTCAAGCAACATACTTGAAAGAATAAAAAAGGTTAAACAAAATTAACTAATGATTATTCAAAAGAAACAGGTGTATATTTATTTAATATCCATATATTGTTATTTCAATAAAGTAATAATAATTATTCTATAGTTTTAATATAAATGTTTTAAATAAATGTAGGATATGCTAAAAAAACTTGGTTAAGGTTTTCAAGGAGATGTTCCAATGCTCAAAGAAGATATTTACATTGAAATGGTGGGCATTCGATTTGGGTATAGCCGAGGATTTGGCTACGATTAAAATGGTTTTACCACAAGCATACATGCAGTTAATATATTCAGCGGCTACAACAAAAAGAAATGAGGCATTAGAACTCAAAGTTGCCAACCTTCAAGTAAATATTGCTAATTATGAAGTTGATTAAGTAGCATGTGAAGAAAGGATTAGTGCATAATTTCAACAGCAACTAGCAGATGAATGGTGCCAAATGTTGTTGATACAAGGCCGTTGAGTTTCTTTAGTTTTCATAACACTGAATCAAAGCCATCAGTATGTCATTTAAATTTTTTGTCTTTGCTTTGTGAAATAGTAAATCTTAGTGAATCATATGCTTACCATACACATTTTACTTTTTATTGGCACTATTAATAAATGCATATTTTTCTTTATTGCAAGATAATAATTAGTTATTACAAAATTGTGTGGCTTCAAAAGTACTCCATTAATTTCATCCTTGAGTTGAATAGGAAAGCAATGTTTTATTGAACTTGTTATAAGACCTTTTATTAAGTAATTTTAGATTTGGCTTGGATTGTTTGTTATAAATTGGTAATTTTATTAATTAGTTTATTTGTCTATTTTTGTTTTTGTTTATATTCAATAATTGCAATTCACCATTCATACTATTTGACATGTTGTGCACCAAGCTAGGCTTATGCAAGGTGTTAGAACATCTAAGGTTTTGTGTGCTGTAGCTATAACGGCCACTGCATGAGGAATTGATTTAACCTAGTATCTTATCATGTTGTGTCTATATTCATTCTAACAATATATTCTATATAATGATACTTTCCATTCTTTGCAACAACCATCCTAGTTGTGTTTGTATTAGTTTTGCTAAAAATTATGATAGCTTTTTTATTCTTTTGGAAAGTACTAAACTTGATTTATAGTAGTTTTTTCAATCTTATTTATAAAGAGGAATGGTAACCAAATCGTCAAATTATTCAAAAGCTTTATTCTAGATGGATAGCATAAGTGGGTTATAAAAGAATATTGTTTCTCTATCAAAAGAAATGGGTATGATATGATATTTTTATACAAACAAAAACTCAATAAATTTTGAATAATTGTAAAGACATATTTACTTATTAGAAAAAATATATTTCTAAACTGCATAGAATGCAACCAAGTGAAATTACTTATATTCAAAATTTTTATGTTGAAACATAAAAAAATAATTACATTCAATAATTATGCTAACAATTCTAACTATAGCTTTATGGTTTTTACTAACTATGCATCATTAGATTATAGACTTTGTGGTTTTGCTTAAGTAAACAAATAAAGATATACAAAACATATCAAACGTGACTTGTATAATCGTGTTATAATGTACTGTATAAAAATATTTTTTATTTAATTATTATTAGATAATTTTAATTTTATTTAATTTTATGATTACAAAAGTGACAAATACAAAAGAAGGAAATGCACCATTTTATATTTTCAATCATTTGTCTTAAAAACCCCTACTTGATAGATAATGATGCTTCATTTTTGCCTTAGCCGCCAACCTTCCTCAACACAAGCAGTTTCTTTCTAATTAAGTTCATAAATAAAAAACCACATTAAAACTGTTTCATTTTTGCTTTACAAATCACAAAACCATGCCCTAGTTTTCATTCCTCCTTCCTTTCAACCATCATTTCGATCTTCATGTTGATGCTTACCCAAATTCTATTAAAACCACCCAAAAACTATTTTTTTGGGACCAATTCCAATTTTGCTGCACATCAAAACCCTGAAAAAAAATGAAAGAATTGAAAACTCAATTCGACCCTTTCATCAATCATCATTGGTCTTGCCATTTTCACATATAATTGTTTTCTGAGGTAACCATTTTGAATTGCATTTATGCCATTTCCTCGCTACTTTATATTTTTATTTATTAATCTAATTAGTTGTCAATTGGAATTACTATTTTCTTACAAATCTTTTCTTCATATTATAAATGACAAAATTCAATTTTCTTAAAAGTGTTTCAAAAGAGGATTGGTTTTAGATTATGATTGACTAGCCATGATATCAATTGTCGAGGAAGTTGTTGTAAAGGTATTTTACCAGGTCATCTCAAAGTGTACAGATATTTGATATTTTATTATGTGTTGATGGATTGTTAGAATTTTAAGAAAACTGAAACTTCATTCATTCTCTTTTGCTAAAGCATTCAATGCAAGCCTATCAATTCTTTATTGTAATGTTGTAAATGGAGTTTCCAAAATACATTTAGAATTGTTCAAAATCATTCTTTGCAGGTCTTCTATTATATGGCTTGAAAATTTTAAATATAAGACAATTGTAGTGATCCAAATATAAATAAGTTTCAATTTTTCAATCCATTTTTTCCTTGCTAAAAGATTAATTTTCATCATACACTTAGAATAAATTTGGAATTGTTACGTTGATGCAATAATGCATCTAGTCCTGATGACTATAAATACATGGATAATTCAAATTCATCTGCTGTATATTGACTATAATTATATGACAATGCTAACTTGATGATTCTTGTTAGTGGGAACATGCTTTAACATGAACCATATGGTGGTTTTGGAACAAGATTTGGTGAGATGATTTTTTTCACTTTGTACTCTAAACTTTAGTTTTTTTTATGCTCATTGGTTTTATTGAAAAAGAGAGGTTGGTTGTTGGCTTTTGGAATGTATTTTGAAACTAAATACTCATTTTATTTAGTATTTTAGATTGTACTAATATTATCCTATTAGATGCTACAACCATTATTGGATCTAGAAGTTTTAACTCCTCTGCCTTTGCCCAAACAAATTTGCAATGCCTTAGTAATTGGACATATATCTGAAGTGGCTTACAACTTGAGATAAGGTCAAAATTTTATTTATTTATTTTTAAAGTTTTGTTTAGAAACAATAGTTCTCTCTCTGTGTTGCAGTGTCATTTCTCTAATTTCAATATAAAGGAAATTACTATCACATTAATGTTTAACGTTAACTGTGCACTAATGGTGGCATATATGCCAGGATATCAAGGTAATTGATCCTTCATTTTTCTACGGTATGCTTGAGGTGCCTAATATCCATGATGATATTTGCCTTGATGTTGATTTGCTATTATTAGTAATGAGACAAATTTATTCAAGGAAACAATTTTAGTCCAGCCTAATGTTGAATGAACAATATATTATCTTGTTTTGAAAGGTTTCAAATCTCTTCACATTAAAATTAGATGATCAAACACTCCTTTTATAAAGAGATAAAGT
The DNA here is from genome assembly GCF_002303985.1 of Durio zibethinus. The sequence goes on from NW_019168049.1 coordinate 5,507,384, forward strand.
ACTCTTTGATTTGTGGACAAGATGACTTAGTGATTAATCTAAAATCGGCACATACATTGCAAAAAGATTTTATATATTTTAAACATTAATCTTACTATTTAAGTTATAAAAAATAATTTTTTAACTTTCATTATTTGAATGTGGCACTCATTGATATCTTGCCCGTGCTATTATCACTTTGGTGTAAAATATTAATAAGAATGATGAGATAAATTTTAGATAATGTGTTTGCATGATTGAAGGAAAAAGCTGCTACAAGTTATGAAATCTTGTCTTTAATTATGAAATTTTGAAATTACATGTTAAAACAACTAATGAAGCTAAAGCGATATCCCACAAAAGGTTGGTTGCTATATAGGTTGAAATTGTTGAGTTGCAACAAAAATTTGAGGCTTCAAAAGTGTTAAACTTTGCTTCTTTCCTTCTATTTTTTATTTTATATTAAAAAACAACACATTGTTTACACCTTTTCAAAAAAATATAGTTGCATTTGTCATTTAAGCATTAGGTAACTGTTTTCATTTATAAACTTAATTACAATTTTCTTTTTGTATAGTACTTTTGGTTTAAGAAATTATAGTTGTTGTATTTAAGCAAAATGTATTGTCATTCATGACAAAATGTATTCTTTTATGTTAATATTAATTTTATTGATTTTTTGACCAATTATTGTATTTAAATAAAATGCTAGGATAAGTATTTACTACAATAAAAATAAAATATAAGTTTATATATTTGAAACATATTTTTTTATTATATTTATGAATAAAATAATAAATTAAATGATTTTATAATTGGCAACAATAAAGTTTTTGCAAAAAGCTTAAAGAAATTTTATAAAATCTTTTTTAAACAAAAATAGTCATTAATACAATTAATAAAATTGATTGTGTTAAAAATTTTGTAATAATAAAAATTGTTATTAAAATTTTAAAAAAATCTTTTCAAAAATAATTTACCAATGACAATAGTGGATATGTAAAAGATTTTTCAACGATCATAGCTATTGTTAAACTTATTTATCATAACAACAAAAATCATGAGGCTAAAGGTAATTTGTAACTAAATAAGATTATATTGCAAAATATTATAATACAACCAAAATAATATTATTATAAAAACAATTTTGTAACTGAAATATAAGGTTGCTAAAATAAAATTAAAACAATAGCACTTGATCGTTACAAAATATGATATATAACCAAACTAATATTGTTACGTAAGAGTTTTTATAACCAAATTTTATGGTTGCTAAAATAAAGTTTATACAATGGCATTTTGCCATTGCAAAATAATTTTTAGCAACTACAATATTGTTGTTGTGTAAAAAATTTGACAACAAAAAAAATATTATTATGCAAAAATTTTTGCAACCAAAATAATAATGTCACATGAAAATTTTTGTAATCAAAATTTATTGTTGCTACAATAAAGTTTACACAACAATATTTTATCATTGTTAAAACATGATTTATATAATAATAACTAAAAGTCATTGCAATATATTTTTTTCAACAACAATATAATTTGTTGCATTATCTCTTTATCTACGAAATTAATAGCAATGATCTTGTGAAGACAAAAAGTTGTTTCAAAAAAAATTTAGCAACAATAGTGCCATTTTGCAATGGCTTTGACTTTTGCTAAATATCCACTTTTTTGTAATATTTAGTAGTCATAGGAAAACGAATACTAGTATAATTAAGTTGGACAATGAGGTAGCACCAAAGAGTAATCATTTCAATATTTGGGATCTATAGACATTCCATTTTTTTCGAAAAAATTGTTTAGGTTGAAATGGGCCTTGATCGTGAATTGGATCTTAATAAAATTTTATGGGCCCAAGGGTTAAAGGCTCGAAAATCTTTTCTTATTTTTAATTTTGATTTTAATTTTAATTTTAGTTTTAATTTTAGTTTTGATTTTGATTTTGATTTTATTTTTGTTTTTTGTTTAATTTTAGGTCAAAGTCAAAAGTAAAAAAATAAGGCAAGAAAAAAGTAAAAAAAAAAAAAGCAAAACTAAACAAAAACGTGTGAATTATTTTCTGGGAGATTTTGGATTTTGATTTGCCTTAGAGTTGGTTTGAATTTGTGAAATTTAATGACTTAATTATTTTAAAAAAAAACTTGGGGCATAATTCAAAGAAAAAGGAAAAGATTATATAGAGTTGAATATTGGAAATTTCTCCTACATTCAATGGACTTAAAAATTTTTCAAGTTTAAAGGGATTCATCCCTATAAAAAGCCTTAATTTGTGAATCAAGGGACACAAACATCAATCAAACAACAAGCAATAAGAAAAATTTATAAGCAAATTGACGAAGCATTCAAGATTTTTTCCTGGTCTTTTGGTTATTAAATTATGGAAATTTGAATTTGGTTTTTGAAAGTTTTGTTAGGGGCTCCTAGTTTGGTTTTTGGAGTTGCAATTCAATTCTAGAACAATTTTAGAATTTTGAGTTTCTAGGTTTAGGTTTTTTGTTTCTGGAAAGTTGGGAGTTTTGAATTTCGGGATTGCAAGAATTCTTTTGAAGTTTGTGTTTTAATTTATGGTATTTTTTGAATTTTTGGAATCTAGGAATATTTGGGATAAGTTGTGATTTTTTTGGCAAAGGTTTGAATTTCCTAGTGAGTTTCATAGTGATTAGAGGATTTTGGCGGTGGTTTCTAGGATGTTTTTAGGTTTTCTTTCAATTTTTTGACACCATTTAAATTTTTCGACATCGATTTTTAAGAGTCCTACTAGATTCTGCATTGGTTTAAATTTCTTAGGGAAAAGTTTAGAAAGAAAGCAAAGTGTTTTAAAGCTTGAAAGAGAAGGAGTTTGGCACTTTTTTCAAAAAATCAAGGTTTTTGACTTTTATACTAAGCCAAAACAATGTCGTTTAGAAGACCTAGGATCCGCATTTCAACCCATATGTGATCTGCGTGTTGACATGGCTCTGACCCGACCCGACCACAAAATTTTTTTTCTTTTTTTAATTATTTTATGTTTTGATTTTTATTTGATTTTATTTTTCTATTTAGTTTGGTTTGATTTGATTTTTTTTGTTTGATTCGATTTAATTTTTTTTGTTTGATTTTATTTTTATACTTTTTTATTTTTTTATTTTAAGTATTGATTAAATTAATGTGATGATGAAACAAAAGAAAAAACAAAAAAGATGGCAGGATTTTATATTTTTATATTTGTTTGATTATATTTATTTGCATGATATTTTATTTGTACAATTATTATATATCATGCTATTTTATAATAATTAATATATTTTTCTATGATATATTGTTATTTGCTTGACTTTTAATATAATTGCATGTTCTAATATTATATTTTGCATGATATTTTATATTATTGCATGACAAATATTTTATTATTACAAGATATTGATTTATATATTTATTTGCATGATTATTAATATATTTATTTGCATGAATACCTAATATACTTATGTGTGTGATTGCATGATTACTAATATATTTATTTGCATGTTTACCTAATATATTTATGTGTGTGGTTGCATGTTATTATTTATGTGCATGATTATTGATATATTATTTGTGTGATTTATTAATATATTTGCATGAATATTATTAATATATTATTTGTATGGTATTTTATACTATTGCATGATTATTGATATTATTGCATTGTATGATATGATTTTATATTTATTGCATGATATGATTTAATATTTATTGCATGATATTGGCATGATATTTATGATATTGCATGATTGCATGGTTGCTTGATATTTTGATAAAATTTTTGTATCACCATGGCATGTAAATAAATAGAAAGATTGGAATTAATTGGCATGATATAAAACCATATTTGATTAAGGTTTAGTTCAAATAACATATAATTAAATTCGCACCAATTTTGGACTTAATGGGGCACTAATACCTTCCCTGCACATAATTGACTACCGAACCTTAGTTCTGTTGGTGTGAACCATAATCTATTTTTTTGAGGCCCTTAGTTTACACTTAGGACAACCTTAAAAAAGATAAATTCACTTAGGTGCTCAATCACACCTAGATAAAAAAATATTGGTGGCGACTGTATGATACTTTTGTGTTTAAAGGTAAGTCCTCTCAACCTAAACTTTATGACAATATGGTAACTCCGTTGGGGACATTAGAAAGTCAAGTCATTAGTTATTTATATGTTATCTTAAGCTTTACTTTGATGGTTTTATTATTTAATTGTGATTTTCATATTACTACCCTATTTGTTTTTGTTTTCTTGTTTTGCATATTTTAATTTTTTATATGGATCAATTTATTTGATTATTTGGCATGTCCCTTTACACACACCACTCTTATATTTATGCATAAGCTCTAAACTCTAGCTTTCTTCTTTATTAAGAGGTAGCGAGTACCTACACTTTTCATGAGGTGATAACCTCTGAGTGAGCTAGCAAAAACTCCTACTCAAATTGAATTCATTCCGTTTGAGTCTATAATGGTGGGCAAGAATAGAGGTACCTTACTAGTCTATAATGGATGATAATGTAGGGAACAATTTGAAAGTATTCAAATTGTCAAGCTTTTGAACCCAACATGTACATGAACCTAAAAATCCAAACCTAAGTTAGAACCCTACCTTCCCTTTTGTTAGAAAAACCTAAATAGGGCATATGATGGGACAATTACTATTATTCTTGTAAATTTATTTGTATACTAATCTTTTATATTGTTTCTTGTATATATTATGTTATGTTAACTAACCCTTTTATTCTTTAATTTGTTGTGTATGTATGCATCATTAGATTTATCATAAGGAGTGATTGCCACAAAATAATTTTAACAAAAAGAATCTTAATTACATCCATGGAAAGCCTAGCAAAATCCCATGCTAACCAGGAAAGAAAGTTCGAGGATTTGAAGCTTGCAAACCAAAGGCTTAAAATGGAAGTCTAAACACTTAAACAAGAAAGGGATGACTAAAAGAATTTGTTTGTTGACATTAACACCACTCAATCCTTCACTAATCATGAGCTAGCCCAACTTTTGAAGGAAAATGGACAAATGCAGGCAAAGATGCAAGAAAAGGAGGAAGTACTCATTGAAGCACAAAAGCAATCCAAATGATCAATGGAGTTACGATAAAAATTGGAACACAAATGGGTGTGGTGAATGAAGAATGTAAGCAAGCAAATGAGGCATATATAAGAAAGCATAATCAGTTGGATGCCTACTTGACCAAATTACTATGGCTATTTACAAAGCCAAGGATATGGTAGAAAAAGTTGAAGAATGAAAAATAACAGTGCCACCAGTGGGAGCACATGGCTAAGAATTGCTAGATTTCCTTAATAAAATGTAAGGCCAATATCGACAAATTAGGGATTACTTTTTATGATAAACTTTAGATTTTTCATGGATGTAATATTGGATTTGGTTAAAAATAACTTTCAAATTCAATCAAGATTTTTTTATTAACAATTGTTATGTGGTGAATCCTCCTTATTATATTCATGCATTCATACATAAACATTTCTCTAAAGTGCATGATAATAAGTCATCTAATTCTTAAAAATTGTGATAAATTAAGGTTCAAGGATAGCTTAATCTTCAAACAATCTGAGATGCTAAACACTAGATATCAAGCTAGGATCATGGAAGAAGAAAATACACTTTGCTTGTAAAAGCTTGAAAAAGGCATAATAAGAACTGAAGGGGCAGTTTAAGACTTTACTGAGCTGTTGAAAATTTTGGGTAAAGGAAAGAAAGTGATGGAAGAGGTAGTGATACAAAATGAAACTGATCCATTGTATCGTCATGGCTTTAGCCCATACATTGCACAAGCATCCCAAGGGGCTCAACCCCAAATGCCATTCACTATAAGTTATCTTTATGTGTAGACTTACATGCCAACAACTGCTACTCCTACTCCCATTACTCCTATTTTTGACATCAAGACATCTAACCCTATACAAGTCCAAAATCTTAATGATCCCAAAGAGCAAGAAAAGCTAAAAATAAGTCCTCTTGAAGCCAAAAAGAATTCTAAAACTCAAAAGATGGATTTAATTAAAGAAAGACTTAAAGCTATAAAGAGAATAGATTTCTACGGGTCAATGGATGCTACTAGACTCTGCCTAGTCCCTAATGTAGTGATTTCACCAAAGTTTAAAGTGCCTGAATTCAAAAAGTATGATGGAACCAAGTGCCCTATTATACATGTGATGATGTATTGTTGTAAATGGCTGCATATACTCATAATGAGAAGTTGCTTATCATGTCTTTCAAGATAGCCTTACTGATTCAACTACTAGGTGGTATATGCAATTAGATAGATCTTGTGTCCATGGATAGAAAGAACTTGCAAGGGCTTTCATTACATAATATAAACATATTATAAACATGGTGCTAGATCATATGTCTCTCCAAAGCATGAAAAAAAAGGCAAGTGAGAGTTTTAAAAAATATGCTCAAAAGTGGAAGGATATGGTTGCCTAAGTTTAACCTCCATTGACCAGAAAAGAAACCACAATTTTATTTGTCAATACTCTCAAGGCTCCTTACTATGAGAGAATGATTGGCAATGCCACCAAGAATTTTGCTGATATGGTAATATCTAGGGAAATCATCAAAAATCTATAAAAAAAAAATGAGAAGCAAAAAATAGGTGAAACATCTAGTGCCAAAAAAAAGGTGATACCTAAAAAAGAGGTTGATCCTTGGGCTATATTTCGTGAAGGGCCATAATTCAAAATGTACTTTCAATATCCTTCATACCCTATGTACCAAGGTCCTTACCATTTTACCCATAATATTTCACCAAACACCTATTCTTACCATCCTGCACCACCTATTTATCAGCGTAGTTTCCTACCTATAACCCCTATGTATGGCCTTTTTTTTTCACTCTACCCAGCCCAATACACAAGTTAGTTACTCTAGAGGGCCTCGAGCTACCCTAGAGAAGATCCAAATTGATCCTATCCCTATGACCAACACTGAGCTAGTCTTTGATTTAGTAAAAGGCCACATTATAGCACATTTCCATTTGGCACTTTTAAAGCTTTCATACTCTAAATGGTATGATACCACACCAAATATGACTACTATGCTAGGAATATAGGTTGCCCAACCAAAAATTACCTTGCTTTGAAATACAATAAGCAATATGTCACTGAACAGAGTGTGTTAAATTTTGATACCTAGCATTAATTGGAACCCTCTACCAAATCATAATGAAACAACTAATGCTATAAATGGTGATAAAACTTGCCTCATTAAAAGAAGTGTTAATGATGTTAAGACTTCATTTGAATAAGTCTTTAAAGCTCTAGTCAAGGTAATTATGATTTGCCCAATACCTCTAAGTCATAAAGATCACTATGACAAGATAGAACTAAACCAGTCTTACACATATCATAAAAGGGCCTTGGGGCATTTTATCCAATATTGTGACGCTTTTCATCAAGAGTTACAAAAGATGATAAATGCCTCTCAAATCAAGTTTTATAAGGAAGTTGAAAAAGCTATGGTAAATGTAATAGATAAGAAAAACCTTACAAAGCTTAGGTCAAACCTCTCACAATCTACTGCAAGTTGATTTAGAATCAAGAGAAACCTATTCCAAAATCGATCCTGACAATCAAAGTCCCAAGTCCCTTTCCATATCAAAGTAACAAAGTAGTGCCATGAAAATACAATTATAATGTGGTAACTTAAGGATTGGGTAATAGTTAAACTGCAACTAATTTTGCAAATATAATTGGAGTAGAGAGCATGACCAGGAGTGAACGATCTTATTCACCAAAAATTATGGATAAGTTTAGAAAAAAGAAAGCCAAAAAAAGTGAAAAGTTGACAAGAATAACCCTGTTGAAATTCTTGATATGGCATACTAAAAACCAATCATTAAGAAAGAGGCATGTGAATTTCTTAAATTAATCAAGCACAATGAATATAGCATAGTGGATAATTAAATAAGATACCTATAAGAATTTTGCTTCTATCACTGCTTTTTTCCTTAGAATCCCACAAAAATGCTTTATTAAAATTTTTAAATCCATCATATGTCTCTCACAACATATCTATAGAGAAAGTCGACAACATTATCAAAAATTTAGTGGTCTTGAATCACATAAATTCAATGATGATGAGATACCCTTTGAAGGATGAAGAAGCATAAAAGCCTTTCACATCAATGCAAAATGCAAAAGTCATACCATTGCCAATGTCCTAATTGATAATGGCTCTTCGATAAATGTAATGCCTACTGTACTTTGGCTAAGCTACCAATCGACACATCCTATATAAAAGCTAACTACATGACAGTGAGAGCTTTTAACGGTTCATAAAAAAAAATGCTGGGAGATATTGAGATACCATTGTTGATCAGTTTTTGTACCTTCAATGTCAAATTTCAAGTGATGGGTATCTTTCTAGCCTATAGCTACCTACTAGAAAAACCATGGATTCATATAGAAAGTGTTGTTCCTTTCTCTCTACACTAAAAAGTCAAATTCATTATTGATGGATATCTGGTTTGTATTTATGAGAAAAAAGATTTGTTGGTAACATAACCCATATCCACCTATATGTAAAAGTGACTGATGAAGCATTGGAGTACTTATGTAAATCTTTTGAAATAATCAATGCAACATATGTAGGGGAAGGATCTAAACTTTATGCTCTTCAACTATTTGTAAGTACTAGCATGATGATTAAACAAGCGATTGGAAAGGGTTGGCATCTTGGGAAAAAATTGGGAAAGAATTTGCAAAGGATAAAATAACCTCTATTGATACCAGATAACATTGTTAGAAGTGGTTAGGATACAAGCCTACAAAGAAAAACAAGATGAAGATGGCAAATGCTAGAAAATATAAGAGAATAATTGGTCTCAAAATATGTAAACCTGAAGATGAAAAATTGGTCATTCCCTATCTTTATGACAATTTTTGTTCTGAATGATGCATGTATCCTAAGTCATCTCAAGCTACCAATAAAGATTTGGTATAGAATTTAGGGAAGATCTTTTATGGGCTCTCTATTATGATAGTGAGTGATGAAGCTACTAAAGATCAAAAGAGAAGCCATTTATGTATATTACGCTGATAGGCAATGAAGTGAAAATTGGAAGATGATGAAGTTACCTGCTATCATTGAACCTCTTAAAAAGTAATGTTTTAAGTCAAACCCTAACTACTTAAGCCTTAGCATTAAGGTATCTTTTATGTATGGGCTAATTTACTCATTATTATTTAAAAAAAATGATTTGCATAATGCATTATCATTACATTTCCTCTTTCAATTTTTATTCTTTCATTCTTTTAAACATACATTTGCCCACATCTTTCCATTGCACCTAGTTTTTAGATTTTCAAATAATGAATGTGAAGATAGTCATGACAATAATTCAATATTTGACTTCAAAAATTTTATTCATATTGATGAACTTGACAATGAATAAGCTTTAGATGACTATACTTTGCCTTGTGAATTAATGAGATTAATGAATCAAGAGATAAATCAATCAAACCATATCAACAAGCTTTAGAAATAGTTAATTTTAGAGAACAAAATAATAAGAAAAAAGTTAAAATTGGCATAACCTTGTCATCGAATGATAAGAAAAGGTTAATAGATTTACTTCATGAGTATATGGATGTGTTCATATGGTCCTATGAAGATATGTCGGAGCTCAGCACTGATATAGTAGAGCACAAGTTACTCTTGAAGCCTGAGTGCAAGCTAATGCAACAAAAGTTAAGACATATGAAGCCTGAAGTGTTGTTAAAAATAAAAAAATATATATCATATGGCAATATGATGCCAATTTTCTTAAAGTAGCCAAATATCATGATAGGTGGTTAACATAGTCTTAGTCCCCAAGAAAGATAGCAAGATTAAAATGTGTGTGGATTATCGAGATCCAAACCAAGCAAGCCCTAAAGATAACTTTCCATTACCTCATATTGATAAACTTATGGATAACACTGCCAACCACTTTATGTTCTCATTCATGGATGATTTTTCATGCTACAACCAGATTAAGATGACCTCTGAAGTATGGAAAAAATTACATTTATAACAATATGATGAACTTTTTGCTCCAAAGTAATGCCCTTTCGATTGAAGAATGTTCGAGCTATATATCAAAGGGCAATGGTAACTATTTTCCTTAACATGATTCATAAAAAGATCAAAGTATATATTGATGATATGATTACCAAATTTCGTGAATGAAAGGATCATGTTACCAATCTCAAAAAATTATTTGAAAGATTAAAAAAGTTTCAACTCAAGCTTAATCCAACCAAATGCACATTTAAGGCAAAATATGAAACATTGTTAGTATTCATTGTCAATGAAAGAGGGATCTAGATAAGGTACAAGCTATTCAAAATCTATCACTTTTTTTGGATATTAAACTACATTGCTCATTTTATCTCTTAACTTATCTTGAAATGTGATCCCATTCTCAAACTACTTTGCAAAAACAATCCAAGTGAGTGGAATGATGAATGTCTAATGGCTTTTGACAAAGTCAGAGAATACTTATCAAGCCCATCAGTATTGATACCACCAGTCCTTAGGAAGCCTTTGATATTGTATCTAATAGTGAATTAGAATTTCATAGGAAGTGTATTAAGGCAACATGATAAAACAGGTAGGAGAGGAAAAGCTATCTACTATTTAAGCAAAAAATTCACTAGTTATGAGTCAAGATACTCATTTTTAGAGAAAATGTACTGTGCACTAGCCTGAACAACTCGAAGACTTAGGCACTATATGCTATACCATATAACATGTCTTATTGTAAAATTAGATGCTCTATAGTATATTTTTTAGAAGCTTTCGCTATCTGAAAAACTAGTTAGATGGTAAATTATGGTTTTAGAATATGACATTATTTATGTGACTTAAAAATCGATCAAAACAAGTGCAATAGCTGAGTTCTCGGCAGATCAAGCTTTTGATGATTATGAGCCAATAAAGCTTGATTTCTTTAATAAAGATTTGATGACTATTGAAGAAAATATATTCGTAGAAAAGTCATGGAAGATGTTCTTTGATGGGGCTTTAAATGCTTTTGGACATGGTATTGGGGTAATTTTGATATCCCCAAATGACCGTCATTACCCAATCACTGTTAGACTGAATTTCAATTGCACTAATAACGTAGTTGAATATGAAGCATGTGTAATGAGCCTACAAGCCGCAATTGAAAAGAAAATTAAAATCCTAGAAGTGTATGAGGATTTAGCTTAGGTGATTTATTAGTTGTTTAGAGAATGGGAAACAAGATATGCCAAGCTAGTTCGTTACCAAAAATACATTTTTGAATTGATCAAGCAATTTGAAAACATCCAATTTGAGCACTTACCTAGAGAAAAAAATTAAATTGCTAATGCCTTAGCTACTCTGGCTACTATGATGAAGTGAATGAAAACTCTGAAATTCAACCCATTAAACTGAAAGTAAAAAACCTTTCAGCACATTGTTCAAGTATTGAAAAAGAAATTGATGGGCAACCTTGGTACTATGACATTAAGTAGTACCTAAAATGTCAACAGTATCTTGAGCATGCAATAGAAAATGACAAAAGAATCATTCAAAAAATGATTGTGGGATTTTTTCTTGATGAATAAGTGTTCTATAAAAGAAGTCGAGACCAAGTGCTTCTGAGATGTGTAAATGTCACTAAAGCCAAAAAAAAAAAACTTGAAAAAGTACATGATAGAGTCTATGAAGCCTATGCTAATGGTCATATGATGGCAAAACAAATAATGAAAATAAGATATTACCAGTTGTCAATAGAGAATGATTGCATAAATTATGCAAGAAAGTGCCACAAATATCAGATCTATGTAGACAAGATTAATGTTTCCCTAATAAACTTGCATGTTCTAGCACTACCATGGTCGTTCTCAATGTGAGGCATGGATGTGATTGGACCTATTACTCTAAAAACTTTAAATAAGCATAGATTTATTTTTGTAATGATAGATTATTTCATCAAATGTGTGAAAGCAGCCTCATATGCAAGTGTCGCAAGGGTAGTAATGTGTAAGTTTTTGAAGAAAGAGATAATATCTTAATATGGGCTTCCAAAAAAGATCATTTCTAACAATGCAAAAAACTTGAATAGCAAAATGATGAAGGAAAGTATGTGCTCAATTCAAAATTAAGCATCATAATTTTACACCCTATCGACCAAAGATGAATGAAGCAGTAGAGGCTGCTAATAAGAACATTAAAATAATTCTAGAAAAAATGACTAATACTTATAAAGATTGGCATGATAAACTATTTTTTGCTCTGCATGCTTATAGAACCTTAGTATGAACATCCACTAGAGTTACTCCATTCTCACTAGTTTATGGTATGGAGGAAATGTTACCAATTGAAATAGAGATTCCTTCCTTAAGAGTTTTAATGGAAGCTGAATTAGAAGAAGCAGAATGGATCAAGAATTGTTATGAGCAATTGAACCTTATTAAAGAGAAAAGAATGACATCCTTATGCCATGATCAATTGTGTTAAAAGAGGATGATGTGAGCACATGACAAAAATGTTTACCCTTTACAATTTTAAAAAGTATAATTGGGTTTGAAAAAGATCCTTCCAAACCAGCTTGACAATCGAGGGAAATGGACACAAAATTAGGAAGGGCTATACATGGTAAAGAAAGCTTTTTTTACTAGTGCATTAATTCTGACTAAAATGGATGGAGATAAATTCCCAAACCCAATCAATTTTGATACTTTGAAGAAATATTTTGCTTAAAAAAAAAAAGAGGGAGAACTCAAAGTGAAAACCTAAAAAGGGCAGTTTGAGTCAAAATAGGGTTATCTAAATTAAAAATCTGAAAAGGCAGCTTAGTGTAAGGATGGAATAGCATCATGAAAGTCTCACCACACAGGGGCAAAATGGGTCAGATAAAGCTTGTCATAATCGAGAATGTTGATGGAATAAGCTTTGCGAAAAGGATTTTAGATTATTTGCTTAGGATTGTTGGAACATTCATTATTTGGATATTTGATACCCATTCAATTATTGATTAATTATTATCTTTTTTTAACCAAATCCATTTCTTTCAATAAATATCCTTTTGACCTTTCACATTACCATATTTATCTTTATTTTGATTGAGAAAATACATTATTGTATTATGTTTGTTGTGATATTGTAATAATAATGAGTAAATGAAAAGAATTAATAAAAAATCTCCACATTGCTTTAGAAAAAGGAAAGGAATAGTAAAGGTAACAAGAAGGCCTGAAAGAATGTCAATCTCTAGTAACTCAAAATAAAATCCTTAAGATCCCTACTTGTATTTGGATGATAAAGTGGATGAGATTACTTGTTAGTGCATGATGTCCCATGTGGATAGTGCATGATAACCAATGTTGATAAGAAATTTTTGTACTTGGATGATAAAATGGATGAGATTACTTGATAGTGCATGATAGCTCATGTTGAAAACCATAAGTGTTGATGAGTTAAAAGAAGTGAAAAGATAAATCAAGATTTTTTAGAACCTTTTAATTTACCACAATTGAAAAGATAAATGAATTGTATGGCATGTATTGCATTTTTCCACATGCATTACATTTATACATCTCACTGAAAACATTACATTATGCATATTTGAAAAAAGACAAGAAAACTAAAATTTGAATCATGAAATTGAGATGAATCTTGAACAATTTCTCATTCATTGTATGCATTCATTGCAAATGCTTAGGAAGCAAGAAAGAAAAAGTATATGTTGATATGATTTGGGAATAGACATTGGAAAACAATCAATTATGGTTCATATGAGATGCAAAGACTCAATTTAAGGTAAGATTTTAAGTTTCAATGTCTCGATCAAGAAGAAGCCTTTTCAATAGTAAGAATGATCTATAAAACCTTGAGGCATGATTTTCAAAATTAGATATCTCATTTTATTTTTCAAAAGTTTCAAAATGTCAGTTGTGGGGAGATTTTAAGTTTTAATACCTCTATTAAGGAAGAGCCTTTTCAATGGTAAGAATGATCTATAAAACCTTGAGGCATGATTTTCAAAATTAGATATCTCATTTTATTTTTCAAAAGTTTCAAAGCTTTAGTTGTGGGGGAGCACTTTATTTTTCAAAAGCTTCAAATCAAAGCCTCAGTTGTGGTGGAGCATTTTATTTTTTAAAGTTTCAAAGTCTCAGTAGTAAGGGAGAACTTTATTTTCCAAAAGTTTCAAATCAAAGCCTCGATTGTGGGAGAGCATTTTAAAATTTCAAAATCTTAGTTGTGGGGAGTATTTTATTTTCAAAAGTTTCAAAATCTCAGCTGTGGGGAAGCATTTTATTTTTCAAAATTTTTAATGCCTCACTTATGGGAAAGCATTTCATTTAAAGTTTCAATCCTCTGATGAGAAGAAGCATTTGTAATTTTCCTTTTTGAATTTTCTTAACCCGAAACAAATTAGATGTCTTTTGCCTTTCTACAGTTCCTATTTCACATAAAATACATAAAAATGGGCAACTGTAAACACCTTATTTTGCCCAAAAAAATTGTCGAGATTGAAACAGGCCTTGATCATGAATTGGGTCTTAAAAAAATTTTTGGGCCCAAGCCCAAAAATCTTATCTTAATTTTAATTTTAATTTTAATTTGATTTTAATTTTAATTTTGATTTTAGTCTTAATTTTAGTTTTGATTTTGTTTTAAATTTTTTTGATTTTTTTTTAAATTTTGGGTCAAAGTCAAAGTAAAAAAGAAAAAGCAAGAAAAAAGTCAAAATAAAACAAAAACGTGTGAATTGTTTTCTAGGAGATTTTGGATTCTGATTTGCCTTGGATTCAATTTTTGAATTTGTGAAACTTAATGACTGAATTATTTTTGGAAAACTTGAGGCACAATTCAATGAAAAGGGGAAAAATTACACAGAGATGAATCTTAGAGATTTCTCTTAGATTCTATAAAATTAAACCTTTTTCAAGTTTAAAGGGATTCAAATCCTATAAAAAAAAAAGCCTCAATTTATGAATCAAAAGACACGGACATAACAAGTAATAAGAAAAATTCATAAGCAAGTAGAAATAATTCAAGCATTCTAGATTTTTTTTTTTTGGTCTTTTGGTTCTTGAATTCTAAAAATTTGATTCTAGTTTTTGAAATTTTTTGGGGGCTTCTAGTTTGGATTTTGGAGTTGCAATTTAGTTTTGGAACAATTTTAGAATTTTGAGTTTCTGAGTTTTTTTGGTTTCTGGAAATTTGGAAGGTTTTATTTTTGGGATTGTTAGAATTCTTCTGGAGTTTGTGTTTTAATTTTTGGTATTGTTTGAAATTTTGGAATCTAGGAATATCTAGGAAAAGTTGAGGTTTTTTTTAGGTTTGAGTTGAATTTTTGGGTTTTAGTTTGATTTTTCCAATGAAGGTTTGAATTTCTTGGTGAGTTTCATGGTGATTAAAGGATTTTGGCAGTGGTTTATTAGTTTTGGGCTTTCTTTGAATTTTTTGGAGCCATTTAAATTTTTCAATGCCAATTTTTAGGAGTTCTATCGGATTTTGCATTGGTTTGAATTTTCTAAGGAAAAGTCTAGAGAAAAGGCAAAGTGTTTTAATGCTAAATAGAGAAAGAGTTTGGCATTTCTAAGAAAAATTAAGGTTTTTCCTTTTATACTGAGCAAAAATACATTGTTTATAGGACCTAGGATCTGCGCTTCAACCCGTCTGAGATTTGTGCACTAACCCTGCTTTAACCTAACCTGGATTGTCGGTTTTCTCTTTTTTTATTATTTTTCATTTTGATTTTTATTTGATTTTTTTCTATTTGATTTGATTTGATTTTTTTGTTTTATTTGATTTTATTTTTATACTATTTTTTGTTTTTATTAATTTAACTATTGATTGAATTAATGTGATGATGAAAAGAAAAGGAAAAAAAAAGATGGTAAGATTTTATATTTTTATATTTGTTTGATTATATTTATTTGCATGATATTTTATTTGTACGATTATTATATATGCATGTTGTTTTATGATAATTAATATATTTTTATGATATATTATTATTTGCTTGACTTTTAATATAATTGCATGTTTTAATATTATATTTTGCATGATATTTTATATTATTGCATGATGAATATTTTATGATTTATATATTTATTTGCATGATTATTAATATATTTACTTGCATGATTATTAATATATTTATTTGCATGATTACCTAATATACTTGTATGTGTAATTGCATGATTATTATTATATTTATTTGTATGATCACCTAATATATTTATGTGATTATTGCATGTTATTAATGTGCATAATTATTAATATATTATTTTTATAATTTACTAATATATTTGCATGAATGATTATTAATATATTATTTGCACAGTATTTTATACTATTGCATGATTATTGATATTATTACATTGGATGATATGATTTTATATTTATTGCATGATAATTTTTGTATAGTATGATTTAATATTTATTACATGATATTGGCATGATATTTATGATATTACATGATTGCTTGATTACTTGGTATTTTAATAGAATTTTTGTATCATCATAGCACGTAAATAAATAAAAGGATTAGAATTGATCGGCATGATATAAAACCATCTTTTGTGATCTACCTTTAGAAACTTGCATCTATTAGACTTGGTGATTTCATATACGATACGATAACATAATATGAAAACAATATGAAAAAATTCATGTGTTTTAAAAAAATATTTTTCATGTTTATTCACGTCGACATAAATTTTGATACGACATAATTCTTATGATATATGCGTTGACTTGTCTAAACACGTGATATGATATGAATACTATGTTTAATTTAATCTTATCATACGAGTACATATTAATATATTTAACACATTTAACATATTTTTTATATTTATTTTAATTTAATATAAACATATAATGATTATTTTAATTTTTAATCTTTTAATTATGATACTTAATTAGCTATTTAATTTCATATAAAAATTGTTTTAATTATTTAATTATGATACTCATTTAATAATTATTATAAAATTATTTTTTATATTAATAATATAAATACAATATTAATATTAATATTAGTCCTATACATTATTATTTTATTTTTTAATCTTTAATAGTTTATCATTTTGAAATTGATACTAAAAATTAATATAGTTATGTAATATAAATTTAAATTTAAATATATATTAAAAACATATTAAATGAGTATTAAATTTTTTTTATTTTTTAATATGTCATTAATTTTTTATATTATTAATATGTCAACTTTATTGAGTTGTAAATTATAGATAATTTATAATTATTTATTATTTTAGTCAAGTTTTTTGTATATATTCATATTAGTTGTGTCTATTCATGTATATTCATATTAATTATATCTATTAATGTATATCTATATTATTCGTGTTTATTTATATCGTGTTTTAACGAATTAATTATACATGTATTAATTGTGTCATGTTATATATAACATATATATTAAATGTATTGTGTTCGTGTTTAGGATTTAAACACATTTTATAATTCGTGTCGTAATTATGTTTTAATAATTCATATCATTGCATGTTTCAAACACGATACAAGACACAACACAAAAACACAAATTGCCAGGTTTAGCATTTATGCACCAATTAAGAAAAATAAGTTTATAGATTTGGGAAAGACTAAAACTTTCAGAGGTAGATTACGAAAGATATAGATACAAACAATAAACAATTATATAAGTGTTAAAAAAGTAGATAAAAATATTATTTTTAATAGAAATTAGTGAGTAAAAAAATTTAAAATTATGACCTAATATGCATTTTTTTTTTAACATTTCATTTAACTGATTCTAGAATTATGAAATATAAAATTTAATTTATTATTATTGTTATTATAATCATTTTATTAATATTTTAATTTATTGTTTTTTAACATGTGATCCTCTCGTATATACGATGAGGTGATATGAGAATTTTTTTTTTCGAAGGATTTGTCGCATTCTAATATGTTGCATTTATAATTGAAATTATGTATAGCAAATACCTTTGTAATTATTAGAGAAGGCAATCTGACCCGAAATCGACGGGTTTCGACCCGACCTCTTAAGGTTAATTTTTTTTTTTTTAAATCGAATATCGGATCGGATCAGGTGGTATAAAAAAATTCAGGATAGGATTTTAGACAAACTCGATCCTACTTGACCCTATATATATATAAATTACTTTTTTTAATTATTTATTTATATATTTATTTATATATATTTAATTTTATATTTATATTAAAAATAATATTTTATTAATTTTGAGTCAAATTGGATTGAGTACAATTTTATACAATATCAAATCGAATCGAGTTTGAATATAAAAAATAAAAAAATTTTATCAAGTAGGGATCGAATTTTGTATATTTAAAATCAAATTAAATTCGAAACGAGTAAAACTAACCTCGATCCGATCCGTTACCATCATTGGTAATTATCCTAATGATTTTTTTTTTTTTTAGTCCATCAGAAGGCAAAACCTTTAAAAAATGATAGGGTTGGAACCAAACCCCCGCATGCATTCCTCGTAACCTCCTTAGCTACTAGCCTCTTAGCCACATGCCCACATGCCTTCCTCCGAACCTCGTGTGCCAGTGATTTTTCATTATTACATAATAAGGACATAAAAGAAAAACACCTTCCATACCAGTATAGCAAATATCTAGATATTAACGTCAAACCTAAAATCCATCCATCAAAACAGGAAAGCTGCTGTACAATTTAAATATCACCCTAAGTTCCCTAAAATGCTAAGGGCAATTCGCACGTTGCTTTTTAAAAGACTTAAATCTAGTCTCAACATATTACATATATGCAAAAAATATGAGAAAAGAAAAGAGAATGAGAGAAAGAAATTTTTTTTTTTTTTATTGTATTTGGTATGAGTGATGAAAAATTAAAAAAAAAATTAAAGATAAAATTATAATAAAACTACTAATTTAAATTGAATGAATTTTTTTCGTATTTAAAAAAAATTAAGTTTTTCCTTTTGACCAAATAAAAAAAAACTGAATTTACAAAAAAAAAAAAGGAAAAGGTGACAAATCCAGTCATTTTTTTCGCACTCTGAAGGAAATGGTAAAAAGAAAATAATTTCTTATTATCACTTTTTTTTCTTTCTTCTTTCTCTCCTAGCTTATACAGTATCAATGATTAAAAAGGATTTATATTTAATACAAATCCTTTGAGATTATATATAGTTTAATAATCATTTTTCATGTCATAAAACTTGAGTTGAGAATTTGAAATTAATTAGCAGGTGAATTCTTACACCAAATAAAAATATTTTAATCTCAAAGCCAAAATCTTACAATTTTTTTTATTTTATCATTATCTATAATAAAAGTAAAACATAATTACGTAAAACTTCTATTTAACTTTTTAATTATCTAAAATTAAGGAGAATTACTATTTACAGTTACATCTGAAAATTCACTCTTTAGATTAGGAAAATTTTCAGTCAAAGTAATTCATCCATTCATTTTCAGCATGATTGAGCTGTGCGCCATGAACTTCAAACAAAAGTGTTACAGATTCAGAGCAAGAGTTTGCTCGAGCTATGTAATGAATGATTGCCACGTTTTCAAAATCAAAATCCGGTGTCTTTCAAGAACTCTGCCTTGGCAAACGGAAATTATGGTTTCTTTCTTTTCCTCTCTTCCCAGAGCAAATACATTCTAGATTTTACTGCTACTATTATACGCTTCAAATCCTCTTCACACTCATAATCCGCTTACCCGAACCCGAACCCGAACCCACATCCACAACACCCGTTTATCTGTGTTCTCCCGTGGGGACCTCCACAAGAATTCCCACTTCCAGTAACTCTAGTGCTTTCATGGGGCAACTCTCCAGCATTAATGGCGACGGTAATGACGAAGAAGAAGAAGAAACGGGAGAGCTGTTCGTTTCAATAGAAGTCTCTGAACCGACTGATTCAGCCACTGCAACAACGGTCTGCTCTAATATTGTAGGTGGGTTGACCGGAATATCAGCTCGTACAGGAGCTCTACACAGTGGACAGTTAGAGTGACTATAAAACCACATGTCGATGCAGTCAACGTGGAAGGTGTGATTACACATGGGCAAAACGCGGGCTTTCTCGTCGTTCTCGAACTCAGACAAGCAAACGGCGCATTCGAGTGGAGGTAAATGGCTGGCTTTGGTGGAGTAAAAAAAAGTAGGGATTGTTTTAATGACAGAAAGATCCAAACCTTTGGAAGCAACGGTTGTTGGAGGAGTGGCAGTGGCAATGGAGGGCAAGTGCTGAGCACGACGGCTGTTGCGGAAGAGTATAGGAGCGTACTTGTGGAAGCAGAGTATAATAAGTAATGCCATGAAGAGAAAGATTCCTGCGCAGAGCATTACTTTGCCATTAACAACATAATTAATGTGTTTCCTTGGTAACTCTTCGTAGTTATCCATGAAAGATTAAAGAAAAGAAATTAACAGGAAGGATATGGTAGGAAGAGAAAGGCTGCTTTGTGAGGAGATCTAGTAGAGGTAAAAGTAAAGGATGGGTTCGGTTTTCTTTATTTTTTATATTTTCGGTTTAATTTTGGCTTTGATGAGCAAAATGGTAAAGACCTGGCGAGCTTTTATTATTTTATCAGCTGCTGCCCCAGGGCCAGCTTTCCCTTTCTACTCTTCTTTAATTCTTTAATTATTAAGCTTAATCAAACTCAGAAGCAACTGAAAATCACCAAAGACCAGTAGCAGAACTCTGTTAATCAACTCAGCAGAACCTATTCAAGAAACAAAATTAGCAGCATCATCACAAACATAATCAAAACAAGAAGCAACAGCAGCAGCTCACCGGCAGCAACATCATGACAGGATCAAGACAAGCAACAGCAGGAACTGCAGTCCAGATTTCTAGAATTCAGCTAATAACCTTGCCTGATCAAAGGCGTTTAAATGTAATTTGAATATAATCTAAGATTAAGCTTTGTAGAGAAGATATGCTTAAGCTTATACACTGAATTCAAACTCAAACTTTGTATACAAGTTAACCGAATGAAATCGGGTTTGGTTTTCAACAAAATTCTGTTGATCTTACATTCTTCGCATGTTATGACCATATTTATATCCTGTCCAAGAGTGGTTCCAAACCCATCCTAAATAATGCTCTATACATCACCAAATTTTTATTACAAAATTATCCTTTCAAGTGAAATAACTTATTTATGCTTTTACTAAATTACATTTTTAACCTTCGACACTTTTTCTAGTTCTTTCTTCTTATTTCTTCCTTTTCTCTTTTCTTTTATCACAAACCCCCAATTTCTATAAAAACCAAAAATCATTAAAATAATTACTATTTTTATCTTATACAAATAGATAGTTAAATAAAAAACAAAATCGATAGTAATGAAGAATAGCTAATTTTTATCAGTATTTGAATATTATTTAAATGGATATTGATTTTAATTTTGAACTTATGAAAATAGATTTTCATACATAAATCTTATAAAATTTTTTAATTTGAATTCTTGTAAGTCTTTTAAAACTTACATAAATCTATTTCCATAAGTTTTGAAAGATTTAAGAAAATCAAAACTTATAAAAATACAAATTCATAAATTTTTTAAAATTTATAAGAATTCATTTGTGTAATATACTATTTCACGAAAAAAAATTACAAACTTAGATTTATCATAAACCCTAAACTAAAAATAATCAACTCAATCTTATCTTGCATAGATGAAATAGTAAAAACTTATGATTTGAAATTTTGATTGATGGTTTTGGATTAAATTTAAGATGAGTTTAGAGTGGAAAGTTTGAAGAAGAGAGAATGAAAAAGAAAGAAAAATGAATTGAATGAGTGTAAAGGGTATCAATGGAAAGATAAAATGTTGGGATGAAGTGTAAGGGGCAAAAACTTAATTTTAAATTTTGAGTGTATTCAATATCTGAGTAGGAACAAAGTTTTAGGAGGTGCAAACAGAAATTTCTCCTGTCAAACCTTGGGGATCAAGTGAATTTACTTGTAGCCCAGGTTTTGTACCTTTTTTTAATATCCTGGTAAAAGTAAACTCCTTTTTCTGCCTTAAGTACTATTAGAAAAGTTACTACCATTACTACTACTAGGCCTTTCTTACTTTAACCAATTATAAGTAGATAAGGATGAAAAAAGGTCAGAGCTTCGGTGATAAAATTAAAAGAGCAACATTTAATTTTATGCACATGATAATTTTAGATACTAATAATATGATATAAAAAATATAAAAAAATAAAAATAATATAATTTAAAATTTTGATAAAATCAAATATGAGTTTAGTAAAAAAACATATAAATTTTATATTTATTGTATTAATAAAAATTATAATATAATAATTTATATAATATAAGATAAATATAAAACAAAAGTAATACAAATATATGAATTCTTATATCTAATTTACAGTTCGGTTGGGAATAATCATCATACTATATACCTAAATAGAAATCATAAAGTTAAGTTAAATTCATGATATTAATAAAGATGGTATGGATAAGAAGGAGGAAACAATAAAAACATACTTTGAGACCACTTGAGCTAAAATTAGTATGTTTGAATTCTAGTGCTCGTATTTTAAAATAAAGGGGAAAAACACATTGAGATGATAAATGTGAAAACAAAATGATTAAATTCCTTTTTAAATTTTATTTAAAATGCTTTGACTTTGTCTTGATGTAATAAATATAAAAGCTGAACACCAATTGATTAATTGATTACTTATAGTTTTCTTTGAAATGCTATTGGCATCTCGACTCAAGATATTATTAGTCTTGATTCGTTATTGATTGTATCGGTAGATACACTTTAATTATACTAAAATATAATTAAAAGTGATTTTTTTATATCAAATTTAATATCATAATTATTTTTATTGATTGTGACTGATTTTAATGACTTTCATAAATTAATCATTTTTTATAGGTATATAACTATGAAACGTGATTAATAATTTTGTAACTTTTTTTTTAATTACTTTTAATGTAATAAAAATTAAAAAAACAAAATAAAATCCTTAAAAATTAAACTTGAGCCACATCTTTATTAGAGCAACTCGATTTTTACACTTTGTTTTTTAAAATCAAAGCAATCTCTTCCAAAAAACAAAAAAAAAAAAGCAATTGTGGTCTCTCTTTAAGATTTTAGACTTCTAAAGTTAAAATTTTTTTTTATTTTAATACATTATTTTCTTTTTTATATTTATTTTATTTTAATATATTCTTATGCAAAAAAAATCCATTTAAATAACTATGTGAACAAAAATATTTAAAAATATCATGATAAATTGATCATATTATTTTTTATACTTTTAAATTTATTTATTTGATACTTAAAAATATTACATATTTATGTTACATATTATTAATAGTATTGTTATGTAAAATCAAATTATATTATAAATATATTTATACTATATTAAAAATTTAAAATAATATATCAAAATAATTTATACTGATATATAATTTTTTTTTGAAAAACTCACAATATTATCCAATACAATATTAATAACCTTATTTCATTTAGTCCACTGTGATAACAATTTATTGCTATAAATTATTAATTAATTTATGAACTTTTTCAAATGATATACTATGCAAGTCGTTGTATCCATCTTTGTCAAAAAGAAAAAGAAAAGTGGCACTGAATTTGCCAGCCCGCCCTACTGTGCTCCGACATGCTAAAGGCACGTTGTCTGGTAAGTTATTTGGATAATTTCAGCAGTCAAATAATGCTCCTTTGGGAATTCTATTGGAATGTTCCCATTATCTTTCCATCATAAAATGTTCATTTTAATATGGTGAGAGTTGAGAGTCGGATTAAAATTAACATTCCTGTTATTTCTCAATCATAAAACAAACAGAATATTTCAATCCGTCTTTCAAAAAATATTTTAATCCAATGAAAAACTTAATCCTTTACCATCAAGTTCTTTTAATTTGCCGAGGCAGAAGGCGCTGTTTGAGTTCCCTACTTCCCTGACAACCCGTTTTTTCACTTTTTTTTTTTAATTTTATTTTAAAAAATTTAGATAAGGAGAGATTCTTCAGCCAGTTTATAAAAAAATTGTTGATAGCAAAAATGAAATTTAAATTTTACAAGTAAAATACCTAATATTTATCAATTCAATGAATCTAGTTGATTCATTTATACAAGAAAAAGATAATGGGAAATTAAAGTTTTATTCGGTTTTTCTTCTTATATTAATATAACTATTTATTGAGTTAATCAAAATTCAACGAAAGGCTACTGTTAAGCTACAAAACGATGTAAAGTTATTTAATTACTGTAGACTTTTTAAGAACTCCATCATCTAAAAAGGTAAGGGATGGATTAGTACGTAGAATAAAAGCTTTGAATGTCTAATGGAGTACCTCCAAAACCATGTGCCAAGAGCCACGATGGGCTAAAAAAGGGGTAAAGGACATCAACTTGCTTGATGACACGTTAAATTCTTTTGCACTTTTTGCAGTTTCAAAATAACAAATTATTATACCTTAGAAACTAAGGGCAAGTAGCCAAAGTGCCTCGGGTGGTGGAGGGGTGTGGAAAGGGCGCTTGAAAAGGGAAAAGAACACTAAGGTTAGGGATTTGTTGTTCGAAGAAATATATCTAGTTATTAGATTGAAATTCGTGTGATACAAAAAATAATTTTGTTTATTAATATAAATATATAAATTATTTTTTTTCAAAATTATATTCAAATATTTATATATGTAAAATTTATTGTATCAATTTGTTTTTAAGAATAAACTTTTTAAGAAAAACAAAAAAAAAAAAACGATATGTTTGTCCTTCAGATTATTTTATTTATAGTAATATCTATACACCTACAATATTATATCAAATAAAAAAATTTATGTCTTCCTTAAAAATCAAAACATATATATTATTGAATGTAAATTAAATAATAAAAATCATTAACATACTTTCACTTTTGTAATTTTGACCAAATTACTATACAAAATATAAGAAATATTAACAAATATGTGAAAAAAATAAATTGAAAAAATATTATTTTTCATAAGATATAAATTACAATAGTGATAAACTATATCTTGAAAAAAAGTTTTAAACAAAAAAAATTATAATAGTAATAGAATATAACTTGAAAAAAGTTGCAAACCAAAAAAATAAAAAAATTGATATAACAAATTGTACTTATAGTCTTATATTTGTAAAAAAAAAATTATTAAGTGACAATTAAAATTGAATAAGTAATTTTCACATTAATTTTTTTAAAAAAATTTAAAGGGATATAATAAGTGATAAAGATGAAATCCAATTTTTTGCATATATTTGAAATATAAATTTGATAATTAAAGTTGAGATGAATATAATTCTTTTAATAGTTTTATTATTTTAAAGATTTAATATGGAAAGTTATTTGAATTTTCAATATCTTACGTAAATTTTCAAAAAGATAATTTTTTATTAATTCAAATCAAGATAAAAGGATTATTGAAAGATTTGGATAAATTTAATTTTTTTTATTTTTAAACATATTGAAAGATTTTGATAATTAAATAATTTTTAAAATAAGGCTATTTGATAAATAACTAAAATTATTTATTATGCAGATAAAATTCATATTTTAGATTTTTAATTTTGAAAACCATATATCTAGATTGATTTAATTTTTAATTATAATTTGAATAATTTTGCTATTTGAAAAATTTTAAATTTATCTAATTTGTAATTAAAATAAATTATCCTACTTTTTTAAAAAGCTATCTTATATGTCATTCAAAAAAATTATCCACATAGACGTCCATGTGACAACCCTTATCAGATATCTATATATGTTTTAACACATATATATATACATATATATATATAATGTAAAACAATCCTAATTGTATAAACTCTAATTTTAAGTAAAATTAAATACTTTTCATTATCTATACTTACGAATTAAAGTTGTCTCCCAACTCTTATTGTTTTAATTTGCTCGAACCCCATCAAAGTCATAAAAAAAAATTTGAAGGGCAAATATGGGAAGAAAAAGACTAAAGGTTCTCTAGAAACTTCTCTACTCACATTTAAGCTTTTTTTTTCTTCTCATCCTCTCTTTTCTCCTTCATGCTTTCCCTTTCTCTCAGTTTCTTTTTTTATTATTATTTTCAAATTAATTTGATCTTAATTTTTAGCTCATATTATAGCTTTAAGTTAAGGGGTTTTTATAGTCATCATTCTTTTTTTCTTTTAATGGCTTGGATTTTTAAAGTTGTTGATTTGGGTTGAATTTATTGATTATTGAGTTTTAATTAAAGATTATTGGTGAAAACATACTACAAGAAAATGAAATATTAGTGTCAGTTTTGTAGTGATGTTTCACTTATAAATGCCGCTAGCTTCCATGTTTTTATAAAACTTAAAGCGTTTTTTTTATCAAAACAACACTAAATATTCAAATTATGACGTTTGTACTTATAAACGTCACTAAAGACAAAAATTAATGGCGTTTATTGACTAAAACATCTTGAATAATCCTCTATAAAAAAATTGGAGTGATTATTAAATGTGTTTTTGACAAAAAACACCTTAAATAATCCCTTCATAAAAATGAAAAAGGGATTATTGAAGGCATTTTTGGTAGACAATGCCTTGAATAATCCTTTCATAAAAAATGTAGGTGATTATTGAAAGCATTTTCTACCAATAATTTTTTTAAAAAAATTAGAAAAGATTATTAAAAATATTTTTGGTAAAAAAAAATACCTTCAATAAATTTCCTATCAAAATTTAAAGAGGGTGGCCTAAAATTACCTCTTAAATAAATTGGACTAGTTCTGCCAATTAGATTATACAGTTGTTAACCATAAGGTCGTAGGTTCAATCCATCCATTTATCATTTTTTTTTTTTGTTTTTGAAGGGATTATTCAAGGCATTTTCTAGCAAAAAATGCCTTCAATAATCCATAGAAAAAATTTGAAACAGATTCTTAAAAGCATTTTTTGTTGAAAACACTTTCAATAATCCACTTAATAAATTTTTATGAGAGATTATTGAAGGCGGTTTGATCAAATACGTGTTCAATAATCCATACAAAAAATTTTGGATAGGATTATTGAAGGCATTTTTAGCCAGAAACTCCTTCAATAACCTCATTCAACATTTTGTTAAGGATTATTCAATGCGTTTTCTAGCTAAAAACACCTTCAATAATGCCATCAAAAAAATTTTGGTTTAATTATATTTGTAAAGTCAATTGTAGGTTTATGTCCAGAAAACATTTGAAGTCAGTTATAGGTTTATGCCCAGAAAACATTTGGTTTATATATATGATACTACAAATTACATTTTAGAATTTACATTACGAATATTGTAGTATTTCAATAAATTGGCTATGCATCCAAATTTAAAACTGATAATGTTGCCATATAAATATACTTTTATCAAATAATTGTACTCGATATATGTGTATTCATATAAAAGAAATATATAGCAATAATATTAAACCAATACCTAGTAACTTAAATTATCCATTCAACATGGCATGTTAAATAAATTATAACAAATGAAATGCATATATTTACACTTGACCAACAATCTCTAACCTTAAGGTTTAGAAAACTTTAATACATACTCACACCACTATTTACGGACTTCGTCAAGTTCGTCTGTCATGAACCTTTCTTTACTCTCCCACTAAAAAAAAATCAAAAGTAAATGTTAATAAACGAAAATATAATTTAGCTTTTTTTTTTAATATATAACAATTTTATGAAATTAATAATAACCTTAAATGGTGTGGTCATAAAATCATATAATATTATCTTTCTCATAAAACAAAGGATATAATATCCACATTCAATACATTTCGATTGATGAGGTATCTGAAAAATAAATTTAATGGGTTTAGGAAACATGTATCTAAACAAAATCAACATAAAAGAATAAATTTCACATTTACCGGTAATGACACCCAATCTATCTTTGCTTTCTTACCAACTGCAGACAATATCTTAAATTGAAAAGAAAAAATTAATAAATAAAAAAATAAAAGTAATTATGAAGAAATAGAAGATAATATAATAACATATAATAACTCTTTATAAAATTTTTAATATCAGGGTTAGGCATCGTTGTTGGTTAAGCTGAATTAAATAAGTATGGCATTAAGAAATTACCATCAATCACAATAAGCTGCCAATGACGATTGCAAAATAATAAAAATGATATACTCAAATTAGGCATCATCTCAGATTCGATTAAGGTTGGAATAATTATTTGTATCAATATAACTTACGCAACATTATATGAGAGCAAATAATAATCAGCCCATTTTTTCATGCATTCAATCACATGACGAGCATGAAAAATATGGTGCCACTTTTCTCACTAATGATATTGGGGTCAACGAATATGAATCAATGGGTCATTTCTTTCGCTTTGACCTTTTTATATAGGAAGCTGCACGATAACAATCAATAATACTAGTTAATAATCAACATAATATAGATTAATAAATATTGACTTTGCATATTTAAATTTATAAGCTAATCTCATATAAGTAACAATATTAGTAGCTGATATTTCATCCAGATTACAAAACTCCTTAACCTTATCCTCACCAATGTAAGAAAGTAATGGTTGATCAAATAACCTATCCTTGGACTTAACTGTAATACAGTTTCCTCCAAATAAATGATCAACCGAATAATTAGATAACTCTGTCATAACATATAGATTCAAAAATCTATTGCTAGATTTAACAAATGAATGGAGTTGCCACCAATATTTTATTAGGTGTGATTGGTCACCTAGGGAATCTATCCTTTTAAGAAACTCCTAAGCTTGACTAAGAGTCCCTAAAAGAATAGGTTCAGATCTACGAACCAGAACAGGGTTCGAGAGTTCGGTTACATATGAGGAAGGTTATAGCAACCCTACATGCACATCCGAGGGATGGTACCATATTATTTCAAATTTATCCTAAGGTTCGAAGTCTAATGGTTTCAAATATTGAAAACAATTTTTAAGATTTCCCATTAATCTAGTAGAACTCTTAAAAATACTTCTTTACCTCAAGAGTATTCAAGAACCCCATTTGATTTCTTGAAGAGGCTTTGTAGCCAGAAAATGATTTATTCTTTTTTTATTTTTATTTTGGAAATAAATCTAATTATTCCACCATTTGGGCCAAATTAGAAATATTTTTTCTTTTGAATTTTTAAAATTTCCACCATTTGGGTCTATTTAGAAATTTTCTTTTTTCTTTTTTCCTTGGAAAGAAAATAATATGACAATTATTTTTATTGAAATTTCATCTAAATTATTCCACCATTTGGGTCAAATTTAGAGAAAATTTCTCACCTAGAGATTTCTTAAAAATTTACCATTTGAAATTTCTAAGAATCTCATCCTTATATACTTATCAAATATTTTCAATCCAAATTTTTATGTCGAAAAGAATACAATTACTTGTATTGAAATTTCATCTAAATCATTCCATCATTTGGGCCAAATTTAGAGGAAATTTTTAACCTAGAGATTTCTTAGGAATTTACCATTTGAAATTTCTAAAAATCTCATCTTTGGGTAATTTGTATTGAATTCCAAAAAAATTTTATATTTTTATGCTTTTTATGTTTTTAATTTTTTTTGTTTGAAAATATATATTAATTATTGTTATTGAAACTTTATTTATATTATTCCACCATTTGGGACAAATCTAGACAAAATTTATCACCTAAAAATTTTATAAAACTTTTCATTTGAAATTTTAATAAATTCCATCATTAGATAATTAATATTTATTCCTAAAATTTTTATTTTTATTATTTTATTTTATTTTTGATAAAATAAAAAAAAAACAAGTAAAACAAATAAATAAAATAAAATAAATAAGAAAATACCAAAAATCCGAAAATGGCTCGGCTAAGGCTTGGGATACAACTCGGCTCAAGACAAAAAATCATGGCTCAGATGCATGGCTCGGGATCTCGGCTCGACTGGAACCCAAGCGGAAAAACAAATCGTTGATTCGGGTGTGCTACGGGTCGAGTCGGATCTTGATAAAACGCGCGAATCCTGTGGGTTTACTAACACAAAAACGACGTCATTTTTTAGAGGGTATATAAGACTGAAGATCGATTTTTTTTCAAAATTCCCTTCTCCTCTTCTCTCACTTCCCTTCTTTTCTCCTCTTTCTCTCTAAATGATTCCAGATTTTGGTTGAATTCTTATCGAAATCTAGAAAAAGCCATCGCAAACTTCAAATCTGGTCGAAAAACTCGTCGAAAAATTCAAACTTCGTCGAAAAATTTCGTCGGATTCTGGAAAATTTTTAAAAATTTTTCAAAACAAAACTCCAAAAATTCGAAAAAAAAAATCTTCTAAAAATCCTATACTACCTCTAAACACTTTTTACTTCTGTTTCACCTCTTTATTTTCTTTTTTTCTCTTTGATTCCTCTATCCCTTATGTGTAAGTTATGGACCTATTTATAAGGATTGATCAGAAGAGTTTCTGATCAATCCCAACTCCTTCTGGGATTTGGATTCAATCTTTGAATCTAACCCAACTTTGCCAATTCTTAAATCACAGTCAAATTCATTCCAATTTTTTTATCCTAATCCTAATATTAACCAAAAATTAATCAAAATAAAAAAGATAAATATATTAATAGATAAAAAATAATTAGATAAATAAAAAATAGATAAATAATAATAATAAAAAATAAAAGTAGATAAATAATAAAAATATTAATAGATAAAAAATAAAAAATATATTAATAAATAGACAAATAATAGAAATAAAAATGAAAATAAAAATAAAAGCCAATTGGGCCTGCTAATTGGATCATAAATCAAACCCAATAGGCTTAAGCCCAAACCTTATTAGATTAGGCCCAATGGCCTTAGGCCCGGACCAAATAGGGTGTCTATAGCTGCCCCTCTTTGCACATTTTCTATGAAACAGGAATTGTGCAAAGACATAGATACCCATTCAAGACTCAACTTGACATTTTTTGCCCTTTTTTTTTTATCAAAGCTCCTCTAAGTAGAGGCTCTACGACTTTGAAAAAATAAACGAAGCTCATCTAAACAAAGGCTCCACGACTTTGAAAATAAATGGCTTCCCTAATCAGAGGCTCAACGACTTTGAAAAATAAATGGCTTCTCTAATCAGAGGCTCAACGACTTTAAAAAATAAATAGCTCCTCAATCAAAGGCTCAACGACTTTGAAAAATAAATAAATCCTCTCAGCAGAAGCACCATGACTTCAAAAATAAATGCTCCTCTAAATAGAGGCACCACAACTTTGAAAAGTAAATTGCTCCTCTAAATAGAGGCAACCACAACTTTGAAAAATAAATTGCTCCTCTAAACAGAGGCACCACAACTTTGAAAAATAAATAAATTACTCCTTAACAATCATGTCCAAAGGAGTTATAGATCGTGACTTAAGGAATTTTGTAATGGGAACTCAAGGATTCACAATTTGAGTTCAACATTCAGAGGTTTTCAACTTCGTAAGAATTTACTGAAATTTTGATTCTCAAAATTTTAGTTTCATTCAAATTTGTAATATATCGATATTTGTATTTGCAATTTGCAAGACTCGCATCTAACATTTAAAGATCCTTATTTGAATTTTGGAGATTCACATCCAAAAGTTTAAGGCTTTTCAAAGGTTCTCATTTGGCAAACTTGGAATTCATATCCAAAAATCTAAAGCTTTTCATTTGAATTTGGGAGATTCACATCCAAAAATTCAAAGCTTCTCATTTGAGTTTAAAAGCTCACATGCAATAAAACTTAGAGTTTCACATCTAAGTTCAAAGGCTCACATTTAAACATTAGAAATTCATATCCAAAAAGTTGAAGCTTTGTATTTTGGAGATTCACATCCAAAAGTTTAAAACTTTTCATTTGTTCGAAGATTCACATTCGATGAACTTTAGGGTTTCACTCTTCAAAGATTCTCGTTTTGAAACTCAAAGTTTCTCATTTGAGTTCTCAAAAATTCTCATCAAAATATTCACAATTTGTTTTTCAAATGACTCAAAATTTTGCATGAATGAATGTTATGACCAAAAATGCAAATGCCTTCTTAATGATGCAAATGCAACAACCTAGATTCTCATAGTGCCATACATGTTCAAACATAGTTTAAGTCATCAAATTATGTGCATGTATTATTCAAGCAATGATGCCAACATGATACATATAATGCGGATATTAATAATGTCATGAAATCTTAAATAATTATGGTAATATGGCTCTCAAAACTCCATCATTTTGTATTTCTTCTTTGTTCAGTTTTTTAATACTTTGGGACAAGTTTCATCAATCATCATCACTTGACCATCATTCATAGGCTTTTCAGCACTAATAAATTTCAGAACAAGTTTCATCCACCATTATTGGGTCACTATTCATAGGTGTCTCAACATTAACCATTTCAAACAAACTTCATTGTCCGTCACTAGGTTACACTCATAGGTTTCTCAACCCTAACCACTTTATCCATTGATCCATATTATTTTTATCATTCAATCATAACTCGCAAGTCATGTCGACTAATTCATCACTTGGTCATATCACCTCTTTAAGTTTTTGCATTCTCTTCATTTGTTGGCCAACCCATCACCATTTTCATCATTTGACCACATCATGTGTTATGTCAAATCATCTTTCTCAGACTTTTATGATCTTTTTATTTTTTTTATCATCTTGGATTTTTTTTCAAATGAATGCAAAACTCTTTTAAGCACATATTCATTCATTCATTATCATTTCAATTCTTGATAAATACAGTGCAATCAAACATTTTCTCAATTCATTTTAGAGATGTGAGAACAAAAGAGCGAAAGGTGCATTGAGAGAATAAGAAGTGAGTCTTGGTACCAAAGCAAATAGGAAAATAAGCAAGTTGGATGTATGACATTGGGATGAATGAATATTCAAACAATTTTGAACATTAATTCAAGATTTTTTTCAAAAACTCATTTCATTGATTATCAAAATCATTTTGAGCTCATCAAACTTTACCCTAGCTTTGAAGGATCTTTAGATGCATTGATCTTTAGATGTATTGATCTTTTATATATTTGAACCGTTCATCTAACTTTCAGCTCAGAGATTTGGTCTACCCAAATTGCCCTTTCGAGTTTTTAATTTGAGTCTTTTTTTTTCCTTATTTCATCTTTTTTTTCTCTTTTTTTTTTCATTTTCCCCCCTTTTTTTCTTTTTTTTTTTCACCTTTCACCATTTTCTTTTCTTTTTTTTTTTTCATTTTTCATCCATTGTTAATATCTCTCACACATTAATCTTTAGGGCAATAACATGATTCCATCATGAGCACACCTTTGCCCAACATATGATTATTCAATTCGAGTATTCACACTTGATCCAAATAGACTTTTCAAAGTTGTAATGTAGGCCATGGTATGGGGTAATGAAAGATAGGAATAAAATAGGCTCAATATATACGTTTAAAGGGTTTAAAACCAAAGGATCATCACTTGATGCAGCTTGGCATTTTGCCCCACTCTATATCATTTCACTACTTTTCCCTTTTTCTATCTCATTCTTCATAAAAAGATTCTTATTTTTTTACCCCTAATCATTTGTGGCATTTTTTTTAATTTTTTTTTAAATCTTTTAGACTATTTTTTTCTAAAAAAAAATTACCCCCTAGTATGGAGGGTGATCTTTGGTCAAAGCTTTTTAGAAAAAAAAATCACAATAGGCTCAAAGGGGTAGCAATGAATGGTTTTTCAAATGGTAAAAGAAAAATGGCCACTTTTCATCTCAAATGTGGATACTTTTCTTGAACCTCATCTATTGAGCAAAAACAAGCTCATGGATTTGTAAAAAAAAATTGCCCATCTTCAAGATATATTAATCTCACATCTGTTAGTAACTGGCTTTTTTTTGCTTTAATAATCTCTTTAAATCAATGTGAATGAGTTCTCAAAATTAAATTTCAAAATTATTGCTGCCATTATCTAAACATTCATCGTTCGAAATTCAAGAATGGGAACAAAAGTTATGAAAGGTGACAAAGCATGGAACAGTAGTTGAATGAAGAAGAAAATGTAATGACATACATTAAATTGCCTTTTATTGAAATGATAACAAATGAAATCCTACTGCCTAAAAGAAACCTAACATTACTTTAAAAAAAATCTTAAAATGACAAGAAACTTTCAATAAGCCTTATCTTCATTCTACAAAATTATCCCCCTATGCGATCAAGAGAAAAATCTTTATTGACATCTTGCCCATCAATTCATTGTGACTCTTCGAACCCTTTCTAACCAATGTATTCTTAATTTTCACTCAGAGCATTATGATTTGGTAATGGGTTGCCACTAACATTAGGTGTTGTTGCTCTTCCTTGATCAAAACTTACCATTCCATCATTGATTAACCGTTGCACCTTATGCTTTAAAACAGTGTAATTTTCAATAGAATAACCAGTAATTTCATAGTGGTAGTCACAGTGGGCTGTAGGATCATACCACTTAGGATAGGGTGGCTTGAGCTGCTCCACGTGGTTGGGGGCAATCAAGTGGCTATTATAGAGTTCTCGATATAACTCCATATAAGTCATGGGGATTGGATCAAATTCAGGTTTTTCTCGAGTAATCTGTTGCTCTCGTGAACCACTTGCTGGGTTAGTAGGGTGAATTTGGGGTCTTGCAGGAGTTTGAATGTTAAGGCTATATGTAAGATCTTGAGGGCTAAAAATTGATCGGTATGTGGATGAATAAGGTGGTTGTAGAGCTAGCTGGTATGGGTAGGATGAGGCATTATTCACAACAAGATAGTATGAAGAGTAACCTTGAGGTGGATAGGGTTGATAACCCTTGAATTATTGCCTATCAAAACTCACAGCTTGAGTTTCAGTTTCTTTATTTTTTTATGCCTTCTTGATTTTTCCTCCTTTCAACTTGTCATTCTTGATAGCATTTTCAATAATTTCTCCAGAGATCATCATATCGGTAAAATTCTTTGTTGCATTCCCTATCATCTTTTCATAATAAGGAGATTTCAAAGTGCTGACAAACAACACTGTAATTTTTTTCTTAGTCAAAGGAGGCTGTACTTGAGAAGCAATATCTCTCCACCTCTGGCATACTCCTTAAAAGTCTCATTGGCCTTTTTCTTCAGGTTTTGTAAAAATAAACGATCAAGGGCCAAATCCATGATATGTTAATATTGATTGATAAAATCATGGGCCATGTCACTCTAGGAATGGATGTGAGTTCTGTCTAACTGGATATACCACCTAACAACAGAACCAGTAA
Source organism: Durio zibethinus (assembly GCF_002303985.1). The sequence continues at coordinate 5,542,652 of NW_019168049.1, forward strand.
GACTATCTTGGAAAACATGCATTAGTAGCTTTTTGTCATAAGTATGGGCTGTCATCTTTCGACAATACATGGTAATATAAGTTTTTGGGTACTTTATGCCATCATATTTTTTAAATTTTGGTAATTTGAACTTAGAAGGAATGACCACATCAGGGACTAAGCAAAGCCTAGCAGCATCAACTGAACCATAGAAACCAATTCCTTCCACATCCCGTAGCCTTTGTTCTAGCATACTAATTTTAGAATTTTCCTGAGCTTCCACTTTTATCTTTTCCTTGTCTTTTCCTTTCAGTTCATCCAGATCAGAGATTTAAATTGGTTCAACTACCTTTTCAGTAAAGATAGGATTCACATAGCTATGGCAATGCCTTGGATTAGAGGCTAATGGCATTCCAGGATATGTAGGATATGTGAAGTGTTGTGGTGGAACCTCTTATGTAGACTAGGTTTGAGGTGGACTAAAACCATGTGGATATAGAGGGTCAGTCACTTCTTGCGATGCAAGGCCTTGTTGGCTTGTGTTCTCTTCTATTCCTTTCCCCTTATTTAATTTGTTGAGAGCATCCAAAATGTTACTTAACTCATTCTCAATCTTTTTCTGAGCTTTTTTTAGGTTTTCAAATCGATGAGAATTTTCTTGCTCCATTTGACTGGCCCTGGCTCTTGTATTATATCAGTGGATGGGATTTCTACTGGATGGAGCTATCCTTGAACTTTTAGCATCACAATTACAATCAGAAACTATGTATGATATGTAAATGTATGCATGAAATGTACTAATGTTTGTACATCATCGATATTGATAAAAGAAATATCCATTTGAAACTTTATTAAATAAAATTTCAAATTTACATCCTAATAAAGTCAAAGCAATATTTTAAAGTCCTAAACATCATTCTTTATTTCTAATGCCTCCTTATAAACTTTCTAGCTTGTTGGTAATGATTTTGTGCCTCATCTAGGAAATCAAGTAAATGTCGCCCATGCACTCCCACTGGTTGCACCATAACCTTTAAACTTTCCATTTTTTCTTCCATTTTTGATGTTTTGTCTGCAACAATGCATATTTGATCAAACAAATGCCTTGGATACCTTTATTTTTTTGTACACATGTCTTTCCATAACTCACTCTATTAAGCTTGTTTCCTACATTCATCAAACAAAGCTTCTACTTATGCTACGCATCGATCCACTATCTCTTGTAGCATTTGGTTATGTCTATGTGCCCTAGCAGTAGCCTTTTGTTCTTCTTCCACCCTCACTTTTAACAATTCATTTTCTTTTAAAAGCTGGGTAAGCTCAGGTGTGACTGACGAATGTGTCATATTTAAATCATTAAATAAGGCTTTCCATTGATCTTTTTACTCTGTAAGGCTCTAGATTTTCAGTTTTTAAAGTCATGAACACTCTTTCATTTTTATCTTCAATCGCTTTTTTTCTTATTCTAACTCATCTTTCTCAGACTGGAGTTTTCTCTTAGTTGTTTCCATTTTAAGCAAAGGATCTTAAAGAATGGGTTTTGGGGAATACCCTAACAGTTCACTGGGAATCACAATGTCTTTTCCCTTCCTCGCATGCCATACACTATATTCTTAAGTGATGTCATAAGTAAACCTCCCTTGGTTAACCCTGGTAGTTTGCTTCCATGCTTTCTTGATTTTTTCAACCATTCCATATGCCCCTTTATCAGTGAATGAGAACTCCCTTTAGTTAAGTCCATAGATTTCTAAAATGAATTGCTCACACCTGAATTGTCTTCTTACTAAAGCTGGAGCATAAGTAACAGCACCCCATAAGCCTAATAAAAACACCCATGATTGATTTTCACAACTGTATAACACTGTATCATGACGCATCCAAGGTGCTCTCCAAACTATCCCTTGATTATCACTGGCTTGAAAATAGAAAACTCATTCTTCTTTTGACTTTGCTTGAGGCCATGTGTTGTAACAGAATTCTTTGATGGGGATACTGAAACGAAGGTATGGCTTACGAAATTAACTTTTTTTACATTTCATATGACTATTTATCCATACATAAAACAACTGTAAACATCCATTAAATCGACCTTTATCATTTTTACGATAAAAGTTTAGAGATCAAATGGTTTCTGCCAAAATGGTTGGTGCTGAATTGACCTAATATGCTAATTGATCAACAAAATCTACCACTGCAACATCAATATATCCGATGACTTTCGAAAAGATCACCAATCCATATAAAGCTATAGCCATAGCTACTAATCCCTGATCATCATCTATGTGCCTCTGGATGAAATCTCGTAAAAAACTCTCCACGGAATAGCCTTACTTTCACCCTTTATCTTGACATATGAATCGACTTGTGGCAAACTAAGTCTATGCACTTGCACTAGTTTTTTACGATAGCCCACCTTGTTAGCCCAATAAATCTTGTCTGGGTTTGCTAGATCAAAGTGAAATAGGACCATATACTCTTCAATTATGGGAACCATGTCTGCTTCATTGAAAATAAAACATCTATATGAAGGATCCCAAAACTAAATGATAGCCCTAATCAAATTATTATCCACTTGCACTTGTAGCAGTAAAGCTATGTCTGTATATCTATTTTAAATTCCTCTTGTCTTATTCTATTCATGTATCTCCATATACTGCTTAAGTTGAATGATCATTTTACTGTAGCTCTAGATGAATTCTTTCAGGTAATGATGAAATAAAATCCTTAGGCAAGTAATCTCCTTATTTTTTTTTACCCTCTTCTGACTTAATTTTCAATTGATGAGTAGACTCATAGTGGACTGATGTTTGGCTTTCCATGGATGTAAGTGTGAGATCTGATTTGTCAATAACTGATATGCGGTAAATATTTTCTATATGAAAATGATGCAAACGATAGTGTTAAATATGATCATGATATGATAATGCTAGAATAAGAGAATAGAGATGATGCATAGAATGAAATGCTAGAACATGAGAATGAAATGACATATAGATGCACAAAATCAAGCAGACAAAATGGTTAGATAACAAATTGTTCCTTCTTGTGTCTTAATTTTGGGTTGTATCTATTGATGGATAGGAAGGGCTTAAGCTGGTTTTTTAGAGGTGAACTATATGCAGTGTTAGAAAATTTTGACCACTAAGAGGTTCCCAAATTGTTCCTTACATTATTGTCCATCATAAACTAGTAAGGCAGTCCAATCCTCACCCATCACAAGCTACCAATGGAAAAGATTCAATTTGAGTGAGAGTATTTCGCTAGCCATTACAGAGATTATCATCTCACGAGAGCGTAGGTACTTTACTTCCTCCTAACAGAGATTGAGCCTGGGCATGGAGCTCATGTAATGCAAATGCATGTGATAGTGTGTATGAAGGAACACAAAATTATCAATCCTATAAATCAAATAAGAAACTAAAAAAGGAAAGATGTTAGTAAACAAATAACTTAAAGCCATTAGTTCAAAGGATAGGATAAATTCAAAAATTATAGCTTAATTCTCTAATGTCCCTAGTGGAGTCACCAAACTGTCATAACATATAGATTCGAAAATCTATTGCTAGATTTATAAATAAATGGAGTTGCCACCAATCTTTTATTAGGTGTGATTGATCACCTAGAGAATCTATCCTTTTAAGGAACTCCTAAGTTTGATTAAAGGTCCCTAAAAGAATAGGTTCAGGTCTACGAACTAGAACAGAGTTCGGGAGTTCGGTTACATATGGGAAAGGTTATAGCACCCCTACATGCCCATCCAAGGGATGGTACCATATTATTTCAAATTTATCCTAAGATTCGAAGTCTAATGGTTTCAAATATTGGAAACAATTTTTAAGATTCTCCATCAATCTAGTAGAACTCTTAAAAATACTTCCTCACCTCAAGAGTATTCAAGAACCCCATTTGATTTCTTGAAGAGGCTTTGTCGTCAAAAAAAGATTTATTCTTTTTTTATTTTTATTTTGGAAATAAATCTAATTATTCCACCATTTGGGCCAAATTAGAAATATTTTTTCTTTTGAATTTTTAAAATTTCCAGCATTTGGGTCTATTTAGAAATTTCCTTTCTTTCTTTTTTCCTTGGAAATAAAATAATATGACAATTATTTTTATTGAAATTTCATTTAAATTATTCCACCAATTGGCTCAAATTTAGAGAAACTTTCTCACCTAGAGATTTCTTAAAAATTTACCATTTGAAATTTCTAAGAATCTCATCCTTAGATAATTATCAAATATTTTCAATCCAAATTTTTATGTCGAAAACAATACAATTACTTGTATTTAAATTTCATCTAAATCATTCCACAATTTGGGCCAAATTTAGAGGAAATTTCTAACCTAGAGATTTCTTAGGAATTTACCATTTAAAATTTCTAAAAATCTCATCTTTGGGTAATTTGTATTGAATTCCCAAAAATTTTTATATTTTTATGTTTTTAATGTTTTTAATTTTTTTTTTGAAAATATATATTAATTATTGTTATTGAAATTTTATCTATATTATTTTACCATTTGGGACAAATTTAAACAAAATTTCTCACCTAGGAATTTTATAAAAATTTTCATTTGAAATTTTTATAAATTTCATCATTAGATAATTAAATATTTATTCCCAAAATTTTTATTTTTATTATTTTATTTTATTTTTGATAAAATAAAATAAATAAGTAAAACAAATAAATAAAATAAAATAAATAAGAAAATACCAAAAATCTGAAAACGGCTCGGCTCAGGCTTGGGATACGGCTCGACTCAAGACCAAAAATCACGGCTCAGATGTGCGGCTCAGGATCTTGGCTCGGTTCGACTCGGTTAGAACCCAAACGAAGAAACGGGTCGCTGATTCGGGTGCGCTACGGGTCGGGTTGGATCTTGGCAAAACGCGCAGATCCTGTGGGTTTACTAACGCAAAAACGACATCATTTTTTAGAGGGTATATAAGGCTAAAGATCGATTTTTTTTCAGAATTCCCTTCTTTTCTTCTCTCTTTTCCCTTCTTTTCCCCTTCTTCTCTCTAAACGATTCCAGATTCTGTTTGAATTCCTACCAAAATCTGGAAAAAGCCATCGAAAACTTTAAATCTGACCGAAAAACTTGTCGAAAAATTTAAACTTCATCAAAAAATTTCATCAGATTTTGGAAATTTTTCAAAAATTTTCCAAAAAAAAACTCTAAAAATTCAAAAAAAAAACTTCTAAAAGTCCTATACTACCTCTAAACACTTTTTACTTCTATTTCACCTCTTTGTTTTCTTTTTTTCTCTCTGATTCCTCTGTCCCTTATGTCTGATTTATGGACCTATTTATAGGGATTGCTCATAAGAGTTTCTGATTAATCCCAACTCCTCTGGGATTTGGATTCAATCTTTGAATCCAATCCCAACTATGTCAATTCTCAAATCACAGCCAAATTCATTCTAATTTTTTTATCCTAATCTTAATCTTAATTGAAAATTAATCAAAATAAAAAAGATAAATATATTAATAGATAAAAAAATAATTAGATAAATAAAAGAAATAGATAAATAATAATAAAAAAATAAAAACAGATAAATAATAAAAATATTAATAGATAAAAAAATAAATATATATATTAATAAATAGACAAATAATAAAAATAAAAATAAAAGCCAATTAGGCCTGCTAATTGGATCCTGAATCGAACCCAATAGGCTTAAGCCCAAACCCTATTGGACCAGGCCCAATGGTCTTGGCCCGGACCAAATAGGGTGTCTACAAACTCATCAATAATAGCCTGAGCATAGGTCATACTTTGAGTCCAACATCTTGCTACAATATATAATAAAATATAAATATTAATACCAAATCAATAAATATAAAAAAGAAATCAATATTAAGTGAATAAATAAAATCATACTTCATAGTTGGTACCAAAGGTTAGGTTTACTGCCTAACTTATAATGAAAGCTTCTCCTATATGGATAATGCTATTTGACTGGCCTACAGGCATGCTAGGCTACATTATTACCAACATCGCCTTCAAAGCCGCAAGTCATTGCTATTAGTAATTCATGTGTTGTTCTTACTCATCAAGTCTTTGTTATTATTGCTCAATTATTGCTTCATATTGTGCATTTGTCATTTGAGGCGTTTTCTATTTATTATTGAAAAACTTTAATGACAACACAAATTTACCAACCCCTCGAACTCGACCATGTCTCTCTTTCGCACCTAATACCAAAGATAAAGGATCTTTACCATACTAGGTTGCTAGTTCATTGGATTTAACTTTACTAGCATAATCATCTTAAAAAACAATAATAAGATTAGTCGTAATAACAAATCTATACAAGCTAGTCTACAGTCATGCATATAAGCACAAAGCCAATCATACGTAATATAATGAGCAGTTATACATACAATCTTTTTAGCCATTACTTTGGTTGCTTCAACTGCGAATGATCCATCCTTTCGTATATGTTCTTATTTCCACACATCTCATCTGAAAACTTCGGTGTCAGAGTTAGCTAATTTTTAATAAATTACTGCAATATAAGAAGCAGAATCTATTAAACAAATGTTCATAAATATTCATTTATGAGTATAAAACAAGTGTGTGAATAATTACAAGCTCATATTTGACATTTGCATAACCCTTTCTCGCTTTCTGATAGTGATATACTTGTTTGGCCCGAATGTTCTTTTGTTATTCTTTGATTTTCTAAAAAAGAAAGAAATTATGCAAATCACATATTAAGATATCGAATATATTACATAAAATCTTATAAATAATTTTTTGTAATGGGTATGCGTACCAAAAAATCTTCTGATAGTCAATCTTGAACAAAAGTCATCCAATCATTATAACTTATAATATATGTATATGACGTAAGTGGAACAGCCAATACATCACCTTTATCAATAAGCGGTAAAATATATTGGGTTGTCAATCTATTTTTAAAGTCTCTGAATACTTTCTCAATTGATTGCAACATAATTTTTTTATACTCAATTGGGACATCGAACCGTTCCTAAAAAATTTAACACAATTAGTATGAACACATTGAATTTCAATTAAATGATTATTTAATAAATTTTATGAAATAGTTGAATAAACATACCGCAACAGACTCTCATTTATTATCTTTTAGATTGTTAAGAACTCGTCGCCAATTATGATACGTAATTGAAATGCTACGACGGGCGATCACTCTAATATGAGTAGCCAACTAGGCAGCTCTATCAGACACAGGCTGCCCACTTTGATTGAAGTGGACGTGAATTTTTGTGTCAGTCATTTTAATTTGTTTATTTCATCCCCTTTCTTTTTCTTTTTTGGCCTACAAGTGTGTCTTCTTTATATTAAGTAATAGGAGAAGTATGTTGTTCGGATTACATAATATTACCTACAATTTTGACCAAAATTATATGAAATACACCAAACTATTTATCTAAATTTCACATAGTACGTTATCAAAAACAACCAATATCATACTACAGTTACTACAACAATATACGTAAATCATCCTTAAACCTATAACATTTTATGAGTACAAGCCATACTATGATTCCAACCTTAAATAAGAGTTCCATACAAAACAAACGATGAGTAAAAAAATAGACACAACTTCCACAGTACCATTCACCATACCATAATATTTAAAATGAACTACACAGGAACACTGTACACGTAATGAAAGGTGCTTGGACGATGAAGGTGACAGTGGAATGAATAAAAATAATATATATTTATATATAAATAGTAAGGAATGGAAATAAAAAACCTATATCGAAGAATATAAATAATACAAAAAAAAATAAAATAAGGACATACCAGTAAACAAAGAGGAGCGCAACATTGATTTGTTGAAGATTGATGACGACAAGAGAGATAAAGAAACCTAAACGCAAACTATATTGGTTTAGGGATTTTGGCTTGGTTGCAGTGTAGCTTTTAATCGTTCTCTATAACGACAGTTTGGGATTCCAAAGTTCAAAACAGGAATGAATATAAAAATTCATCAGTGAAGGTGTTGGCCCAAAAAAAAGGCCTTCAATAATCTCCTGACAAAAACTTGAAAGGGATTATTGAAGGCGTTTTCAGTAAAAAAATGCCTTCAATAAATTACTTAAAAAAATTTTAAGCGATTATTGAAGGCGTTTATGACTAAAAACGCTTTCAATAATCCCCAATAAAATATTAAAGGGGATTATTGAAGGCAGTTTTTACAAAAAAAAAAAACAATTTCAATATTTTTCTTTAAAAATTTTTAAAGGATTATTGAAGGCGTTTTTAGTTTAAAAACGCATTCAATAATCCCCTGATAAAAAATTAGAGTGGATTATTGAAAGTGTTTTATGCAAAAAATTTCTTCAATAATTTCTTTTAAAATATTTGAGGGGATTATTGAAAGCATTTGTGACTAAAAATACCTTAAATAATCCCCTGATAAAAAATTAGAGTTGCTTATTGAAGGCATTTTCTACAAAAAAAATGCCTTCAATAATTTTCATCACATTTTTTCATGGGTTTATTAAAGGCATTTTTTTGTCTAAAAATGCCTTCAATAATCCCCTATTAAAAAATTGGAATGGATTTCTAAAGGCGATTTCTGCAAAAAAAAAAAAAAATACCTTCAATAATTTCCTTTAAAATATTTAAAGGGATTATTGAAGGCGTTTGTGACTAAAAATACCCTCAATAATGCCTTGATAAAAAATTGGAGTGAATTATTGAAAGCATTTTTTACAAAAAAAATACCTTCAATAATTTTCTTTACAATTTTTTATGGGATTGTTAAAGGCATTTTTAGTCTAAAAATGCCTTAATAATCTCCTGATAAAAAATTAGAGTGGATTATTGAAAGTATTTTTTGTAAAAAAATATCTTCAATAATTTCATTTAAAATATTTGAGTGATTATTGAAGGTGTTTGTGACTTAAAATATTTTCAATAATCTTTTGATAAAAAATTACAGTTGATTATTAAAGGTATTTTTTGCAAAAAAACACCTTCAATAATTTATTTTAAAATTTTTGTGAGATTATTGAAGATATTTTTAGTCTAAAAACGCCTTCAATAATCCCCTGTTAAAAAATTGAAATGGATTATTAAATGCGTTTTTAGTAAAAAATACCTTCAATAATGTTAAATGTTAATTTTTAAATATCCCTCCAACTCAAAACATTAAAAGTTAGTGGCGTTTATTTACTAAAAACGCCTCTATTTGTCAGATTGATGGGCATTTGTCTTACAAACTCCATTAAAATTGTCCCCACACTTTGTGTATCAAATCCCCAACTTCAAGCTTTAGCTTCATTAATCTACTATTTCTCTATACATACCAACTACAATTTACTTTTCCTTTCCTTCAGCTTTTACTATTCGAACTTTATCTTTTGGAGCCCTATTTCTACTATTCCTTCGTTATTTACTCTAGCAGTTACTTCATTCTATTATTCCTTCAGCTTTTGCATTTTTCATTTTAATTTTTAGTATAAAATTTTTCTCCAAAACCCATCTTCCTAAAATACCCATTTGGAACCCATTATATCAGGTAGCTGAAAAAATACTTGACAACAAGGAGTTGAAATTTTATAAATGGAATGGTGACCTTTCCTATCTATTATAAATTGTCCAGGATAAGCTGAATAAAGTTGTCAACATAACTTCTTATGGTGCTTCATACCTGTGGTTGAAAAATTGAGAAATCGTTCGATTGATATTATCATAATGTGCATAATTGCTTTATTATTCTGATCTTCTATAAGTATTGTTCTTATTATTATTTTTTGTTTAATACATAGTATAATTAAGTATTTGACATGTTCATTTTCATATAATTTATTTATATAATTTTGGTATGATAATGTAGCAAGTAGTAAATAGATGCAAAAGTCAAGATTAAGTCAAGAGTACTGAGATGAAGTAAAAAATTTTTTTAATTTTGCATTTAAGAATACAAGTAAAGATAATATGATATTATGCCTATGTTTGAAGTGTGCTAATATCAAATGGCAAATGCGTGAAGTTGTTTTCAAACATTTAATTTGTATTAGAATTGTCTCATGCCTATGTTAATTGGTATTTTCATGAAAAGTTTGTACCATCAAGGTCTTCACCTAGAGTTTCTTCAACATCAAAGGCACCACAACACCAACATGATCCTATTAGACATGAGACATTGAAGGCATGTTGCAAGATGCTTTTAACATTCATAACCAACATTTCCATCATTCGTCTCCCCAAAATGATAGATTTAATGAGTCAAATGTTAAAATAAATTAATTTGGTGAACATGGATAGGTGTAAATGACCAACAACCTAGTGGAAAAGCATCAAAATTTTATAGGTTGCTTGAAGATATGAATGAAGAACTATGTGAGGGATCTAAGCATTCAAGGTTATCTTTTGTATGCATCTTTTTCACTTGAAATGCTTATGTGGATGGAGAAGAAACTATTTGACTTTATTATTAAAGTTTATGAAAGAAATGTTTTCTTTTGCAAAAGTCTTTGAATCTTGTAAGGATTCAAAGAAGATGATCAAGGATTTGGGTTTTGGATATGAGAAAATTTATAGTTGTCCCAATGATTGCATGTTGTATTGAGGTGATAGAAAAAATCAAAAATCTTGTCATTTGTGTGGTAATTCTCGTTAGGTGAAAAAAATCCCGATGACAGGTTGAATGAGAATGATGATGAGGTCAATGTAAAAAAGAAGCCTATAAAAGTTTTACAATATTTTTCATTAATACCAAGACTTCAACGACTCTTTATGTCTTTCAAAACTATAGATTCTATGAGGTGGCATCATGACAAGCGAACGGATGATGGATCATTGAGGCATCCTGCAGATTTTTTGGCATGAAAATCATTTTATTCTAGGTTTTCAGACTTTGCTTCTGATCCTCAAAATGTTATGCTTGGACTAACATCTGATGGATTCAACCCGTTCAAAATGATGAGTACTTATTATAGTACTTGGCCAGTTGTATTGATTTCGTATAATTTACCACCATGGATTGCCATAAAGCAGTAGTCATTTATCTTGTTTATGATAATTCTTGAAAAAAAAGATCTGGGTAATGATATAGACATATACTTACAACCTCTTATTAAAGGGTTAAGCAATTATGGGAAATAGTTGAGACATATAATGTATCAAAAAAAAAAAACTTCAATATGTGTGCTACTTTATTATGGACTATCAATAATTTTCTTGCTTATGTGAATTTATCTAGTTGGAGCATAAAAGGTTATTATGCTTGTCCATGTTATGCTGTGCCGACATGTTTAAAGTGGTTACATAATGGTAGGAAGTTTAGTCATATGGGACATCGTTGATGGTTAGATGATAATCATCAATTTAGATTCCTAAAACATCTCTTTGATGGAACTAAAGAGTTGAGGAAATCGCCTTTACCAATTATTGGGTCTAGTATCTTGTTAAAGTTAAAAGATATTAATTTCACTTATGAAAAAATAACTCAATCAAGGAAAAAAAGTGAGAGAGATCTTTAAAGGTGTCTAGCCTCCTATTACTCAAGTTGGTGATACTGATACTTAAGTTGGCGATCTTGATATTCAAAGTGATAAGGAGAAAGATAAAGAAGATGGCCCCAATGAGTCTAAGTTGTGAAAAAAAAAAGAAGTATTATATTTTAATTGCCTTATTAGGAATATAATTTATTACATCATAACATTGATGTGATGTACATAGAGAAGAATGTTTGCAAAAATTTTATCAGGATAATTTTCAATATGAATAAAAGATCAAAAAATGACTTAAAGAGTTGGCTTAACCTAGTTGATATGGAGATTCACCCTAACCTTCATTTGAAGTTGCTTCTTAATAGCAAATATCAATTGCCTCTTACCTGTTTTGTGATTTCTAAAGCTAAGAAAGATATGTTTTGCAAGGTTTTGAAAAATGTGAAAGTTTCGGATGGCGATGGGTTAAATATATCAAAATATGTGAATATGAAAGAGCAAAAACTTTCTTCATTGAAGTCACTTGATTATCATATTATGATGCAAGACTTACTTCCCCTTGATTAATGTTCATCAATGTTAAAGCAAGTCATTCAAGTGGTAATTGAATTAAGTAACATATTTAAAGCTCTTTGTAGAAAAGTTTTAAATACGAAAGAGCTTGACAAATTTCAAGATCAAGCCGTGATTACTTTATGCCATTTAGAGAAGATTTTTCCTTCAAACTTCTTCATTATTATAATGCATTTGGTTATCCACCTTTTATATGAAGCAAAAGTCGGTGGATCGATTTATTATTGATGGATGCATCCTATCGAAAGGTATTATTTGTTAATAGCTTGATTAGGTTGTTAGTATTAATCATATCACTCTAGTTAAAAAGGTATATGATAAATGTTTTATGCTTTAGGTTTTTACAGAGGTTAAAGTTTTATTATCATAAAAAACAATATCCAAAAGGTTTTATTGTTAAGGATTTTTAACAGAAGAGTGTATGACATTTTGTTCTCGTTATTTGGATGATGTTGAAACGAGATTTAATAAACCATCGAGAAATGTTGGTATGCAGCATACTAACTTTACCTACAATTATCTTTTTGAAAGTTTTGGACAATCAATAGGCAAAGCTGAAATGGTGGAGTTAGATGATAAATCTTGGGCACAAGCACATCGATATGTTCTTTTCTATCATGACTCAATTGAATCATTTCGTATGTAAGTTTTCTTGCAAGGAAATAATTCATTCCATTAAGCATAGATTATTGTATTTTTCTTATTGTTAATATTTTATCATGATGTTTTGTAGTGAGTATAGAAATAATTTGAGAGCTCGTACACATTATCGATGATCAAACCCTCAAGAGCTTGATAAATTATTCATCGAAAATTTTCGTGAATAGTTAGAAGCAACTGTAAGTAATGCCATACTTCTTATAATGAGAAATGTACATAGAATGTTTAGGGTACAAATATAATTAATAACATATATATATTTATTTTACCTTTATAGGTTTAGATTGGAATGCTTGTTAGTGAAGAGCTGAAGTGTATTTCACAATGGCTGAATAGGATTTGAAATGATACAAAGGTTTCATCATCAATGGATTTAGATTTCACACTAAATTCAATGAGAGATATAAAAGTACACAAAATTTAGGAGTTGTTGTTACTTCATTAACTACTAGCTATGCTAGTGCTAGGGACATAAACCCTTTAGAAGGAAATGTTGACTATTATGGCATGATTAACGACATCATTGAGTTGGATTATTATGGCAAGTGAAAAGTTATCTTATTTTAGTATGATTAGGCTGATGTGAATAGTGCAATGGTTATTAAAAAAGACCAGTTTGGCTTTATAATTGTGAATTTTTCTTGATTAATTCACACTAGACAACGACTCATCGATGAACCTTATGCTTTTTCCTCTCAAGTCAAATAACTTTTTTATTTTGAAAACTCCAAAGAATTAGGTTGGTATATTGTTCTTTGAAACACACCTAGAGACTTATTTGATATAGGGTCAGATACTGAAGATAATGTTGAACATGGAACTGAATGTTTTCCTTGTATTGAACAAAACTTGGACGAAAATATCTCTAGTACCTCTGCTCAGTGGGTCCACAAAGATATTAATGAAGACATTTATGAACCATGATTGATCATCCATATTTTGTAATTCGAGTGTTTAAAACATAATGTAATAAATGTTTGTATGTGATTTATGTCGTATTCACTTTTATTTAATTATTGTATTGTAAGTCATATATTATCTTTTAATTTAATTAAATCGATATGTTCTCTATATATGGTTGCTTATGATTTCTTAACTTCTCAATATCTTTATATATGTTCTTTACATATGTTTTTTATATATGCGCTTTTATGATGCAGCTAAGTTATAATGTGGAAGAGTAGATTAAAAGGAATACATATTAGAGATATTAGTTCAAAACCGCCTGTGGCACCAATTGATCTTGGCTATAGACTAAATCTTTTGGAGGGGAATGTACATACAATCGTTTTAACTTAATCACTTCTAACTTTTCAACAGATATTGGATCTAGCATTATAAGAGGTCCAAGTTTAAATAGTATCCCATCAATTGATTTTGCTTTTAATTTGAATGTAGGTATCGTAAACCCCATATTTAGATTTCAATTATAATGATTAAAGTATTGGTAATTTACATCCTTTTTTTATTTTTTGCAATTGATAACAATGGTCAAAGGAAGATCAAAAGCCGAACAATTTTGAAGGAATTGTTTGTAGTACCTCCAAATGAGCGATTTGTAGTATCTGTAAACTTTGATAGGCAAGTAATTAGTGAAGAGTCTCAATTGTTAGCTAGATTTCTAGGCATGATTGCCCGTAATGGAATGAAATTGGCTATTCATTATGAAACATGGCATAAAAATCTAGCAAAATTTAAGGCTGATGCTTTAAACTTTATTGAGGTATTAGTATAATTAATTACATATAAAAAATTAATTATTTTAAATTTGATTTATTGATTAAAACTTTTTTTTTGTATTATTACAGTTAAGATTTGTACTTGAAATACCAACTTCATTTGTGCTTAAGTCATTAGGAAAGAATGGAAAGACTATAAGCATAATTTGAAAAAAAAGTATTTTGATCAAAATATTACTATAGAGACCACAATGGAAAATGTATCCCGAAATGTGATTAGGTGGTAATATGAACAATTAGTTAGATTTTGATTCTCAACAAAAAAAGGTACTAATTTATAACTTTTAGTATTAGTTTTAATAATAAAGCCGTTTTATGATTTAGGTTGGTAATATTTGTATTTCTACCATATACGTAATTATTTTTTATGACAAGAAAGAGAACAAATTGGGATTAGTAGCAGAAAGCATCAGAAATATAGTCACACAAGTGGATCAAAAAGTTTTGCAAAAAAGCAAAAAGAAATAATAAATTTATGATATTAAACATTTTCGAATGATTGAACTTGGTTTTCATCGTTGATATATGTGTCGTTTATTGCAATCTATGTCTGTTTATAACTTTTTGTATCATTACAAGGTAAAAATCCAAATTTACAGTTATTGTTCTATTTTAATGGTTTTGATAGTTTCAAGACATGATATTAAACTTATTCAAATTATTGAACTTAGTTTCCACGATTGATATATATGAAAAAGTTAATGTTTGCATCTATTTAGGACTTTTTATGTTATTAATAGGTAATAATACAAATTTTCTATTATTGTTCTATTTTAATAGTTTGGATAACTCCAATACATGATATTAAACTTATCTGAATGATTAAACTTGGTTTTCATAGTTGATATGTGTGAAAAAGTTATCGTTTATGTCTATTTAGGACTATTTTTGTTGTTAAAATGCAAAAATACAAATTTGTTGTTATTATTCTATTTTAACATTTGTATGGCTTTATTACATGATATTAAACAATTTCAAATGATTGAACTTGGTTTTTGCAGTTGATATATGTAAAAAAGTTATTGTTTACCTCTGTTTAGGATTTTTCAAATCGTTAAAAGGTAAAAATACAAATTTGCTATTATTGTTTTGTTTTAGCAATTTAGATAGCTTCAATACATTATATTAAACTTTTTCGAAAGATTGAACTTGGTATTCACAATTGATATATGTGACAAAGTTGTTGTTTACCTCTGTTAATGACTTTTTTTTGCTGTTAAAAGGCAAAAATACAAAGTTATTATTAGTCACCATGTTTTAACAGTTTAGATAGCTTCAATACATGATATTAAACTTGTCCAAATGATTGAATTTAATTTCCATGATTAATATGTGTGAAAGGCCAAAATGCTATCATTGTTTACGTTTGTTTAAGACTTTTGTGCTATTAAAGGGGAAAAATATAATTTTACAGTTATATCTTTATTTTAACAGTTTAGATAGATTAAATACATGATATTAAACTTATTCAAAAATTTGAACTTGATTGATAGACTTCATATGCATGAATAAGTTATGGTTGATATGTATTTAATAATAACATATATTTTTATATAAGAGATTGAGAAGGGTGAAAAAATTGGACGTGTAAAACTTTTTCGATTAACCCACACAAAAAAAGACGGATCTTATCTAAATGTCAAAACACAAGAAATGATGGTAATTTGTTACATGTGTTGTATATAGAAAGTAAATATTGACTATTTTAAACATATTATTAATTAATCATTAAACTTGATAGTTTTATCTTATTAATTTACAAGAAAAAAAACGAAAAAGAAATTGGCTATTGAGATTGAAATTACATCTGATGGTTCTGTCAACATGCAAGAATTGAAAAATTGAAATCTTCACAAAAGTTGCTGGAAAAGAAAGATATGGATGGGTCTGAGGCCTTGGATTAGGTCTAACACCATCTAACTACTATGGATATAGCTCTCAGTAATTTATATTATCAACAAGTCAGTCTTTGCGAGACATTTTCATATTGAGAAATGAGTTACAAATTATGCAATAATATTTTCAGCAAATGAAAGCAGAAAGAGAACATGAGCGCATTAAAATTGAAGAAAAATATGCTAGAATGAACCAAGAGCATACAAAATTTTAGTTGTTACATGATCAATTCGATACTCTTATGAATTTTATGCAACAACAATTTTCAGGAACTAATCTAGGTAGTCCACCAACTCAGGTATTATATTTAGTAACTATTTATATTTTTTAATATAAATGATAGCTTATTATTAAGTTTTAAAACTTGTATGATATTATTCAGTAGGTTTTTTAGCACATTAGCGACCAAGGTGAAAAATATTTTTCATCAAATGACAGTATTCTAAATCTATGTAGTCATTAATTTCATACATTTTAAATTTTTTGGTTAATGTACTAAGTTAATTTGAATATTATTGCATGTATTATTAAACTTTGTGTTACATGCATGTTTGAACAAATCATATATTTATATATTCAGTTTATGAATTGCAGTTCATTTTTATTACTTTTAAAATTTTTATTTAATGATAATAATAAATATAAAAATAAATTTTTTTTAAAAAATAAATTTTTAAATTTTACGATGTTTGTGTTCAAATATGCGGCTAAATTCAAATTTTAGTGGCATTTGTAGTATAAAACGCTGCTAAATTAGTGACATTTTGCTATACAAACATCATTAATTTAGCGACATTTTATGCTACAAATGTCGCTAATTTAGCGGCGATTGCTTTTACAAATGTCGCTCATTAAAATGGAATTTTATGATACAAACATTTCTAAATTAGCGACATTTTCATAATATAAAAGTCACTAAATTAGCGGTGATTGTACTTATAAATGCCGCTAAATTAGCAGCGTTTTATAAAAACGCCAACTATTTTCCCCGACATGGGTATAGTCAACACTTTTAATGGCGTTTTTGGCAAACGTTATAAAATTTTTAGTGATGTTTATAAACGCCGCTAAACTTAAAAAAAAAAGTCACTAAAAACCTAAACCCCTATAGTGACACCATAATCATTGGTCCCTCGATACAAAGGAATTGATCCGCTTCAAGCTCAAGGCCGAAGTCAAGACTGCCTTTCTACATCAGCCCTGAAAAAAGGTAGGTAGCTTATCCTCACTCGATCGACTCAGGCTATGGTTTGATTCCTGTCATATGTACCCGCTAAGGCAACCCCGTCACAGCTCGCATTGTTTTTTCAGTTGAGGATTTCCCTTTGTAATAAGTCAAAACCTAAGTTTTGTTTTTAGCTCTATGGATCCACACTTGATCGGTTCAAAAATTGCACTAAGTTTTGAATTTTCTTTTTTTTTATTCTATTTAAGTTATCATTTACTTCTTTTATGCTAGCAAAATTGTATTTGATTTGATTCATTTAAGTTTCTAACTTTCAATTTTGTCTACAGTTTTAAGAATAAAATGAATCAAGGATTGAACTGCTTAGAAGAATTGAAGGTTGAAATAGGTAACTATGGAAAATATAACTCTTTTTCTTTTAATTTTTACTTTTTTCATATGTTGGGTCATATATTTTAAAAAATTTTTTCCTATTAGGATCTGCAAAATTAGAAGTCAAAATGGACACCCAAGTTAAAATTAACTATGATGTAAGTTTAATTCTGTATTTTGTCCCTTCAAAAAAAATTTTTGGTTGTCATAATGTACTATTAATGTATTATTTTTCGTGGCTTTTTTCATTCTTTTTTGTTTATTCATAATGAGTTTGTCGGTATTATATAGTGATAAAAAAAGCTTGGAACAAAATACGTGGGAATGAATGTTTCATGTCATACTAAGTAAGTATTTAATAGTTGAAGTTAATGGATCTTTTACTATGAAATGAAGGTTCTCTTAAGAGAATCTACTATATATGGGTGTTTTTTTTTCCTTCCTTCCTTCATGGATTATAGGTGTCGTGGAATTTAAAGTTCTTTATACATGCTCATTTGAAAAGTCCACCAAAAGTTCAAAGTTGTAATGCACAAAGATCCCCAAACAATATGCCATTAGAGGTGGAGTTTTTCTCTCAAATTTTCTCTTTTTTCCCTTGGTTATATTGTTAATTTCATGTAACAGAAAAATCTTTCCCAGGATCTTGATTTATTTGATAAGTCCGAGTTAAAGTGAGCACTTAGTTTGTTTTATACTACAAGAGTTTGTATTAACCATTTTAATTTACATATGAGTTAGTATTTACATATGAGATGATATTAATTTTATGTTTTCTATTTGAAGTTGAATTCAAAATTTTTATGGTTGATTTTTAGATTGATCAAGTGATTTAAATCGATATTTGTATGGTTTTTATCTAACTTTACATATGTAAATTACAGGTCTAATAGAGATTATATACAAGGAGCAATGGTTGCACTATTGATAGTGACAATCAATAGGTATTATTCTTTTATTCTTTTTCTAGATATGCTATTTTGTTTATCTTTGAAATTTAATCATTTTAATTTTTGAAAGTTCTATCATCATATTTGTCTTTGAATTTATATTGAGGATGAGATCTCACATATGAAAAATAATTTTTCTCATAATTTGTAGGTTATAATTATATTAAAAAAAATTAGAACAAAGTAAATAAATCCCGTTGCAAAGCGAGGGCAAGCTACTAGTTTTTTATAAAAAAAAAAAAAAAAAAGCATAAATTGATTCATAATGTTTTTCCTTGAAGCAATTAAAATGTTAAATTGATAATTTTGTAGAAACTTTTTGTCCCTCTCTTTGCCTCTTACATAAAATTTTAAAATTATAGCTTTTTAAAATAAAATAAAATAAACATGAAAAATTAGGGTTCTAAAAATTGAGTTATGTGCATCATATTTTTTGTTTATATTATTCGCATTGATAAAAATAAGTTTAAATCTTTCATTGGTGAAATTTTTAAAAAGTTGCAATTAACAATTGTTTTAGAATTTATTAGGTGAGTAATTTTTTTTTAATTTTTCCCTAATTCTTGGAGAAATTAGAAATTTTTTCAATATAAAAAATTCTCTTTTATTTTCAAAATTTTTTAAAAAATAAAAATTAGGTAAAATCAAAATAAAAAATAAATTTCTTTCATAAAATACAAAATTGATTCAATTACATAGCCTCTTTAAGGAAATAAATAATTCTTTATATTCTTCAAAAAAAAATTTAAGTTATACCAAATCTATTGAAAAATACTTGAAAATTTTTTTATATGATGACAAGGACCAATATTTTTATTTAAGGAACCAACGAATTTTAGCTTACTCAAGAAATCCATAGGATAGAACACATGTTAACAGTGGCGCAATCACATGCAAAATATGGGATTAATTGACCTTACTCAATTTTAGATAAACTTAATTTAGTATAAATGTCTTAATAAAATTTTATGTAATTTATTGATATTGATATTATTAAAATTAATAAAAATCTAAAAGAAAGGTAAAAAATTTTCTTTAAAAATCTTATATTTATATTATATATGTATAAAATTTTTATTTGATATAATTTAATTACTAACCATCTAATTTTATCCGAAATAATTAAATCATGTTTAACTTTTATTTTTTATTCAAACATACCAATTTGGATCGATTCAAAAGTTTTAATTTAGCTGAACTCTTGGCTTCGTTTTAAATTAAATGTTTATGGATCATTTTATATATGTTATACACTTTTGAGTCATTTGGGCTTGAAGGCCCAATAAAAATCCACATCAATTTTTAAGGCTCATGGACATTTTGTCCAATTTTAAATTTATTAAAAAACAATAAAATAAAACAAAATAGAGAAAAAAAAATTACAAAATCAAAATCAATACTACTAACAGAACCCCTCAAGGATTCTAACAGTGACCAATGCCCTTTTTTTTTATTTGATGTTTTGCTCTTTCTTACTTTAGAAACTGTTTTGCTGCACCAAAAACAAAAGGTTGTTAGACACCTCTGGCCATTAATGCTCCAGCCATCTTCTGTTTTGTTTTATCTTAAAATCCAAACACACAAGGGAGAAAACCTAAAAATAAGGAAGTGAAAATAGGGTCAACAATTCAATCCATCTCGATGGGTTTTAATATGGTTTAATTCGATTTTATAAGGTTATTTTTTTAAATTAAATTTTAAGTAAGATTGAATCAAATATTATTAAAAATAAATTAAAATCAGATCGAATTCGAATTTTAAGTAAATGTTATCTGATTCGATTTAATATTATATAAAAATTATTTTTTATTATTTATTTATATATATTTATATTATTATATATTTATATATTTATATTTAAAAAATAATATTTTATATTTAAAAAATTTTTAAATCGAATCAAATTTTATAATTATAAAATCAAATTAAATTCATAACGAGCAAAAATTCTTTCGACCATCGTTAATCCCGAGTGAAAAGCTGTGAACTTTGTTTGGTTTTACTTTGGAAAAGTGAATTTTTTTTTTTTAAGACAAGAGAGAGAAAGACAAAGAATCTGCTGCACCAAAAGCAAAAGGCTGTTAGACACTATTTTTATGACTTAACTTTTTATACTTTTTCTAATTTTTAGAAACATGAAGTCTTAAATCTAGAAAAAAATCAAAATTTTTCATAAAATTTTGATTTGGAAATTTCTTTTATAATTATATGTAAGACTAATTCCTTTTGAAAGAAGCTGAAGCTTAGGAATTTTGGGTCCGTTATGGCAAAAAAAATTACATGTAAATTTTGTAATTCTGGGCACTCCAAGAAATCGTAAGCTTCCTCCAAAGCAATTCTGTAGACATGGGTTTGTAATAGGAAAAACATTCAAAGCCGGTTTTGAAAATGCTCACTGTTGGAGTCTATTCAGTAATTTCTTGAAGGTGGCTTTTTTGGTGTTCAGAGGGTTAACAAGTATGTGGAAAAAATCATAAAAATCATGTACAAAAATCTATAGTTATGAATGTGATTGTTTTTTCCTAAAACTTATATTTGTTATCTATAATTACTTAGAAGGTTGATGATCAATTTATCTATTATGATTGCACACAATATTTTTAAAATAATTATCTATCATAATTACGATAGATCTTTTTGATAATTAGTGATTCTACTCAATTTCGTAAAACAATTTATAATCAAAATACTTCTCTAATTACTAAGTAATAAACATTTGATTACATATTTTTTAGCAATTATTTTTTTTAATAATTTTATAATCATGAAAACGTGCAGTTAACATTTTCTGCTTAACTTTATAGTTACTATAAAAAAGTTTTGCCTTTGCTTGTTTAACTTTATCCAATTCTTCTAGAATTAATAATTAATAATGTTAACTTTCTTTTAAATTATTACTTTATATTAATTACATATATTATTTTAATTTTTAATTCAAATAAATATTAATTTAATAATATATTAAAATTTATTATAACAGATCGAACGAAACCGGACGCAAGTATAAAAATAAAAATTTCAATTGCCAACAGCCTTCCTCTCTCGCTCTGTCCACCCCAAAACTAGCATTACACAATGTTCATCTCTGGCTTTTCACCTTATGTATTATCTATTTTTGCCTTAGCACAATTTGATAAACCATTCATTACTTTCCCTATAGCCGGAATTCAGCAAGCATCACCCTTCAAACTTAGCGGCCGTTACTACAACAAAACTCCAAAAACATCCCTGAGGCCAAATCAGAGATTCTTCCTCTATCAATGTGCTAATTCTATAAAACTAAAAAAACGAACAATGAAAAAGGGGCTTTCGGATCCACCAGAACTAACGTCTTCCCCCTCACCATTGCCCTAGTCCATAAGGCATCAGCAGCTTTGACTTCTCAATGAATGCAACACACACCTCAACATCTCAACCTACAACCTAAAACCCATCCATCCGAGGGTCCCCAAACAGGAAAAAAGAAAAAACCTTAACCACCCTGAACTACCCGTAAGCCACGATCAACTCCTACATTGATAGCATCCATTAGCTAAAATAGTCACCCAATCCACCACGATCAACCTCTCTTTCACCCCACCACCAGCAACTCACCAAAAGCACTTGATCATCACCAGTAATTACTCCCTAACACCACAATCAAGCCTCACAACCCCATCACCACCCATTGCCGATAACTTAGCAACCGAATTAGACCCCAAAACAAAATTTAAAAAATCTTTTTGTTTTTTTTTATTTTTTTACAAAAATTAAAACAAGAAAATACAAAAATCACAGCCTCATTCCTCACCAAGTGAGGAATGAACAATCATACAAAAATATAAAAATAAAAGCAAAATAGAAAGGAAAAGAGGTTCGGCGGTTTGGTGTTTCTTTTTAAGCTTGATGTGAGAAAGCTATATGGATGAGAAAGGAAGGAAGACACCGCCGATGTTAGCAACAGTGACGATGAACGAAAGGTGCACAATGGACAAATGGGTTTTTCAGATCTGAACTGTGAAAAGGAAGGGAAGGAAGGGTGCAATAACATACTGAAATTTTTTGATGATCAGATAGCGAGAAAACAATGAACGATATTTTAAAGTTTCGGGTTAAAGTTTTAGATCTACGACTTTAGGGGCAATGTTCAAAAAAATCAATTAAGAGAACATGAAAGAGAGAGCCAAGATGAGTTTATAACTGATTTTAGGGAACAAATCGACACCGACAAACGACGGTCAGGTACGGAGACTAGCAGCCAGTAGGGTAATGGACTGCCACCATTTGGATTTTTAAAGTGACTTGTAGTTGAAGTTTTTAGAGAGCAAGTGTTTTTTTTTTTAAAATAAAAGGAGGAAATGAATTAGAAAAAAAAAGGTTTTATAGTTAAAAAAAGAACCAGGTCAGACCCGACCTATGGACCGACCCCACCCTACTTTTGCTGACTCTGGTTTGGGCAAACCTACTATCCATTGAATCCCAAACCTGACCCGACCACCCATCTGACCCAACCCAAAGATATTTTTTGGGCCTTGCAGCTTTGGTTCTTTAGCTTAGTGGTTATTTGATTCTAGGCCTTAGCATTATGATCTATAGGGTATAAGTTCTTTTTTTTTATCATTTGATTGCATGCCCATTTGTTTATTTATCTCATATCGTATATAAAAACAATTATTTGTGAAATTAAAAGTTTTATGGATGCTTGCATTGATGTTATAATTTTTTTTATGAAATATTTGTGAATGGAGTGATTATCATTGTTATTCTCTTAGAAATAAAAATATATATCTTATAAGATAATATTTCTAGATAAAAAATAGTTTTAGAGATCTATCTAAATATTAGAGGAAATTCAAATAAATTTTTTATCAAGAAATATTATCTTTGTTTTAGGGAAATTATCATAGGATTTTCTTTTATATGGAAGAATAATGTTCCTAAATTTCACCTAAATGTTGGATAATTAAGGAAAATTTTCAATTCTAAAGTGTTTTACTTTATTTTTAAATATTTTATTAGAGAGACAAAAACAAAATGAAAAATGAAAGATTTGAAAAAAATTTGAAACAATTTTCAGTATCACTTAAATCTTTCTTGCATCATTTGCTTATTATAATATATACATTTTATTTACAAAAAATAAAAGTGAAATGTCAAAATGATAATTTTAAAAGAGCCATTTTTAGAAAAAAAATTAATAATAATAATGCTAGATAATACTTTTGAACAAAAATAACTTTCAAAACCCTTCCTAGATATTGAAGGAATTCAAATGATTATTTTCATCAAGAGATATTACTTTATTTTAAAGAATTATTATGAAAATTTTCCAAGTAAAAAAAGCTAATTATCTTAAATTTCACCTAAATATTGGAGAATTAAGAAAAATTTTTATCACTAAAGATTTTCATTTTTAAATATTTTATCAAAGAAATAATGATAAAAGACATAAAAAGGAAAAGATTTGAGGAGATTAAAATAAAATTGACTTTTTGCATTGTGGTTTTTATTTTTATGTGGCATTAATTGTATTATACTTGTTGGTAATAAATGTGAAGTGATGAAATAAAATTTTTTAAAAAGTTATTTTTAGAAATAAAAAAGCTAATATGCTTAAGTGGAAATAATTTTTTGGATTTTGTTTAAATACCATAGGGATTTTAAATAATTATTTTTTATAAAAAAATATTATATCAAAATTTAAAAGTTATTATGAGAATTCCAAGTATAAAAATATTTTTTGAAATCCACTTATATATTGGAGAATTTAGAAAATATTTTGAAACTAAATATTTTCATTTTATTCCTATATAAAAGGTTTTACAAAAGATTTTACAAAAAATAAATAAAATTAAAGGAATTATTTTAAATATTAAAATTAAGATAATATTTATCAAATACTAAAGATAATACGTGATCAATTTGTACTGTTTTTGAAAACGGAAGCTGTGAGATGTTAATCCTTTCTCAAGTATAGTCGTACTATCAAACCGATCTCTAATTTTACAGGCTAAAATTATCTCTTTTTTTAATTTTAAATTATTTTTAAAATTTTATTTAAAAAATAAACTTTTTAGGTAACCAATCAAACCTAATAAAAAATATTGGTAACAACTCTTCATTTTGATTTTAAATTTTTATCTAGTCATCCATAAAACCATTATGACGCTAATAAGAATATTTTATCAAAATGTGAAATATGATTAAATATATTATCACATAGATTAATCTTTAATTTTTATTTATTTGAAAATATTATTTATTTGCTAATGAAATTTTGTCTCAATAGTAAAAGGAAACCTTCAAACCTTTAAGTCTCTAGATTCAAGTTCCATCAAATGTTGGTTTTGTCCTCATTACATCTTGATTGATTGTTAGTTGTTAATTTGATTTACTTATTGACTTCTCTTCTTGATGTATATTAACTTTTTAAAGAAATAACAAGAAAATATATTTTATAAT
This sequence comes from Durio zibethinus, assembly GCF_002303985.1. The sequence continues at coordinate 5,567,907 of NW_019168049.1, forward strand.
TTTCTAAACTTATAACTTTCAGATCTAACCTAATTTTTTGCAATAATATTATGTATATAATATAATATTGTGGTTATATAACAAAAATTGAAATATGACCTCATTGAAAGTTTTCTGATTATGTCCCTGCATGTTAGAGAATTGTTGTGTAGAGCATAAAAGATCCATCAAAACAAAAATCTAAATTATTGTGCTGGATCATTTTTCATTGTTGACTTCCCATTTGTTAATGTGTAAAATTAGTAGAAGAGAAGATCAATGCGTAAAATCTGATGTGTAACTCTAATAGTTCATTTTTTTTTTTCACGAGATGAATTGCAATTAAATTAGGATTAGATTTTCAATACTTACAATTTCCTCTTTCAATTTTGGGTTTTGACCTTTTATGTAAGAAAACCAAGCGCGAGGAAAGAGGCTACTTAGCTAATTCATGCCTCCACACTCAAAAGATCCTTCCTAATTTTTTAAAAATTCCTATTTCATAAACTGATTTGGATTAATATCATAAATAATTTTTTAATTGTAATAAAATATTTAATTTGATATATAAATTATAAATCTATTAATTAATATAGTATTTGAAAAATTATTTATTCATCACATGTCATTATTTGAAATTAATCTTGTTAGGGTTAAGTATTATATTAATTAAAAAATTTTATAATTCAAATATTAAATTAAAAATTTTTTTAAATTCATATAATACATTAAATATTTCAATATAATTCATTTATTATTCAAATATTAATCCAAACAATTTTAATATACAACGGATATATACAAAATGCTATCTTATCAAAAATTCGTTTAGGTTTGAATTACTACAAAAAATAAAGTCGCTTGTTGTAGAGACTACACAATTAAAGACAAATGAAGTAGTAGAATAATATTTTTTTAAGTTACAATTATAATTAAATATTATATTTATATAATAAATTAAATAATAAATTATTATATCATAATCAAATTATAATAACTAAATAATCAATTAATAAACGAAAATATAATTAAACAATCAAATTCATGTGCAATCAAACGTGAACTTTAAGACTTCAGAATTTTAAGACCTTTTTCTTACTACTAAACCAAAGGCTTGGTGGCTTTCAATATAAGAAGTAATGAGTAAAATGGGTTACATTTGTAAGTAATTAATTAATTAATTTAATCAACACTTAATTAAGGGTTGTTTTAATTTTTAAATATTTAGTGAGATCTTTGGAGTTTGAACTGTCTATCTCTTTAATTTGTTAAAATATTGTTCTTGTACGATCTATTGCCAAGTAAATACTAGTAGTATAATTTTTTAGGGACATATTCTTACTTAAATGTCTACTCTTATATCCCTTTACAATCAAAAACCTGATTGTAAATTAAAATAAAAAAACTTTTAAATGTACTTTTGCCGTAAAAAAATGTTTAGAGTAGAAAATTATTACATTATTCATATATTTCTAATATTTAATTCAAACATATATTTTTAGGCATTTTAATTACTCACGGCGTTTTTTTATATTAATACCAATTACTTAATATTTCTTACCACACATTTTTCAATCCAAATATTTTTTTAACCACAAGTCATAAAAAATTAGATAGTTAAAAAGAGAATTTAAATCACTAATTACATTACTTCTTTCCATTTGATTTATTTTCGTTTTGCTTTGTTGGCCTTGATTAAGAGTTTTGATTTGACAAAATAAAAATTTGTCAAACTTGTTTCAATCTTTTCTAAGCTTAAATTTAATATTTTTCATCCTTCTATCTTGTCAAAATTCATTTGAGAACCAAAACAACTCAAAAATCTTGGAACAAAACATGATTTATGCAAGTTTTGACTAAATCATGTTTTGTTTCGAGATTTTGAGTTGTTTTGGTTCTCAAATGAATTTTGACAAGATAGAAGGGTGAAAAAATATTCAATTTAAGCTTAGACAAGATTGAAACAAGTTTGACAAATTTTTATTTTATCAAATCAAAACTCTTAATCAATTTAAGGCCAACAATCTCTCCCTTTTTTATATGACAAAACTAAGTGAAAAATTTGCATGAAAAGTTTTTTTTTTTTTTGAAAAGAAGCTCCCCTGAACTTATAAAGGTAAACTCGCCCTAAATTTAGGCATAAGATTTAAGGCAACTAGACAAGATTAATATCACCATAACCATCAATATCTCCATCAATATCAAACATCATCATCAATATCAAAACATCATTAGATTTTCATACATCATCAAATTTTCATACAATATTTCTCCTTTTTTTATCATAGCAAAAAGAGTAAGGCAAATCAAAATGATGGAATAAGCAATTCAAAGCCACCCAAGGTCACTTCAAACATGAAACCATACAACAATGCCACAAGCCACAAAGTCACAAGCCACATGAGAATAAAAGATAAGTTGCATTAATAAAAAGATCAAAGTCTACAACCATAATGCAAAGTTATATTTACAAAATATAAAAATGTAGGAAAACATAAGAAATGGTAGTAAGAAAGCTTCATTGAGGTGGAGGGGGAGAATGAGGAGATGAAGGAGGATAAGGAGAGTAATGCGAGGACTATCCCATGTGCTGAAGAGTGGACCTCATATGCTCAATATCAGTTCGAAGATGCCGGACTTATGCTACAAGTGCATTTTGAGTTTCCTCCATGGATTCCAATCTAGTGCTCATAGTGCCAACCACTGAGTGCAGGCTGTTCATCTGAAGCAAGAGCATCTCTAAGGCACCTTGAGTATTAAAGGGTGCGCTAGGGGGTTCTCTTGAGGTGCAGGCATATCTACGGGGTCTTGCTCTTCTTTTTCCTCTTGTGCATCACTAATATCACCCTTTTTAACCCATTGGCTAGCTGGAGTTTCAACATACCCCATACTATGTAGTGTGGGAGGCCCAAGAATACTAAATGTGTCATTGAAGCATATCTCTCTGTCTCCTCTAGTGTTTACTTCCAAATGTCTCAAAAGATTGCTTATAGCATACCCATATACCAGAGTAACATTTCTATTTTAGACAATCATCATCATGTCACTAAAAATAAAGTGCACCAAATTTGGTTTCTTTCATGCTTGATCTTGTACATCCATCAATAATCTTGTTTCCTAATGATGGAGCATTATGTCCAAAAAGTGCTAACACATGGGTTACAACGAGGTGTAGCAACCTATCATGCATGGATAACCTAGAGGCTTGTATGAGAGCAACCTGTAAATTATGATTCCTAAAAATATCTTGAGCTAATTGTACTATATCACATCTAGTATCTATCTTCCCTTCATCAGCTAACGTAAAGACCTCAGCTTGCATTTGTTTTGTGACTAAGATTTCCCTTCCCATTACGTATGTTCTGAACCTATCAAGGTAATACCTATTTGTGCCTTCAATTTGAACATAGCTAGCATTACTATAGAAGACTCTTACTAGATTCTTGAATAGGTAACTCTTCATACACAAATAAGGCATCCATCTAAAAAACTCAAAAGCAGGCAAATAGGAAAACTCTATTGATTGAAGGAAGTCTAGTGAGATTACCCTTTCAGGCTTTACTTCCTGGTGAGCAAAGTGTGTCTCATACCGCTCTTTGGCTTTGGGATTGTTGAAATTTTGGTTGAAAGAAGGCTTCATGGTAGAGCTTGAAGCCTCTCTTGGAGGGTTTCATCGTCCAACGTGACTTTGGTTCTGGGTGCCATGAGAGATGAGTTTGATAAGTGAGAAACGGTGGGTAGCAAGTTGTGTATGATTTGATGGGTTTTAAGGAGAAATTTCGATAAGAAAAAGAAATTTACGAGAGAAAGAGTTAATTTTTGGTGAGAAATAAGTGAGAATATGTAGGGTTTAGAGAGAAAGAGTTTGGAAAAAAGATGAATAGGAGAGAAAAGATGAAATGATCGGTCAAACAGGTGAGGACATGAATTTATCATGCCTAAAATTCATGACTCGATTGATCGATTAAAGTGGGGGATCGATCGGTTTTGGGCTTTTTTCAAATTGATTCAATTCCTCTTGCATGGCCAAAATCCAATGATCATCTCCTAATGCTTCATCTATATTTTTGGGTTCAATATGGGATATGAAAGTAACATAATTACACACATTAAAAGAAGATCTAGTTCTTACCCCTTGAGTTGGATCACCAATGATTTCACTATCTTTGACATACCTCCTTTCTCTAAGATGACTTGGCTCTCTCTCCTCTAGAAACTCATCTTCTTCCTTTTGATTTTTCTCCTCAATGTCATGAGGTGCATCATTGATCCATTCTTGAAGTATATCTATATCATCATCATCAAAAAGTACCTTTCTTGGAGGTGGGTTAGACTCATAAAAAATAACATGTATAGATTCTTCAACCACTAATGTTCTTTTATTGAAAACTCTATAAGCTTTTGAGTTCAAAGAATATCTTTAAAAAAAATTTTCAATACTTGTTGTATCAAATTTACTAAGATTATCTTTTCATTGTTCAAAATAAAACATTTGCAACCAAAAGGATGAAAATAACTTATGTTAGGCCTTTTTCCTTTAAAAAGTTCATAGGGGGTTTTCTTCAAAATTGGCCTAATCACACTCTATTTATAATATAGTAAGAAGTATTTATGGCTTCCGCCCAAAAATATCTAGGTAAATTATTTTCACAAAGCGTGGTTCTATCCATTTCTTATAAAGTTTTATTTCTCCTTTCTACCATCCCATTTTGTTGAGGAGTTCTAAGAGCAGAAAAATTATGGCTAATATTATTTTCACTACAAAATACATTAAAGCCTAGATTTTCAAATTCCTTTCCATAATCACTTCTAATACTAGTAATTGAATAACCTTTTTTATTCTGTATTTGTTTACTAAAAGTGATGAATTTTTCCAAAGCCTCATTATTTGAATGCAAAAAGAGAACCTATGTGAATCTAGTAAAATCATCAACAATAACAAACCCATATTATTTTTCACCAAGACTTATTATTCTAGTAGGGCCAAAAAGATCAATATGCAATTGTTGAAGAGGTCTAGTAGTTGAAATGCAATTCTTAGGTTTGAAAGAGATTCTTCTATATTTTTCTTGAGCACATGCATCACAAACCTTGTCATTTTCATATTTCAACTTTGGCAAACTAACAACCAAATTATTTTGAGAAAGTTTTGAAATTACATGCATACTTGCATGTCCAAACCTTCTATGCCAAATCTAACTCTCATTTTCTTTTTGAGCCATAAAATAAATATTTTTAGAGGATAGGTCATCTAGATGCACTATATAAATGTTTCCTTGATGGTGTCCAACAAAAACAAGCTTGTTAGTTTTGACATCAATTACTTGACAGCATATGGATTCAAACACAACCCTAAATATTTTATCACATAATTGACTAATGCTAAGTAAATTATGCTTGAGACCTTTCACAAGTAAAACATTTTCAATAGAATTAGAGGAATTGTTACTAATGGACCAATCCTTTCAATTTGGCCTTTTGAGTTGTCACCAAATGTAACATCTCCTCCACTTTTCGCTTTTAAGTCCTTAAAGAGAGTTTTGTCTTTGAGCATGTGTTTTGAGCATCCATTATCAAGGTACCATTTATTGTTCTTGCTTGAATTGACTTTGTAGCAATGCTCATCCACTTACAAAAACATAATTAATTTTTTGTTTTGGGTATCCTAAATTTTCTTGGGTCCTTGAGAGTTAGTACTAATAATTTTTGTGCCTTTTGGAATCCACTTCATTTTAGTAGCCTCATCTTGAGATGTGCTAACTCCTTTTGGAATCCACACTCTTCTAATGAGCTTACCTCTATAAGTGATTTTTTTCAAAAAATAATATTGAATAGAATGACCCAGTTTATGACAATGTGTACACATGCTAGATGAATCATTTGGCTTAATAAGAAAATTCTTCAAGTGAGTTTCTTTGTTGTCACCATTATAACCTAGTCCATCTTTATCAAAGAAAGCTCTTTGTGTTTCTAGCATGTCATTGAGCTTTTGATGACCCATATAAAATCTAGAAAATGAATTATGTAAATTAGTCAAGTCATTGACATTTACCTTTAAAAGCTCAACTTTCTTTTTTAAGTCCTCTTTTGCTTTAGTTAACGACTCATTTTTTACTTTCAATTTAATGACTGTTTTTCTATATTTCATGCTCATGTTCTCAAAATCTATAGCTAGTTCATCATAGGTATCTTGTAGTTCATCAAATGAGTATGAATTTAAATCACATGGATTAAAAGTTACCTTAGGCTCATCAAGAGCCATAAGACATAGGTTAGCTACTTCTCCCTCATTTAATTCATCATCAGAAAAGTTACTATCACTCCATGTTGCTACCATAGCTTTCTTTTTTGGCTTGGTCACATTTTACTTTTTCCATAAAGGACAATCAAGTTTAATGTGACCCGATTTGTTGCATTCATAGCAAATAATTTGATCCCTTTCTCTTCTACTTAATTCTCTTTTAGTCATCTCTCTTTGTGGTCTTATCATACTTGAGAACTTGTTCATTCTCATGAACTTCTTGAATCTCTTTGCAAACATGGCCATCTTTTCATCTTTATCATCCTCCTTTTGAGCAAAATTTTCTTCATTCTCTTGAAAGGTAGATTTGAGAGCAATGCCACCTTTCTTGACTGGTTCTTGTCCCATTTTGATCTTTATTTCATAAGTAAGGAGAGAGCCCATTAGTTCATCCAAAAAAAATGTGTGAGGATCTTTGGACTCTTTAATGGCTATCACTTTAGCTTCCCAACTCTTTGGTAGACTATTTAGAATTTTTTTCACCATCTTCACATTTGAATATGTCTTTCCAAGGCCTTTAAACCATTAATGATGTCGGTGAAGCAATTTGACATCTCACTAATGGTTTCATCGGGTTTCATTTTGAACAGTTGATAATCATGAGTAAGCATGCCTATTTTTATCTTTTTCACTTGGTTTGTACCTTCATGGGTGATAGCCAATTTATCCCAAATTTTTTTTACATTTTCACATAAGGAGACTCTATTATACCCACTTGGTCCCAATGCACAAAAGAGTGTGTGCATTGCTTTGGCATTGAATTGAGTCATCTTCATATCATTGACATTTCATTCACTCTTTAGTTTTATCACCTTCTTACTATCCACTATCTTTATTGGAATTTGAGGACCATTTACAATGACCCTCCAGACTTCATAATCATTAGCTTGAATAAACAACCTCATCCTAGTCTTTCAATAGGAATAGTTGTTACCAGCAAAGAAAGGGGTTAATAATTGAATGCCCTTCACTTCCAAGAAATGTTGCAATTGTTTTATTTGCCATGAGACACACCTCTTGTTGGCGGGTATAGTTGTTATAGCTTGAAGATGATTCTTTCACATTGATTACCATATTTCTTTGAGCCATTTTCAGAATCATTCTTAAGCTGTTAAATCTATAAAAAAGAGTATTAGCTCTGATACTAGTTTTCAGGATTAAGCGTTTACCACTACACCAAAAGCTATAGCTGATAGTGAAGGCGCAACTCTATTTCCTTATTCTTTTTTAGTAGCGCAGAGCCCCGTACTAAGCGACAGGTGGATATAAGAGACTTCGAAAAGCCTTCATATGATACCTCACCCATTGGGCCTCGACAGGTTGGGTTGCCATACATCGAAATTCGATCCATCATAGGATACCTCATCCAGATGAATTGACATACCGAGTCCCTAAGGGAGAACGTTAGACCCCATAATCTAACATGTTTCAAAACTTTTTTCTTGACAATATTTACTTTATATTGTTATAAATCAATGTATGTTTAAAAAACTTAATATTTTGAATAGTTTTTCATTAAAATAATTTAATAGGTGATCAAAATCAAAATTTTCTATAAATGTGAATGTTTTTAATATTTTATTTACGAGACATCTAATTAAGTTCTACTTTTTTTTTAAGACAATTGGGCTACTAAAAGTAAGATGATTAATATTTTGAATAGCTTTTAAACTATAGTTAGGGCTCTAAATGAATCAACTATGAACGAACGAACAAATATATTTTTGTAGTTTATTCGTTTATTTTTAGAGGTGTTCGTGTTCGCTAAAAAAATTACTTTGTTCGTTCGTATTCAATTCATTTAAATATTAGGTTATTTTCATATTTGGTTGAATCAAATTAAACGAGCTAGTTCGTGAATATTAAACAAACATTTTCACAAACATATATAAATAAACATATTCATGAATAATAAACAAACCATAACCAAACAAATTTAAACTAATGAAGCGTAAACAAATCCAAACAAATATAAATGAACCCTTAAATAGGATTAAAGTAAAGGATAAAAATGTAATTTTATTAATATTATTATAAATGAATAACAAACAAACAATAAAAAATGGGTTTTAAATGAATTTGTTCACATGCATAAACGAACCAATTAGACCTTTGTTCGTATTCAATTCATTTAATAAACGAATATAAAAATATTATTTAAGATCATTTGTTAAGTTTAATTAATGAACATAAACGAACAGAAACTGAACATGTTCACGAATATTCATCGAAATCTCTATTTGTTTATACCCCTAACTATAGTAAAATATTCAATGTTATACCTGAATTTAAAAATCTCTAATATGATAAATGAACTAAAAATTTGTTAACTAAAATGGTATTTACCCTTAATGTGATATCACACCTCGAGATCGAATGCAACACAACCATATTACCTTGAAGTAAAATTTTAAAATAATACGAAGCCTTCTTTCTTAATTATTTTAAAATTTTTTAATAAAATAATCTGTTCAAGTAAAATTCATAACTTTAATTCAACTAATGATAAATTTCCATATAACCAAATATAAACTAATAAAAATACAAAATCGCTTCATAAGATCTCTTTGGCCAATAATATTTCCAATGCTTAGGTAATCTTTTCAATTTAATCTTCTAGCTTCTCACAAACTAAGCAAACTTATTACTTACTTATCTTAGGCTATGTTTGGATTGAGAAAAGGTACGATGAGTATGGTCGAACAACCCATTAAATTATTGATTTAAGATTTCAGAATTGCACTGTCTTACATTCTCTCTTATTTTTATCAAAATAAACTCTTGTTTTGTGACAAATAACCTTAGATTCTTATCACTCTTCCTTCTTTCTCTTCTAAGAGTATGGTGAGTCACTCTTGTGTTAGTTGGTTGTGGTATGTCAACTTATTAGCTAGTTAAACTTGTTTTATTCTTCTTTTTTCTTTGTTTTTACTTAATCTTCTTATTGAAACCAAAACTTCACAAATTCTTTATACTTCCGCAATTGGGGCGCATCATGATCCCATTTCCTAGGGATTCATTCGTAGTTATCATAAAATCATTCTTTAAACATAAATCAATTTGTCATTTCATTCATAAGTATGATCCAGCATTTATATAGCAAAACCCAAAATAATCATAAGCGATCCTAATTCCATATATAAAAAATAAAGAAATAAAATCTTCACTCATTTAGAAATATATATATATATATATAAAGGTTTAAAAACAAACAAAATGTGTGAGATTTTACTTACCTCCCTTTAAGTCCACCACTTTGTTTTTCTCCCAAAATAATTTACCACCTATTGAAGGTTATTTTAATATATAAGAAATTAATCAACCCTTTTTGAGGTAATTTATACTAAAATAACTAAAGCATACAAAATTTAATTCAACTAATTAATGCTAGCAGCCTGCTTTTCTTTCACTACAATGATCATATCTCAAAATATACAACTCAAAATTAAGATTTTTTCAGTGAGTTAGAAACTAGACTTAATAAGCTTAGTAACTATATATTAATTGTAATAATTTTTGCAATCTACATCATATGCTCCTATTAGATAACATGTATACCTTCTAGTAAAAATTAAATATTTATTCATAAGAGACTGAAAATTCAATTCCGCTTATTTCATTAGAAAGTAGGCTTAGTAAGCTTTTCAAATATATATGGCTCAACTCGTAATTCATTGTATAATATTTAACATATTTTTTGTAATTTATCTATGATACTATTATTAGATAGCTGCACCCCTTAAATAAAAATTAGATAACTTTTTGTGAAAAACACAGAATCGACTTTCGTTTGTCTCATTAGAAAACAAATTAAATAAGCTTTCCAATGATATATAATACTCATAATAAATTTCTATTTATCAATACATAAATTAATACAAACTCGCTATCATAAACAACTTGTTATTGCACAGTTTATATATTATTTCCTTTTATCCATAATAATGAGTTCTTTTGTTACCAGTCTTAAAGCTAATCTATAATCACGCTTGACTCTTAATTAAATAATAAAACCTCAGTCAAATATGATACTTTAGAATGTGGTATATCTTACATTGGATAAAAAGATTTAATTATTGATGAATAAAATTAATTTTTGTATTAATTTTATTCATATATTAAATAATTATGTTTAATCAGAAATAATTTTTATATGACAAATGGTCATAACTATTTGAATATAAATAGATTATTGTTCATAAAGGTCATGATTATATAAAAGGTCATAATCATTTGAATAAAAGTTTATGTCTATTCATTCATTATAAATAGATTTTTCAGTATAATTATTTTCACAACTTCTGATTGGAGAGTTTGAGACTTTGTTGTACCTTAAAAACATAATTATCTTTAAGAAAGTGTTCTTCATGCCTCAAAGCCAAAGTTCTTTTTTATTATTTCTAATATCTTATTTACTTTTTCTAACAATTTAAAGATAATTATGAAATTTATAGTTTGCATGAGGAAGATACAAGGAAAAGAAATTGTTACAGTTGACAAAATTGACTTTTGAAATAAGCATAGAAAGTTTCAATTATCCAAGTAGTTTCTTGTTGAAATAAAATACAAGATAAATTTCTTGTTATTATCTTTCTAGTTTTTATATTCTACTAAAAAAGTTGATGATTAATAATTCATAAGAGACCTTGAGTCTTATAAAATTTTACTTTTTTTTTGTCTTGTTGAAATAAAATACAAGATAAGTTTCTTGTTATTATTTTTTTGGTTTTTATATTTTATTAAAAGAATTGATGATTAATCATTCATAAGAGACCTTAAGTCTTATTGAATTTTTCATTTTTTTATTGACTTCTCTTTTAATCTTTTGATTTTGAATTAAATTATTTAATTTATGATTCATAAATTTTTGGATGTTATATGTGGATTTTCTTGATCATGGTATTGAATGGTCATGAGCATAAAATGGACATAGAATACTTGCTAGCTTTGGTTATGAATGTTTTATAGCTTTGTTATATTTTGTTAAGACCATGGTTATGAAATTAAAATGCTAAAATTTTCGAGAATTATTTTAAGGTATAAAAGAAATTGTGAATATATAAACTTTTTCAAAAAAGAAGCATGTATATATGTTTTTATCATAAAATCATATTTTATGGTCCATATTCCATGATTGTATTTTATTAACAAGAGAATAATGTATGATTCATATTATTTGATATATATAAATATTATTTTGACAAGAAATAAATATATTATCTAAAATAATTTCAATTCTATTGGTGAAGTTATATAATTCTTTGTAACTAGTTAAAATGCTTTTTATTTATCGGATGAAAAATTTTCATGTATTTAATAATTTGGACACAAAATTTATAGTATTGTGTGGTTATACATGAAATTTTGACTATTTCTAATGACATGAATCGTGGTGGATATGACTTTAGTGTCTATGATCAAATAATATTTAAGTATCCAATAGTTGGAATAAAAGTCTCAAAAGGAGACCATAGAAAGCATGAGTTTACTAGTTTTAAGGGTGATTATATTTGGTATAAACTTATTGATGCATATTCTCATATTGACTTGAAATAAAAGTTTTGAAACTTTTATGACAAGAAAATATTAAGATATAGAATATTTAAGAGCTTTCACTAAGGGTAGATTTGAAGGCCTCCTACTTAACAAAGCAACCACCAAACAATGAAAAGCTAAATAAAATGGAAACTTGATTAAGTATATATAATATTTTGACAATTGAATGAGATATTCTTTAATAAAAGAATGTAAATTTGCACATGGTGGGTGTGATAAGAATCAAAAGAAATAAATATTACCACCATAGTGTTGCAATATTTTAGTATAATTTTATGAGCAAATTATATAAGCTAATAAATTTAGTACAACTTATTAAAGTAAAATCATAGAAAGTTTTTAAATATCTCAAAATGACTAAAATCGCTTGGTTTATTAATTAAGTTTATCCAATTGTACCAAACGAATAATTGTATTAAAATAGATAAAAGTGTAGAAATATAATGGTTGAAATTTTATATTAACGACTATAAAGCTATGGTCATAGCCAATACAATCTATTTTTTAAAATGACAAAAATGAGACAACAATGTCTAGAGCATATAAATGATATGTAAAATGAAATGTTTGGACATATTAGCCTAAAGTGATTATATTAGAAATTCAATATGAAATGGGGGCAATTACATAAAAAAATTAAATTTCAAGATATTTTGTTAGTAGTACTACAAGTAGAATGGATTTAAACCCTTACCATTAAACACCAAAAATGGGAGCCCAACTTTGAATTAGTAACCTCTAATTACAAAGTTTAATATATAAAAATAAGTTATTGTCATGTGTTTATTAAGTGCTAGTAAAATCCATTCAAAATTTATAAATTAGTGTGATCCATTGTGTGGGGAAGATGAATTTTTATACTCGCAATAAAGTTTATTATTTAAATGAAATATGAGTTTTTATACTCTTAATGGAGTTTATTATTTAAATGTCTAAAGCACTAGGGACATAATGGAAACTTTATCTATATAAATATAGAAATGGTGTTGCTTCAACAAGAACAATTGGGGTTTCTTTTGTAAATGTTTATGAATAGGATAAGTACATGACTATAATAGTGCTAAAGCGATTATAAATCTCTGACAAAAAATAAATAAGTATTATGTGTGTTATATTTTTAGAATTCTAAGATTTATACGATAATTAAAGGTTTAAATTAAGAAATATCCCATTTAATTCATAATATTTATTTGTGTGAAATGTTAAAAATTAAGCACCAACATTTCAGACTAGTGGAGGATTGTTAGTAGTGTAGAATGTGGTGTATCTTATATTAGATAGAAAGATTTTATTATTGATGAATAAAATTAATTTTTGTATTAATTTTATTCACATTTTAAATAATTATGTTTAATCAGAAACATTATTATATGATAAATGGTCATATATATTTGAATATAAATAGATTATTGTTCATAATAGTCATGATTATACATAAGGTCATAACCATTTGAATAGAAGTTTATTTCTATTCATTCATTATAAATAGATCTTTTAGTATAACCATTTTCACTACTTTTGATTGGAGAATTTGATGTTTTATTATATCTTAGAGGCATAATTATTTTCAAGAAAGTGTTTTTCACTTTTCAAAGATAAATTTCTTTTCTGTTATTTATATTCTCTTTTTTTTTTCTAACAACATCAACCAATCATGAAGAGTTCTGTGGGAGTTACATGAATCTTTAAGTTTTCCTCAAACTTTTAATCTCAAACTTTAACAACCAATAAAACATTCTTCCAAATCACTAAAGGGCTTTTGCTTACCTTAAAGAGATGGGACCAATTTCGGTATTTGATTTTTAACCTCAAGTTCAATCATCTAAAATCTTAAACCCTACGTAAGAAAGGAAGGGAGAGTTTTTTTTTTTTTAGGTCAAAATCATATTATTTTCTTAAGACCAAACACCTTATATATCAGCCCTCACTTATTCAAATTAAAATGTTTATAGGTCCCAATGTACCATGGACCATGTGTGCTTTAGCTCACATGTGATTTAAGTTGGGATATTACATGTAATTAGTTCCAAATATGACGTGTGGTGAATAAATGACCTTTTAAGTATCATATTAGTCAACTGATTGATATTTCAAGTATCATATTAGAGATTTTTAAAGTTTACATAATATATCGAATATTTCACTATTATTTAAAACTCATTCCTATCATTATCACAAAGAAAGAATACCAACCAAGTACAAACTAGTTGATTGCAACCGGCTTTCTTAAGCCTAGTTGACTCACAAACTTTATTCTATTCTATTTTTTGAGTAGTTTGGTTTGGGTTGTGGCAATGACGGGTCCACAAGGATGGCCAAAAATGGTGCCAATCATAGTTGTTAATTTCATTCGGTACTGGTCGATACATTCTAGTTATATCAAAATACAGTATACCTAAGAATAATTTTTTGTTACAGATTTGATACCAGATAATACTAGTTGTTTTTATTAATTTCAATGAATTTCAATGGATTAGCTTATTTTAATTGATACATGAATATGAAACATGTTTTGTAGTTTTTAATTTGTCTGTTGTTGTTTGACTATTTTTAACCTAATAAAAATAAAATTAATTGACAAAATAACCTTAAAAGTTAAATTTCTCTATTTTTTATTGTAACTTATTTTCTTTTATACTTTATTTTTTCAAACTAAAGTTAATAAGTATTTCAATCTCTTTCAAGAAAGTAATTGTGCTCCATTTCTAAAGTTTAACAATCATGAAACCAATGTTATTTTTTTCATCTTTTTGCTTTTATCATAATATTTTCATAAAAAATACTTTTTTAAATATCATATGATCAAATTAAGTGTTTAAAAATATCATAAAAAATTTATAATATTACTTATTATACTTTTAAACTTATTTATTTGATTTTTGAAGGATATTGCATATTTATTTTGTAAATTATTAATAAGATTATAATGTGTAAGTTCATGTATATTTATAAATATAGTTATACTAAATTTAAAAATACGAAATAATATGCCGAAACATCTAGTACCAGTATAGACAACATTTTTTAAAGAAAATTTAAATGTTGTCCAATAAGGTATTAACAACCTTGGTGCCAATCCATTCCTATTGGACCTTTTAGGCCCATCTTGGTCCATTCACTATCTTAAATTAAATTCTTTATTTTTAACAAAAAATAATTAAAATGAAAAAGAAAAAAGTGAACCCAAAACTCAGATTATTCATGAACAACTCGTTTAATTAAGTAGAAAGTATTTCATCTATAATTATTTTTATTATAATCCTACAATTAATAAATTATAATTCAAAATTATGTAAAAAGTCATTATTTATAAAAATGGACTCCATATTAAGTTTTAATAAACCCCATATAATTTGGAATTATAATTGATTAATTATACTATAAGAATAATAAATAATATGCTTATGAAGCAATTTCGATGGCCTAACACCTCTGTAGTACAACTATAGTAGGCAAGTTTAGTAACCGCAGGATAAGGAAATAATATCAACCTGTTATTTACAATAGGACACATAAAATGTCAGGTCTAGCCAAAATTATTAGAGTCTCCAAATGGTTAACCATTGACGATACCTAGACCAAAACTACTTGCAAAATAACATCAAGATTCTAAGTATTACTATCATTCAAGAGCAAACCATAGGATGACTATATATTATATCAGTGTAAAGAGGTTTTTTGTTATAGTGAGGAGGCATTGCAAACAAGTAGAACAGAATGTGTAGAGAGATGGCAAATAAAAAGATTAGAGTAGATTCTGAAGTTGAGTGTAGCGATAGATAATAGTAAGTGGTGAAGCAAAGCTAAGTAAGAAAGAGAATAAAGTTAAAAAAAATTATTTAAAAAGAGAGAATTGCAAAGAAAATGAGAAAATTTGCCAAAAGTCCCTCAATGAATGATGGAAGCTCTTATTTATAAGCTTCAAAATATGAATTACATATCTTAAGTATTGAATAATAATAATGGTGAAATTAACAGCTATAAAATATGTCAATGTATCATATATGAATAATGATGAATGATGGGAGAAATTGACCGTTACAAAAAGTGTTGATAGGAGTTTAATTAGCTTTTGGTGATAGGCATAGTGAACATAAAAGTTCACTATCTATTTTGAAAGAAAGGAAAAAGCATTCATATTTCAAGGGAAAGGTTAAAAGGAAACTTCTTAACTGTCTCCATAAATCCACCAAGCTAAGCTCTCCAAAACATCCCAATAGTGGAATTAACCCAAGAATACTACCATATTTCAGGGTTATTTTTGCTTCTTCTTTTGTTGAAATAACATTTAATGAAGTGTCTTTTGTAAAACAACTCTTAATGAAGCAACTTTTGGTGAAAGACTTTTTGGTAAAAGTGTAACTATTGTTCATTAAGCAAGTTGTTTCGTGAATGTGTTATTTCGTGAAATAGTTGTTTCTTAAATGGTTATTCCGTAAACAACTGTTTTGTAAAAGAGTTATTTTATAAATATAAAATAACCTTCACTGAAACAACCTTATCACCTATTTTAACTTATCTTCAATTTTAACAACTTTAAAAAAATTTAAATGAATAAAATATAAATAACCAAAATCAAGTATCTACATTCAACAAATCCTAACATGATTCAGAGCAATATGGGACAACATACTCTCTTTGATATTTACTTCTATAATGGCAACCTATAAATCGTCCATATAGATCTAAAAAAGTAAAACATGTTCAATCACTCTAAAAATTCCTTGATAAAACAAAAATTAGAAAAGATTCCCAACTAAAATAAATGTACTTTGGAAGAGAAAAAGAATAGAAAATATGGGAAAAAGAATACAAGAATTCCAATTTTCATGATGATAGGTTGATAAATAATTTTCTTCCAGCATAGTTGCAAACCCAAGCCTGAAGCCTTTGCTGTTCCTTCTTCTTCTAGTCCTCTCAAATTTCCTTCCCTTTGACTGCACATAAGGCATGGTGTGGTTGTGTGGCACACCAAGAGCTGGTTCGAAGTGCTTCACAGCCTTATGAGCATTTTTTGGACCTCGGATGAGAACCTACAGATTTTTAGCATATATTTTGAGTCAATTTTCATCATTCCATAATGTTGATTAGTTTTCAAAATCAATTCCTTTTGTCAAACCCCTAATTAGAATGTCAACCAAAAAAGAAATAGGGGAATGATATGTAAGATAGAAATAATTTAATGGGTATAGTCTTAAAAAAAAGCTTCTGAAATGTTTCTTTTACCCTTCTAATCACTATGGCCTTAATGATAAAGTCTAGAGCACTTAAAAATCGTGAAAAAGAGAAAAGGAATTAGGTTGACTCCAACATTCTTTAGTTTTAGCAAGTATATTTAAACGGTACAGAAGCAAAAGGGTATGTCTTTACAAATAAATTATCAAAGTTTGAAAATATGAAGATCATAATAAATGACAAAAGAGACAAACAAATAACAGTTTTTGTAGCATATGCATATTAGTTCATGTCACCCTAACACTTATGCTATGTTTGGACAAATATTAATAAAGAAAAGGAAAGGAAAGGAAAAGAATGGAAAAGAAAGTTTTTTAAAGGAAATGAAATGATACATGTAACTCTTGTGTGGATAATTAAAATTAATAAAGGAAAGGAAAGGAAAGGAATTCTAACAACCATTGTTTGGATAAAGTGTGAAAAAGAATGGAAATGATTCATTATAATTATTTTTTTTAATTATAACCTTTCATTGCCTGTGATTTTAGAGCACTTTTGAACTATGATATGTTTACTATCTTGTCTGACTTTACAATTGCTTTTATATCAATGATTTTTAATCAAGTGAAATAGGAAGATATTTTACAAACATGCATTTTTGAGCTAGTCTATCATCTCATAAACTTAAAAAATATATCTATTTATATTCAACCATTCATCCAAATCAAATCATCAAAAAATTATAAAAAAATTTTATATTGAAAGAGATATGTGAAAGTTACTTGAAAAAAGAGATAGTTTTGAAAAATTATAAGATAATTGTGATCTGTTTAAATTTTTTTATTAGGTTTTTAGTATTAATAAAAAATGGACATAATAGATTTTTAATAAAAAAATATTTTTCAGCTTTCTTTTCTTTCAAATTGGGGCATTAAAAAAATTACGTTTACAAGAGAAACCAAGTTTCATCTCTTTCCTTTTCTTTAAATTAAAAATTTATTCCAACAAGGGAAGGGGGTTTTATTTCCTTTATATTCATTTACTTTACTTTTTTTTTCCTTCCACTCCTGTCAATTCAATTACACTGTTAAATCAATATCTATTTTTAGGATGGTACCTTTATTAAAACATAAAATAGGAAAATGATATCGAGGGATGATCCTTTCTACATGAGTAATAAGAAAACAAGACTTACTTAAAGATTTACAATATCCCAGCAGCTGGTGATATAATTTCCACTGTTATTACTAACCCTAAAGTGGAATATGAATCATAACTTAACTACCCAATTGACAGCTGCGTGAAGAGAGGAAGGCTGTTTATCTTTTGTCTGGAAATCAAATGCCAAATCTCAAAACATTTGTCAATTTAAGCCATAAGAACTTCGCCACTTCATACAGTTTAAAGTAGCAGGTTTTAGCATCTATTTCTTGCCAAAAAACAAAGACATTCCAAAGCTAGCAAAAACAAGCCAATCATTCCAACCCAAAACCTGATAATTTCAGTCTCAAGATGACTAGTAAACAGTTGCGCAATGCAGCAAATGAAAGATACCGTGTTCTGTCCAAGAGGTGCTGGAAGAGAAAGCTGGTCAAACATTAAACATTCCTCACCAGCCTTTTCGATCCTTGCCCTCACAGTCTCTATGAGCCTTAGTACAGTAACCTCCAGTGCCAGAACTTCATACACACGAATGTCATCGGTGACAGATCCAGCTACCACAGCAATCTAATACTCCTGGTCGATCAAACCAATAACAAGATCAATCATTCATCAAACGAAAATTTCAATCAAAACTACCAATCAATAAACAAATTGGAAATTGCTAAAAAAAATTTTCTCTTCATAAATTAAACCAACTGGAAAGAGATAAAAAAAGGCTTGTTGACTTTGCTCATAGAAAGTCGCTTCAAAATCATCGCCTTGAAATTGCATTACATGAATATAAAATATTTTAATATTTTACATGACATGCCAATGATCACTGTCTTAAACATTCAATATTTTTAATGCTCACTCATTTTTGGTTTTTTTTTTTTTTTTGATAAATGATACTAAGTTAATAATAGCTTTAATTATGATTGTGTAATCCAAATTCCAAATGATTCCGAAGTTACACTATCACAAGAAAAATGCCACGTAATTGAAATTTTGATCGTCCTTTTTTTGTTTTGTACTTTTTCTTCTTCTGGTAAAAATCGAACAGAGAAAACATAATAAATTAATGCTTTATTTGTTTTGTAGAAATTGAGTTTTAAAAAATATTTTTATTATTTGATTATTTTTGGAAAATTTTATTTTTTTCAAATAATATTAATATAACTATTAAATATTTAAATTTATTATTATTAAATATTTAAATTATTTATTATTAAAATTATTAGTATTCAAGAACAATAATATTTTAATAATACTTAATATTAAAATATTATATTAATATAAAAATACTTAAAATAAATTATTTCTTATTCTTTGTATTAATATTTTAAAATATTTAAAATAGAATTACTATTATTAAAATATTATTTTTATTAATATTAAATAGTAATATTTATTATTAAAATATTTATATTTTATATTGAAAGTATCTATTATTAAATCATAACTAGAATTTTTTTATTTATATTTACTATTAAAATAGTAATATAAATATCATTATAAATAAACTGTAAAATAATATATTTTAAACAAAAAATAATAAGAAATTATTAAAAATATTAAAATTAAGAAAATAATATTAGTATATTATTTAACATTAATTATTAAAATAATAAAAAATTATTATATATGTTATTATTTATTATTAAAACAATAATATAATACTATTTATTTTGAAATATTAAAAAATTTATGTTTAATAATATATAAAATAAAAAATTAAAATTAAAATATCAAAAGAATTTTAATGCAAATATTTTAATATATTAATTATAATTAAATAAACTATTTTTATTAATATAATATTTTAAATTTAATTAAATCCAATTTGAATTTAAAATATTATATTCAAAGCTTTATTTGAATATAATTATAAAAATATTTAAAATTAAAATATTAATATATTTTTAATACTAATATTTTAAGTTTTTAGTAAAATTAAATAAAAATACTATTTAATAATATAATAATATTTTAAATTAAATGAAATTAAATTTAAGTTTAAAATATTATGTACAAAGTCTAATTTAAATAAAATTATATTTAAGCACATTAAACAATAATTATATTCATAAATAATTTTTTTTTCAAAAATGTACAATTTCCAAAAAACAAATCATTTTTATTAACCAATAAATTATTTTTCAACCAATTAAAAATTTTCAAACAAAGACATAAAAATGTAAAAATCATTTTTTAAAAGCCCGAAACAAAATCAAAGTCTATGAAAATGAAAACTAGAAACCCATTACCGCTTCGTTGATTACTCGCAAAAGCCAGCAGCGGGATTTGATAGATTCACAGCCAAGGGGGTTGGAACAATGAAGGGAAAAACTTTGCTGGAAGTAGGAGCTGATGGCGTGGCTATCATCATCATCAACAACCCACCTCTTAATTTGCTCTCTGCTGATGGTTGGTTGTATCTCTTACCTTTTTCTATACTTTCCACTCATTAATTCAAGAAAGTAACCGGCGCCAGAGCCAGATTGTGATTTCTGAACTTACCTTTAGTATGCTGTCGTTGTTTTCTTAATGGACCAAAATCTTCTGATTTGGTGCAAATTCTTCTGTTGATTTTCAGTGTTATTTAGCCTGAAGGAGAACAGTGAGCAGGCTCTGCTGAGAGATGATGTGAAAGCAATAGTTATTACTGGTAAAGTTAAAGTGTTACTATCTTGTATTATTGCCAATGGAGATGATATTTTTCATTTGTATGTAACATCTTGAATTATTAAAACAGGTTCAAAAGGGAAATTCTCAGGAGGCTTTGATGTCACAGCTTTTGGGAAAAAGGGTTGGTTAGATATATCTTTCCTCTTTCCTTTTCTCCCTGCCTTTTAATCTGTATGATGAGGCAAGGGCTCTAGATTGATTCTTATATTATATATTATCCTCAATTTATTCCTGCATATCACAGCAAAGAATGGAAAGCTTGGCTTTTGGTCAATTGAATTTATCACCGACATTTTAGAAGGTATATTTATATATTGTTTGTATTTTATAATCTGCTATCAGGTTTTTCTTCTGGTCTCTTATAAGATCTTTTTTGGTGGGCTTTCTTAGCTGCCAGAAAACCCTTAGTAGCTGCTATTGATGGCCCTGCTTTAGGTGGGGGATTGGAGATTGCGCTGGTATGTTATGAATTCAATTGATACCAACCTTACCGTGTTCTATTCATGGAAGTTCTGATAATTTACTTGATATCTTCTTAGGCCTGCCATGCACGCATATCAACCTCTTCTGCACAACTGGGTCTGCCTGAGCTTCGATATGGAATTCTTCCAGGCTTTGGTGGTAAGGCTGTGCTTATGTGGATGTAGATGATTATCATTCAATTTGCTAGATCCTTTATAGGAGTTTTTTTTTTTTTTATTTTGGCAGTATAATTTTCCCATTAAGAAAACCAAAAACAAAAAACCAATCCCCCAACTTCTTTCCTTTTCAGTCTTAAATTGATGTCTTATTTCAGGGACACAGCGCCTGCCACGTCTAGTAGGCCTTCATAAGGCTCTTGAAATGATCTTGGTATATATCACTCCTTTTGCTGCTCTATTGGAAGAAATGATACTGATGCTCTTAATATGAAAGCATGCTTTTTCCTCCCTTTCTAATTGAGTATAGTTCCTTCTTTTGTTTTATTTTGAGCTACAAGACTTCATAAGCACTCTTTTTTTATTCTCCCTCCAGATGTCAAAATTCGTGAATGGAGACAATGCTCACAGTTTGGGCCTTGTGGATGCCCTTTCTTCAGCAGATGAGTTGACTAAAATTGCTCGTCTCTGGGCGATAGACATTCTCGAGTTTAGAAGACCATGGGCTGTTAGTCTTCACCGAACGGATCGATTAGAGCCCTTGGCAGAGGCTAGGATGATCCTTAAGCATGCCAGAATTACGGCCAAAAAACAAGCTCCACATCTCAAACACCCATTGGTTTGCATTGATGTCATTGAAGAAGGATTAATACATGGTCCACGTGCTGCACTTTGGAAGGTATATTTTTGGTCATTTTTTGTTTCTATTGCAGATAACCTTATTGGTATACAAGATGACTTGTTGGTTGTTGTAGGAGTCGGAGGCATTACTTGAACTTCGACAATCTGATACTTGTAGGAGTTTAGTCTACTTCTTCTTTGCCCAGCATAGAACGTCCAAGGTATACAGTTATAATAGCTTTAATTCTTCTTGATTAAATCTGAAAAGGTTCTTGCTTCTCACAATTATAAAATTTTTATATCTGTACTTTGATGCTGAATTTTTTTGACATGGTTGGTATCAAAACTTTGGTCGACTTCTTAAATAGGGCCCTTTAGTTATAAATCAAAATAGTTGATATAAATGTATATTTCTCTTCAAAGTCAAACAAAATCAATTAAGCTACAATTGTAGCTAATTTCAATGCTTAATATCAGTCTTGATTAGTTTGAAACTGGTTAGATTGCAAGTCAAAACTCAAAAAGTAAGTGATATAAACATAATTTTCTCTGAGAAGTCAAACAAAATTATTTAAGCCCTAAAATTGTAGCTATATTTCAGTGCTCAAGGTTGTATCTTTATGAGTTTACATAACTTTCTAGTTTCTTGATAATTTGAAAATTTATCTTGCTTAGGCATCTTTCTCTCTCATGGAATGCTTATCCTTGATCTAAATTTGTTAACAGGTGCCCGGTATAACTGATATGGGTTTAATCCCGAGGAAAGTGAATACAGTTGCTGTTGTTGGTGGAGGATTAATGGGTTCTTCAATAGTAACTGCACTCGTGCTTAGTAATTACACTGTCATTTTGAAAGAAGTGAATGAAAAGGCCCTACTGGCTGGAATTGAAAGAGTCAAAGGTAACAACAAACATTTGTTTAGATGAATTATTCCCTCACCCCCTCCCCCTTCCCCCATCTGCCCCTTTTTTCTTAACCAAGAGCACTTCTGTTCAAACTTTTTCTGCTATTGTAACTTGCCTCTCTCTTTTTATGCTTTCCCTCCAGTAAATTTGCAAGATCATGTCAAGAACGGAAAATTGGCAGAAGCAAAGCTTAACAAAAACCTCTCTCTTTTTAAAGGTGTTCTCCATTATGAAGATTTTAGGGAAGTGGATATGGTTATTGAGGTTTTTTCCATGAACCAATGCTACTGCGTTTGAATCTCTCTCTCTCTCTCTTCCCTCACCCTCCTTTCCTTTCCCCCTGAACATCCACCTATCTCAATGCATTCTAAGCTTCTAGCTGTTGCTAGTGGCTCTTTAGTATAGTTTGTTATAAGTGAAACACTAAGCATAAAGAACTGCAGCGATGACATAGTGTTTGTCCAGATTGAGAAATGAGCATGATAGATAATCAGTTATATTATATCCACCTTGTTTGCTGACCTGTTACAGCTATCTCCTACTTGTTCCACCTGCCCTTCTCTGGATTCGTCACAAAAAAATACCATGAAAGCTCTGGCCTGTTTCCTGATATAGAAGAGATATACGTCTAAAAAATGTGGGAAAGTGCAAATAGTTTTCTAAGAGAGAAGTTAGGGAAGGGAAAGGTGGAGGAAGGATAACATGAAACAAGGAAAATGTTGAAATATAGAACAATAACTCTAATTATTTGTAGTTTTAAGGTTGTCAAAGAATGCTGACTTTCTTTGATTTTTTTTTTTTTTTGTTTCCTTTGGTGTTTTAAGCAGGCTGTGAGTGAAAATACTGATTTAAAACTGGGAATTTTTGCTGAGCTGGAAACTTATTGCCCACCATACTGCATACTTGCTAGCAGTTCTTCCATGGTAAACTTGAATTTAATTGGTGAAAGGACAAAATCTCAATATCGTATTGTCGGGACTCATTTTTTCAGGTATTTTTGCTTTGTTCTTCTCTTGGTTTTAGTTTCCAACCTAGTATTGATGCGTGCTTTTGATGCAGTCAAGCTCATCTCATGCCACTGCTGGAGATAGTTCGAACAGAACAAACATCTCCACAAGTCATTGTTGACTTACTAGCTATTGCAAAGAAGATGAGGAAAATCCCAGTAGTAGTCTGCAATTACACTGGGTTTGCAATTAACCGGATGTTCTTTCCTTATTCGCAAGCAGCTCTGATGCTTGTTGAACATGGTATTGATCTCTATCAGATTGACCAGGCAGCTACAGCATTTGGAATGACAATGGGGCCATTTAGGTACTTGTAAAAGTGCAAAGAATATTATCTGGGTTCTAGTTTAATTAAGAATAATTTTGTTCCTGAAAGATAGGAGAGTGTTTGGTTTTAAGTTTTTCCAACAATCTGCATGTTATTCTGTGTCTGCATTTAGCATCTTGGCCTAAAATTTGATTTAGTACCTGCCACATTGGCTCTAATATTTATGTTCTTGATGCAGAATGATTGATTCTGTTGGTTTTGAGGTTGTAACTGCACTGAATGTCCAATTGGGCAAGAATTTTGGAGAGAGATACCGTGAATCAAAGCTGATTTCAGTTATGCAAGAGGACAACCGAGCAGGTACTTTGTTGACCCTTTACCTGAAAGTAATTGAAAATCTTTTTGGCATGCTGTTGGGCCTGAAACTGACCCATGAACCGGATATTGAATATCCTCTTATGAAGGCTTAGAATGCTCAAGTATCATTTTTGCATCTCTGTCTCCTTTTTCAGGTGAAACTACACGAAAAGGTTTCTACATGTATGATAGCGGGTCCAAGTTTACCCCCGATCCTGATATTAAGAAGTATATCAACAAGGCCAGTAGCATCTCCAGTGATAGTGTTGATTATGAGGTTACTTACATCCCCCTGTTGTTCATCTACGTGTGAATTTCTTAAGTTCAGCTATATTTCTTTTGTCACGTTCCATGCTTGACCTGATAACAAGTTGGGCATGAAGTAGCTGTTCTAAGATTTCTTTTTTTTTTTTTAATTTCCTCTTAACTAATTATTGACAAGTTGCATATTGCCCCTGTGTCTCTGGATTATTGCACGTCTAACTTGAAATTCCCTCCCTACCCTTTCTACCTCTCTTCATGCACATCTGGTGGCTTTGAATTTGTAAACAGTTGATAAAGTTGTCCGATGAAGAGATAGTTGAAATGATTCTCTTCCCTGTTGTCAATGAGGCATGCTGCCTTCTTGAGGACAGAATTGTTGTCCAGGCATCAGATCTTGATGTTGCTTCTGTTATGGGCATGGGGTTTCCAGAATATAGGTTTGAGCTCCCCTACCTCCCTTTTTCTTTAAGATGGTTGAATATTTAACTTCTAATTTCAATGCAAATGATGCATGTCCCAGGGGAGGAATCATTTTTTGGGCTGATACTCTTGGATCAAAATATATATGTTCAAAATTGGAGAAATGGTCAAAGACTTATGGAGCATTCTTCAATCCCTGTGCCTATTTAGCAGAAAAAGCTTTGAAGAGAACGTCTCTGGTGAGCTGCCATTTGCTTACCTTCTTTTCCTTGATTTTGAATTTGAGCAACTGGAACATCCCGGTGCATCTGCATTGATGCGGTCCTGGTTTTAGTTGATTCTTTGGAGAACCCTCTGCAAGTTGCATTGTGATCATGCATTTATGAGACCAATTCTTTCGTGGCATGGTTGATTCACCTTTTTTCTTAAGGTGAACTAAACATAACCATTTTTAATTCAAGAACACTTATTTGGTGTATATTTATTTCTTTTTCCAACTCATTTTTTCAAGTCCATACCCAAATTTTAATCAACATCTTGGTTAATCCCCCCATTTCAAAATATTCTTGGGACCAAAATGCTCCCTTTTAATTCATGTATAAATTGTGTATTGCATACTGAGTTACTGACTTAAGCACCAAGCAGTATCCCATTTAAATAGTTGTGCAAATGGATAATCTGTTACTCACGTATGCAGGGGAGCGAGGGGCAAGCAAAGTCTCAACTATAGGATTAATGTGGCTATCTGCAACATTAAAGATAATATTCTGTAATATTCTATAATTATGTAGTGATACATAATATTGTAATTAGAATAATATTTAAGATTACATCATAATTATTCTTTCTTAATTAGTGAGAGTCCTTCGTATATAAATAAAAATTTTATGTACTCTTTATACAAGTCATAATGTTAACAGTGTAGCTTTTTGAGCTTTTCTCATTAATGTAAGTCATCATGACTGAACTATTTTTTTTTTTTAATTTTCTTGTTATCTTGATTTTTTTTTTTAATTTTCATTTATACAAACATTATTATTTTAATCTTAACACAACAGACCGGCTTGATTATTATCTTTTCGTCGTATGCAAATAATCATTTCTTCTGTGTTAAATACTGAAATGCACAAGTCGAAGGGAGGAAGAACTTGATGTGTGGAACTGTGGATTTACTAATTTTGCAAAATAGAGTCAGCTTTCTTTCAACTAGTGCAAAACCGTGCACCAAATTGAATAAAAACAATTATTATAGGATGAATAATTATAATTATTTAAAATTATTTATATAAGTTATAATTATATAAATGATTATAATTATTTGAATAAAATTTTATGTTTGTTCATTTATTATAAAAAAATTATTCAGTATAATCATTTTCAGTATTTTTAATTAAAGAGTTTGAGATTTTATTTCATATTAAAAGATAATTGATTTAAAAAAAATACTTTTCAAATCTCAAAGTCAATTTTTTTTCTATTCTCTTATTTATTTTTTCTAATAATTTAAAAGGTAATTATGAATAAATTTTTATATTCCATATTTATGAAGACGTACAATATATATATATATATATATGCATCGGTGAAATCTGAATTTTTTTAAATAATTATAGATAAAAAAAATTTCTTAACTGTAATGTTAAACAAGTTTTTCTTTAATTTTTATTCAAAATCAGTATGCAATTTATTTTATGAATTATTGTTGGAAAGAAAATTGACCAAATGCAGTAGACACTTATATTTGCATATATGGTCAAAACACTACTTCTAATTATTGGGTACAATATCACAATTTTCTACATATTGATTGAAATTGGCTTATCAATTGAGTTTAAAGAATTGAAAACCCAACGTATGTACGTCACGATGGGGAATAGTGTAAACACAAAAAGAAAGAGTTAAAATTGATCCATATTTTTTATGAAAACATGATTGGATGAATTGAAGTATATGCATGAAAATTGCCATTGCTTTTAGATTGGATAATAAGTCGAGCAAATTTCTGCGTGAACTTATAATGTGATTCATTGGGATTGGCTTAGAATAGTCATGAGCCGAAATGGGCTTCATTCATATATATGATAAAAAAATGGATTTAGACATGATAAATTATCTCTTTGTTAAATGTTAATAAGAATTTGGAAAAGAAAATGGGTTTTAAAGGAAATTGAGATCATTGACTAGGAACTTTGTTTACAATAAAAGTTAACAGAAGTAGGCTAAAAATGGAGTGTCCCAATAAATTTATTTTATTATTTGTGGTTAAATAGTATATATGTTAAGTCGATGCTTATTTACTATTTTATTTTTTATGCTTATATTGTTTAGTCATGCCTATATTAACATGCTTTGAGTTAAATTGAATGTTTATATAGTGGAGAATTTTATTAATTAAGCTTTATGCTTATTATTAATAAAATTTGCTAATAACATGTATTTATTATTTGTTCATAAGGCATGATTGAAATTTTAATTCTTGAGTAAGCATGGCTTAGTGTTTACTTTGACAATCATTAAATAAAAGAATTGCGAGAATATGGTTAAATTTATTAAAACCTTGAGATAATGTTTTTGTTGAAAAAAGCTAGAGAAGTAGTAATATATATTGGCTATTTTAATATTTTGCTCGTATGAGATTTATTTAGAGTATGATTATATAATTTATAGTTTGGGGAATAGGTGTATGTGTCATGGGTCGAGACTCAAGCTTCGAATCCGCGCGGCTCCGGGACCCGAGCATTCACCCTTCCGGCGTCCCGAATCAGCCTGACTGCCACGGTTCACACCCTTGTGAGGTATTGTCCGCTCTGGCCCCTCTGGCCTCACGATTTTGTCTTACAAAAGGCGCCTCACAAGGCTGAGATGGTGTGAACCCTTTTATACCCCAGGGACCTTCCTATTATGTTCGATGTGGGATTCAGAACTCCCCCTTAGGTCCGTGACATTCTCCCGCACCCAACCTCGTGACGCCCTCGTCACGGAGGCCGGCCACCCTGCCTACCTCCCTCGAGGTGCTCGGCGTGGATCAAACGGTTTAGGGCTGGCTCTGATACCACTTGTCACGGGTCGAGACTTAAGCTCCGAACCCGCGCGGCTCCGAGACCCGGGCATTCACCCTTCCGGCGTCCCGAATCAGCCTGACTGTCACGGTTCACACCCTTGTGAGGTATTATCCGCTCTGGCCCCTCTGACCTCACGGTTTTGTCTTACAAAAGGCGCCTCACAAGGCGGAGATGGTGTGAACCCTTTTATACCCCAGGGACCTTCCTATTATGTTCGATGTGGGATTCAGGACTCCCCCTTAGGTCCATGACATATGCACTATTAATATAATGATTATAATCATGTACCTATATTTAATCCACCGTGCATGTAGCATTTGTGAGAGAACTCCGAGGGAGATACTATAGAATTATAATAGAAATGCATATAAAAGAGTCATGTTCAATTGTGGTGCCATGAAAATCTTGGCAATGTCAAGAATATAAAGAATATATCCATTTTTATATTTATATGTCTATAAGCTAAAAGGGGATATTGAGCTTTTCAAGTCTTTTATGACAATTTTATTGAATGAACATATATCAATCAATGATGTTAAATTCATTTTATGGTTACATGGGTTATCACATTTCATGGCTTGAACACATGTTTTGTAAATTTTTGCATATGACAATGAATTGAAACATCTATAAGCCTAGAATTGGACATGGAGAACATATAGACGGTTTACCATATATTAAGAAAATGAAAATGGATGATTATTTGCATAGAAACTTAAGTTATCTTATTGTTAGCATATATGACATCTAAATGCATAACATTAAAAATAAAAGGGTGAAATATAAAAATAGTCCTTGAACTCTATACTTTTTGTTAGCTTGGTCCCTAAAGAAATAAATTTGATAATTTGATACTCCAACTTTCATTTCATTATTTATTTACTTATTTCAAACTAACGCTGTTAATCAATTTACTAACATAGAATAAACATATAATAAGATGCTGACAAATGTCAAAAAAGTCCAACTAATTTTACATTATTAATGCCACATCAACATTAAAAGAAAATTTCTAAAATATTTTTTAAAATTTTTAAAAATTATTAAAAAATAAAATATTGAAAAATACAACAAAATTCTTTAAAAAGCCTAACAAATGTTTAAAAAAAATCCTAAAATAATTCTAAAATTTTTTTTAAGAATTCTAAATTTAAAAAAAAATTATAAATTTTTTCAAAAAAAATTAAGGAAACTTAAAAAAATTCAAAAAATCTTAAAAGTTTTAAAAAATCCAAAAACTTGCAAAAATATTTTTAAAAATTAAAAAAAAAATGAAGATTTTAAAAAATAATAAAATTTTCCTAAAATTGAAAAAATATTTAAAAGAAAAAATATATTATTTTTAAAAAATCTATAAAATTTTTTAAAAATTTAAAACATTTTTAAAAACTTAGAAAAATTTTTAATTTTTTATATATTTTTTGAATTTTTCAAAAATGTTTTAATTTTTTTTGGATTTTTATTAAAATTTTATTTGTTTTCAGAATTTTATTTTTTTAGAATGTTTTAGATTTTTGAAATTATTTAATTAATAAAAAATTTTAAAAAAATTTTAAAAAAAATTTAAAATTTTTTAAGAATTTTTTATATTTTTTAAATTTTCAAAAAATTTAATTTTTTTTTATTTTTTAAATTTTCATTTTTTAAGTTTTGTGATTTTTTAAATCTTAAGAAAATTTAATTTTATTAAAAATTTAATTTTTTTATTTTTTTGAATTTTATATTAAATTTTTCAGAATTTTTAAAAATTTAAAACTATCTTAATTTTATAATTTTTAAAAATATGTCATATTTCTTAGTTTATTTACAAATTTTAATAAAATTTAAAAAGTTTTTAGAAATTTTTAAAATTTTCTAAAATTTCTTAAAACTTTTTAGAAATTTTAGAATCGTTTAAAGAATTTTTTAAAATTTTAAAAATTATTTTAGAATTTTTTTTTTATTTTTTGAAAATTTCTTTTTGTGTTGATATGACATTGATAATGTGGCATTGATTGGACTTTTTGACATGTGTCAGTAACTTGTTGAATGTTCATACAACGTCAGCATTTTGGACTAACAGTCTTAGTCTAAGGTACGAATGTGATAATGAAATGAAAGTTGAAATATCAAACTGACAATTTTATTTATTTAGGAACCAAATTGACAGAAAATGTATAGTTTGGGGGTTATTTTTATATTTAACCCAAAATAAAAGTGCACAAATCTTAGGATCCATAAGTTTTTATAATTTCATGGTAAAGATATTGGTGAGAGCTTATATATGCACCATTAATATATGGACTTGATAATAATGTTGGCTTACAATTGCCTTAATCCTTGGAATTGATCACTAAATGAGTTATCCATTAAAAAAAAAAAAGGTGGTATGACTCTTAAATGAGTAGTGCTTTTGTATGTTTGAAAATTATTTATTGTATATAGTACATAAATAGTTTTTTTTAGTAGTCTTTGCACAAAAGTAATATTTATTTAATTTTATTTGATAATAATCATGACTTGTATAAATGATCTGTATTTCATGATTTTATAAAAGTTTTAAGATATAATGAAAGTATAGAATTATATTTTCTTTGAAAACCATGACATATTAAAAGATTTTTTGAATATTAAAAAAAAATTAAATAGCAAGAAGAATGGTATTTGACCCATTTGGGTGTGGGCATAGTTTTGCTCATGGTAATAACATGGTTAATAGTGTCCACGATGAAATAGATTCATAATTTTTCATGAGTTGATATGAAAGTTTCGAAAAGAGACTGTAAAAAGTAGAAGTTTATTAAAAGAAAAAAAAATTTAAGAATGATTATATGTGATGTCATTTCTATTGATGTATATTCTCATATTGAGTTTAAATAAAAGTTTAAAACTTTTATGAGAAGAAAATATTAAGATATAAAATATTTTCTAGTTATATATCATTAAGGGTAGATTTGGAGGTTTCTTACTTAAACAAAAAAAAAAAACCACCAAATAATGAAAAGATAAATGAAATGACAATTTGATTAAGTATATATGATATCTTGATAATTGAATGGGACATTCTTTAATAAAATAATTCATATTTGCACATGATGGAGGTGATAAGAATAAAAAAAAAAAATGCCACCAGAGTGTTGTCAAATTTTAATATAATTGTATGAGCAAATTATACAAGCTAATAAGTTTAGTATACTTATTAAAGTAAAAATTATAAAAAGTCCTTACGTATCTTAAAAAGACTAAAATGGTTTGGTTTATTTATTGAGTTTATCCAATTGTACTAGAAGTATAATTGTATTAAATATCTATAAAAGTATGAAAATAGAATGGTTGAAATTTGTGAATATAAAGTTGTGGTCACAACCAATACCAACTATTTTTAAAATGATAAGAATGAGGCAACAATGTTTGGATCATAAAAATGATATGCAAAATGAAAGTTTGAACATATTAGCCTATAAAGTGATTATACTAAAGATTCAATCTCAAATGGCGGTAATTAATATAAAAAAATTAAATTATAAGATATTAGGTTAGCAACACTACAAGTAGAATGGATTAAACTTTTACTATTAAACACCAATAATGGGAACCTAATTTTAAAGTAGTAACCTCTAATTATAAAGTTTAATGGGTAAAGACAAGTTATTTTAAATGTGTTTGTTAAACACTAGTAAAATTTATTCAAAAATTTGAAATTAGTGTGGTTTACTGCTTGGGGAGGATAAGCTTTTTATATTCTTAGTGAAGTTTATTTGTTAAATGTCAAACAACGGAGACATCATGGAAACTTTACTTATATAAATATAGAAATGTTGTTGCTTCAATAAGAAGAATTTGGGTCTCTCTTATAAATGTTTATAAATAGAATAAGCACATGGTCATAATAGTGCTAAAGCGATTATAAACTTTTAACAGAATAATAAGTAAGTATTATGTGTGTTATATCTTTAATTCTAACAGTATGAGTTGAGGTTTAATTTGTAAATACCATCAATTTTGTTAGAATTCTAAGGTATATATGCTAATTGATGGTTTAAATTAAGAGATACTTTCTTGTATTCATAATATTTATTTGTATGAAAGATTAAAGATTAAGCACCAATATTTCAAACTCATGGGGGATTGTTGGTAGTTTAGAATGTGGTGCATTTCACATTGGATAGAAAGACTTAATTATTAGTGAATAGACTTAATTTTTGTTTTAATTTTAGTCATATTCTTAATAATTATTTTTAAACAAAAATAATTATTATATAACAAATGGTTATAACTATTTAAATATAAAAAGATAATTGTTCATATAAGTCATGATTTTACAAATAATCATAACCATTTGAATAAAAATTTGTTTGTTCATTCATTATAAATAAATCTTGTAACACAACCATTTTTACTACTTCTGATTAGAAAGTTTGATGTTTTGTTGTATCCTAGAGGTATAACTATCATTAAGAAAATATTTTTCACGCCTCAAAGATAAAATTCTTTTCTATTCTCTTTATTTTTTTAACAATTATATATATATATATTAATATTAGTTAATATTTAAAATCTTAAGAAATTTATTCAATTAAAATATTGACACATTAAATTATATTAAACTAATAATTAAGACTTTAAGTATTAAAAATTATTTAAATAAAAATGAAAAATATAAATAACAAAAAATAGACAAAATTTGTAAGTGAAAAAGGTTTTTTGGTCCCTCCATTATATATTAGAAGAAAAAAAGAAAAGGAAAATTCTTTTTACACCTACAAAAATACTCTTTACACGCTATTACTAAATACACCTCATATAACAAAATCACATTTTCCTTCATACTCTTCTCACTCTTTTCTTCATTCCCTCACTCTGGATCCAAATTCAATCCAAACTTAACCTTAAAACCATCAAATTAAATCACAAGTTTTTAGAGTATTCCATTCATTGCAAGTAAACTTTTGAGATTTTTGTTGATTAATTTGGTTGAAATCATGTGAAAATAGTCTAGGGTTTACAATAGTTAATTGTCAAATTCATACTTTTCGAAAATGAATTTCTGAGAGTTTTAAACTTAAATATATTCCATAAGCTTTAAATTTAAATATATTATGAGTTATTATTTTTTGTTACAGATATGGCTCGCACACGAGGTGAAGACATTTGTACGAGAAATAAAGGTGTTGATAGAGGTGATGGGTGTACTATAGCTGATTTTGGTCTGAGTTGGAGGTGTTTAACTACCTTCAAGAGGAGACGTTAAGTTAAAGAGGATAGTGAGCCAGTAGAGGATCGTGCAGTACATGATACTCTATAGGCTAAGCCTTCTACTCATGATGAGAAACCTACCACCCACGAGCATTAAGATAGGGATGGAGATGATAGTGCAAAGCAAGTTTCTCAACCATTTCCTATAGGTCCAATCGATACATCTATCCTTAGAAGTTTTAGATCTCATATTGCATTGCATATATGGAATGGCCAGGTAGTTACTTGAATCATATAATACAATAGTGTTAGTTTATGTTTTTAGAATGAATTAGTTGATTGTTGTTGATGATATTTTTATGTTGTTGTTTATGTTATTGATATTGTTGATATTGTTGATGTTGTTGATGTTGTTGTTGATTTTATTGTTATTATTGTTGTTATTATTACAAGAGCGAGATTCATTGACATCGATTAATCATGGACCGAAATTATAGCAATGGCATCTAGATAATGCATATAGTCATCTGAGCTTATGTAATCGAGTCCATGATGGATTCACTCATTGACTGTACGTATCGTTTGATTAATAACATGATAGTATCGATTTTTGTTGAGAGTTGACAGCTTGAGACCAACACTTTTCATCTACCATTCAAAAAAATAATCAGCATATTGGATAATGTGTTCGTGATTTCTACATATACCGATCACTATGACTATGATTTTAGTGAATTATTTGACAATCGATAAGGCAAACACACTGTTGGTTAGGTTATTTGGAGTTTCTGCAACTAAGGCTGTAATAGAGAATGGGAGGGTTTAAGGACCCATTGTTCAATTACAGTGATTGTGGGATTCTTTTAAGGATGTTACAATTACATAAGATGAGAAGGTGATAGTTTATGCATCCTAGGCTTTTTTACTCTATCTGCTAAGGTGTATATTGTTCATTGACAAGACCACAACAAAAGTATCAGTAGCATACTTAACTCTACTGAATGACCTCATTGCCATTGTTAAATATGCTTAGGGACAACTTGTCTCACATATTTGTTCAAATAGCTTGGCATTGCGAATAGAACAAACATGCATCAAATTGCTAGTTATCTGACACTTATATATATATGTATTTATACTTAGTCAAAACATATTATAATTATTTGATTTATTTATTATTATTTTTATGTGTGATTATGTGATTAAATATTACTCATGTATATCATGTAGGTGTAGATTTATGAGCACTTTCCATCATTAAGTCCAATAGGCATATTGACCTACACAGACGATCTTCCACGTGCTCGAAAATGGAAGACTCGTATTTATGTTGATACATTACAAGCCTTATGGGAGCAATTGAATGTGATAACGATATCTAATGTACGTTGAAAACCATATATCAATCAACTAGAGGAACAACCATTGCATGATATTGTATTTTTTACTAGTATAGACATCTAATTTTATCTAAAATATTCTATCTTTTTAATCTTGGTGTTTTTTTTTTTTTTTTGTAATTGGGCTTCAATCGTCATTTTTTTGAGCTCATTGCATGGTCCATTTTTTAATGGTTTGATAAAAGGCTCGATAAAAGGCCCATTGTTAAACACCCATTAATGGCCCATTGTTGGCCATTAAATAACAATAATAACAACAACAACAACAACAATAATAAATATATAAATTTTAAAAATTTTAAAAATATAAATAAATAGGACAACTAAGCAAAACAACAAGAACAATGCCATGTGTGAAATAAAAACAAGTTAATTAAATTAAAAAATTAATTAATTAATTAAAATAATAGATAAATAAAAATTGAAAGCCAAAAATCAACAAAGACAAAAAATAAAAATAAAATCCAAAATGAAAAACAAAGGCCCATTGGGCCTTATTAGACTTCTTTGCATGTAAATGAAAGCCCACCCATGTCATGCACTCATGTCATGCAAGCCTCCGACCATTCCATGCGTGAAAAATGAAAAGACTATGCATGAACATGTGAGAGAAAGGAAGAAAATGGATGCAAAGTGGCTGCGGCAAGGAAAACGGTACATGGAACGTGGGAAGAGGCGGCATAAGCGAAAAAACTGACACTGCCATGCATGGGATGTGGGGCATTCGTGGGCAGCTAAAAAAGGGGCAAAGTGGACGTGAAAGGAAGCCAGATAAAGGGAGAAAGGACAAACAGCAGAAAAGGAGAGAGGCAGAAGAGAAAAACTAGCAGAAAAAAAGAAGAACCAGAAAATGGTAAAGGGAGGCAAAGCGAAAAACTGAAGCAAAAAAAAAAAAAAAAAGAAGAGAAGAACGACAGATGGTAGAAAACAAGAGAGGCTGAAGTAGAAAGATCAAAAAAAAAAAGGGGAACAGAAAATGCCAAAAAAAAAAAAAAAAAAAAAAGAGCAGAAAAGAAATCAAAAACTGGCGGCAGCATTGAAGCAGAAAACAGTAGAAGGGAGAAAACAGTAGCAGAAAAAAATGAAAGCAGAAAGAGCAAAAAAAAATATATATATATATATATATATAATCAATGGCATCCAAAAACTGGGCAGGCGGTTGGCAAAAATCTGAAAGGGAAGGTAAAGCAGAAAAAACAAAAAAATGAAAAGAGGCGCGAAGAATAGGAAGGCAGAAACAACAAAAAGAAAAAGAAGAAGAAGGAGGAGAGAGCAGGAAGAGAAAGGAAAACCAGCAGTGGAAAACGCAAGAAGAATCTGTTAAAAGCGAGAGAAAAGAGTATAGAAATGAGGTAGAAGCTTAAAGTTTATCTCTTGCTTTCATGGTTTGAAGTTGTTTCTGATGTGTTGGTTCACATGAAAGTTCCAAGTTTTTTATTTTATTTATGTGTACTGCTTGTGTGTGAAAATGGTAAAATACAAGAGCATATAGCATGTAAATCTGTGGAAGTTTAAAATGCCTTTCTTCATTCTTGCTGGTGTACTTGCATGCTGGGCAGTGGTGAAAGGGAAAGTTTAAAGCTCTGCCTTTTATTTTTTCACGTTGGCTTATTCTTTCTTCCCCTTGCGGTGGTTGCGTGGGTGTAACAACACCATTAGAGAGTTATAGCTTCTAATATTTGTCCTTGAATGATTTATTTGGTGTCAAGCTTAGTTGCCCTATAAGTCAATGTTAATCTTCCCTACAAAAAATCCCATTTATGTTGTCTATGATGATATAATTCTTAGGTATCCTTGAGTTTCAAGCTGTTAGTTGGAAAAATAATAAATTAGTATTACTTTAGGTTTATAATTTTGCTTTCTTCAAACTTAAGCGACATTTAAAAAAAAAAATCAAGCAATCTAAACTTTAGGTATTTAAATTTCATATATTTTATTTTTAATTCAAAAGTTTTTGTTCTCATTTTTCTAATTGAATTTATGCATTTTAGTTTTTTTTCTTTCTTTAAATTACTTAACTTGCACTTTAACTCTTCAAAGCAATTTAACCTTTCGTGCTTTTTTAATTTCTATGCCATTTTGTTTACTGGTAGTCCAGTTTTCAAAACTATTTAACTTTCGTGCTTCCTTTCTTTTTATGCCCTTTACATTTGCTTATAATTTAATTCAATGCTCTTAACAATTTAACTTTATAGTGTTATTGAACCTTCAGAATTTTACTTATTATGATTTCCTCTAAAAATAAATATAGTAAGTAAAGAAAATAATGAGAAAGATTTTGAAATCCTTGCCTGGATATTAGAAAGAGTTCAAAATTAAGTTTACAAAAAAATAATAATTTCATCTAGATGTTAGATAATCAAACAAAAATACACTAAATAAAAATCAAATAAATAAAAAAGTTAGGTTATATGAATGTTAAATATCTTTTTGCGTTATTGTTATACTTATTACAGTCATGTTTATTTTGATTTTATGTTCGATTTTGTTTGTTTAATAATTTTGTACATTTAGTATCCTATTAATTTGCATGCTTATGTTATTTCATTTTATTATGCATTTTGGCTGTTATTCACATTTTTAACATGTTTTAAAATATAATAAAAAATAATAAGAAGATATATTTTTTAAATCCCTGTCTAAACATTGGAAAGAATTAAAAATCATGTTTTAATAATAATAATAATAATAATAATAATAATTCTACCAAGATATTAGGGAATCACATAATAAAAATAAAAATAACAAAAGGTAAATAAATAATAGTAAAATTTTAATACAAGAAAAATATATAAAAATACAAATCGTAAAATAACAAGTTTGCTCCGAATGTCTACTTAAATGTTGGAGATTTTTTAAGGGGTTCATACATTTCTAAAATGTGACTCTAAAATGAAACCCTAAAATCAAAATCCTAAGTGAAACTTGAAACCCTAAATCCTAAGTGGAATCTGAATCCCTAGGCTTTAGTTAAAACCCTAAATTAAACTTTGCAACCCTAAATCTAGCCAAAACCCCAAAATCATTTTAAATTTTTAATGATTTGTGTGAAAATTTTTTATAAAATAATATATTCTCAAGTGTTGCCTAGACAATAGGATATTTATGAAATTTTATTCTATTAAAAATTTTTATATATTTCTATAACTTAAAATAAAATATTTTAAATAATAAAATATAAAAATAATAAAATAAAATTTTAAATATAAATAGTCACACTTAAACTCTGCCTAGAGGTTGAAAAGTTCAAGTAGTCTCTTTATATTTACAAACCTGATTCCTAAATTCGTATTTTATCATAATTTGCATATATCTCATTTTTAAATTAATTTTTACACTCATTATACATATATATATATATATATGTTTATTTTAATTATTGATGTTTAATATTAATTATATCATTCTTCATTTTTACTGCATAAAAAATTCTTTGAAAAGATAGTTTTAATCTAATAAAATTAAACACCATTCCGTGAAATATAATTATTAGTACTCTGCTTAGATATTGCAGAGTTATCAATGATTATTAGTTACAAAGAGTTTTATTTTATTATTTTTATAGGGATGTTGTGATTAATCTTAAATGAAAAAACTATATTTGAATTTTGCTTATATGTTGGAGAATTATAATATATTTCTTTAATCAAAAGATTTTTATAAATTCCTAAATAAAGACTTTTAACTGATTTTGTTTCTGAAAAATTAAGGAAATTATAATTAAATTTCATATGAAAATCATTTTTGTCCAAAATTATAAATAGCGCATGATTAATTGTACCAAGTTTATGGGCACTATAGGGATACTAATCATTTTTCACTCGTAATTGACTCCCGAATCCAATCCTATTTTCATAGATCAAAATTATTTTTTTAATAAACTTTAAACCCATTTTGTTAAAAAGAGAATTTTTTTGGGTGACCAATCACACCCTAAAAGTATTGGTGGTGACTTTTCGTATTTTCACAATTTTAAATGATTGCATCTAATGATCGAGTCTTCAGACCAATATGTTATGACATTTAGCAACTCCGTTGGGGATATTACAAGTGTCAAGCTAAAAATTTTTAATTATGCGCCATCAAAAATTTGGGATTTAACTAATTTTATTTGATATTTAATTTAATTCTCTTTATTTTAATTTTACAAAAAAATATGTAAGTTAATAAATAAAATTGTATGTTAGTTAATATCTTGTTTTTATTTTGTAATTGTGATTTTATTTATGTTATATCACTTTTCACACTTTTGCATATTCACTTACATAAATGAGTTTTAGATTCAGGCTCTGTCTTTATTTAAAGGAAGTGAAGTAGCTACGCTCTAGTGAGGTGATAACCTCCGTATTTGCTAGTAAAACGCTTTCACTCAAATTAAACCCTTTCCGTTTGTAGCTTGTAATAGGTGAGGATTAGTGTGCCTTTTTAGTCCATAATGGATGATGATGTAAGATTGATTTGGGAACCTTTAGACAAATAAATTCTAGCCTAGTATATCATGAGCCATAGGAAGCTTGCTTAAGGTAGAGCTATGCCACCTTTTAGAAAATCATGAAAGCTTAAGACACTGTATATATTTTGTTATTTTGTTATATTATATGGTTGTTTTGTTATTTTTATTATTTATTTGTTTGAATTTTTTATTTCTTTTATTTATATAGTATTTAATTTTGTTGCATACATCATATAGGTATTGCATTTTAAGAGGGATATTTGTTTTAGGTCAATCAATAGTAAAGAAAACATTCATGAAGTTATCAGTAGCATCAGTCTCTAGTAAGAATTATTTAGAAGTTAAAAGCCAATTGAAAAGTACTCAAGAAAAAGAAAGAGATTGTTTAGGGGTTGGTTATATTTTTGCACCTCCACAATTGGTGTATGTGGATTTGAGTTAGAGTGATATAGTTGAGTTGAAAACCATATGGAAATAGTAGAGAGCAGAAAAGAGGGAGTCTTTTTCGAAGAAGTATGGGGATGTGGCACTACTCATGTAAGTGAAGATTGATGAGTCATTAGTTAGGGTTACAATACAGTTTTGGGATCTATCTTATTGGTGTTTTATGTTCAAAAAATGAGACTTAACACTTATAATTGAAGAATACTCATCTCTACTCTGGATAGAGTTTACCAATCAAGACAAAATCTATTGGAATGAGCAAAAGACCACTGGATATAAAAAAAAAAATTAGCCAAGATTATGCAAATAAGGGTTGAGAAGATAAACAAGCATAAGAACGAAAATAATGGGGTCAAGCAATTCCATCAGCTTTTCTATTAGAGCATAAAAGAAAGCATCTTGATGATGATCAGGGATTGGATTTATTCCGTGTATCGGTTGATGATATTCCTCAAGGTATTAGGACACATAGAAGCATTAGTGGTTGACTTCTTCAAGCAATTGGATAAATGTATAAATATTTTATCGACCATTTTAGTAAAGACCATTAGATTGCTAAATTTTTGTCAAAAGAAAGACGAGAGGCAATTCATAAGATGTGCTCAATTACTTTTTGTTTAGCTTAGAAGTCACTTTTGAAGAAAAAAAAAGATATCGTTTCAGCCTTTCTCCATTCATCTTGTTTCAATAAGAGAGTTTGTCACCAAGAAATGGTAAAGGGATTGGACAAAAGGTCAACGGATGTTATTCTCTCTAAAGTTTATTAGTAATGATGTAACATGAAAAGCATATTGGATGTTTCTCACAACCATTTTATATAGTTATGGAGACGAGCCATGGTACCATTGCTAGGAATATAAAGGGCAATCTTGGTTTAAAGGTAATATAATTCTTGTTAGTTCATTCCTATGCCTCATGGACTCAATTGGCTCAAGTTCGACTATAGGGCACCCGATTATATAAAAAAAGTCCAAGAGGTCATTAAGGCATAGAAGCAAATTGATCGAATGAATTCAGCCAAATTGTAGATAATGTCGTAGAATAGTACTTTACATAGATAATGAAGAAAGTCAATAAAGTTAGATCTTTACTAATATATATTTTAAATCAATTACCTATCTTTACTTCAGAACTGATATTGTTAGTTCTTAAGATCACCCAACGAGAGTTTGAGATTGAAAAGAAGAAGATGAAAAAAGAAAAAAATAGTGATGATGGATCAAGTCAACCATGTAAGGTATGATTTGATGATGAAAAATAATGTTTTACAAAAGTTGACCAAAGAACGAAAGGTGTTAAAAGGGGATTTACAAGATCTTCACCAAGAGAATAAGTGATTGAAGATGGATGTCAGACTTTCAAGGGGATCTAAGAAGAAAGTGGAAGAATTAAGAAAGATGGTAGAGTATTGGAAGAGTAGAGCCTGAGAAAATAAGGAAACAATCTTTGCACTCACCAAAGAATAGCAAACATGGAAAAATAAGCTTTTTGGAGTCTTTGCAATAGTAGCCAAGTGCCAAAAGCAAAACGAAAAGCTAAGGGCTAGATTGAAAAAAGAATAGAATAGGAATTTTGATTTGTAAAAAGAGAAAAATGTTTTGAAATAGGAGCTCATGAGCTTGAAAATCTAGTTGGTTAACAATCAGAATAACATAGATAAGATTTTGATCGAATGATAAGAAAATGACGATTATTGGGCTCATACTTGTAATACAAAATGAAGGCTTGAAAAATATGGAGAGCTAAAAGCTTAGGAAGGTAATAGTATATAGAGTACCTTACTTCTCAAATCTACAAAACAGTGCAAAAAGTCAGTGAAATGGTGAAAAAAGCTGAAGAACTTGAACTAGAGATTGTATTAACTTAGGACTATAGTCAGCGATTGTTGAATTTTTTTATGTGAAACAAGATAGCAGTATGCTCAAGTTAGGTGTTTTTATAGTTTTAATGCATGAATGATTGGTTGATGTATAAATATTTCTATGGTTAATGAATGTTTCTTTTTGCTTAGATTGATCCAAAACAATACCTCTTTTACATTAC
This sequence comes from Durio zibethinus, assembly GCF_002303985.1. The sequence goes on from NW_019168049.1 coordinate 5,609,807, forward strand.
ATTACATTCATTGCATACATGTAAATTAATGAAAGCAAATTAATAATAATAATAATAATAATAATATTAATAATAATAACAATAGTAATTATACCATGCATTCTAATTCATGATTAATAATTAGAGGTTTAAGGATAATGAAGTCAAATAAGTTAGGTCAAGCAATTTCGCACAAGTATAATACTCACTTCAATTCATGAATTATGGAAGAAAAGAATACAATTAGATTTGAGAGGGTTAAAAAGGCATAGGAAGAGATAAGGGAGAAAGTGATGAAAATATAATTGAATATCGAGGCATAGATGTTAGAGTTAAGACAATTGTTAATTGGCTTCCTAAAAGGTAAAAAAGTTACTAACACACAAGGATTAAGAGATGGAATTAATATGGATGACTTTATATCCTCTAGGGTTCACTCCACCTTGAGTTCATACTTCTCGAGAAATCCATTTGCAACTACCTACCATAAAAACTTACACTTTTGCTAATCCTTCTATTAGTCAACCCTAGCCTTACACTTGTGCTAGATATTTTGGTAGTCAACTCTAGGTACACATGAATGTCAATCAAAGATCAAGTCTTGTCAATCCTATCATTATACCAATTTTAGATGATTCTATTGAACAAAAAAAGTTACGTGGCATGTTTGTGCCAGTAGTGAGTGCTGAGATAAAATAAGTATGATATGCTTGAAGAAAAACTAAGGGCTGTGGAAGAAAATGACATTTTTGAGAGCATGGATGCAAACAAACTCAGTTTGGTGCCTGATTTGGTTATTCTAGCAAAATTTAAGGTTCTTGATTTTGAGAACTTTAATAAAATAAAATGTCCTTCTGCTCATTACGATATTCTATCGTAAAATGATAGGTCATACCCAAAATGACAAGCTTTTGATACACTATTTTTAATATAGTTTAATTGGATTAGCATCAAGTTGGTATGTCCAATTGGATTAGAGCTAAAGCTTTTATGGCTCAATATAAGCATGCCATTAACACGGTTCCAAATAGGTTATATCTATCGAACATGGAAAGAAAATCAATAAAAACTTTTAAAGAGTATGTGTATCGAAAGAGAGATGACAGTGTTGTTTGTTAGCACATTAAAAGCCCTAAATTATGAAAAGTTGGTAGAAAATACTACAAAGAATTTCTCGATATGGTGATTTTAGGATAAATGATTGAGAATGCCATTAAAATTGGTAATATTAATGGGCCTGAAGCTTCTAGTACTAGGAAGTTAGGCAATCCAATAAAGAAAAAGCAAGAAACACATGCTGTGTTTATAGGACATCCCTTATTTTGACCCATTTATCCCTTATAACCCAATATCATAGTTCTCCACCTATTATCCAATCACTAGTTAAGCTACCCAACCACCATACCATTATCAACCATCCTAACAACCACCATAAACCAAACTTTAATCTACAACCACCAAGTTTCACTCTTGTAATGTCAACTCAGTCAGCCAGTTCAAATAAAAGAAACCCATAATATAGTAATAATAAAAAAAACCTTAGTTTAATCATATCCCTATGTCATACACCAATTTGTATCCACAGTTGATGAGAGGTTACCTTATTACTCCTAAGTGTATGGAGCCATTGAAGCCGTTGTACCCAAAATGGTATGATCCTAATGCCAAATATAATTACCATTATGGTGTAATAGATCATTCTACTAAAAATTATACAGCTCTAAAACATTACGTGCAAGAGTTGATAAATCAGGGTTTGTTGAATTTCAACTCTAAGGCTAACCCTAATATTGGTAGAAACCTTTTTCTCAATCATTCTAGTGGCAATACTAATACAGTGTCAAATGGACAAGGGTTGAAAGTGAAAAGATAGGTTAGTGAGGTGAAGACCTTAATGAATAATGTTTTTTATTTTTTAGTTAAAACAAAAATGATTTTGCTTGCAATTAAAGACAAAGTCAATATAGATTATAACCATGGTTGTCAATATCATGGAAAGAATATGAGGCATGTGATCCAAGGCTGCCAAGGGCTTCGAATGGTGTTACAATAATTATTGGATGATGGGTGATTGAATTTTATATTAAGGATAACGTTAGTAATGTAAGTATGATAGGCGATGGGTTGAAAGTGCCTTTCATTTGAAAATCTTTTACCATATTATATAATGATGAAACAAAACCAACTGTGGAGGAGCCAAGGCATTTTCCTATAATACCATTGACAATCTATGTTCCTAGTCTTTTTTTTTTAAAATAAAAGTGATAAGTCAGTCCCATAAGACTATAACTGCAAAGTCAAGATTCAAGAGTCTAGTGGTGAAATGGACTTAAAGAACAAGGAGAATGAATACACCATAAATATAAATGAAGTAAAAGGAATGACTAAAAATGGTCATTGTTACACTCATGAAATGCTTGAAAGGGTTAGAAAAGGAAAAGAAAATAAAGAGATGAGGTCATAATAAAAAGAAAATTGAGTCTTGTTGTGACAAATCCATAAGTTCAATATAAAAAACCTGTATTTGAGAAAGAAGCTTGTGAATTTTTAAAACTTATTAAACACAATGAGTACAGTGTAGTTGACCAGTTGAACAAGTTGCCAGCTCTTATTTCGTTATTTTCATTGCTATTGAACTCTGTACTACACAAAAATGCTTTGCCAAAAGTGCTCAATCAAGCTTATATTAAGCACAATATTTTTGTAAAGAATGTGGATCACATGCTAGGGAATATCATAGCCCCGAATTTTATTTCTTTTATTGACAATGATATACCTCCTAAAGAATGAGGTAGTGGCAAGGCCTTACATGTTACTGTTAAGTGTAAGACTTATACGATGGCCAAAACTCTTATTAATAATGGGTCATCTATTAATGTGATGCCTATAACCATGCTTTCAAAGCTATTAGTGGATTAGTCACATATGAGAAACAATCACATGATAGTTAGGGCTGTTATTGAGGCATGAAAGAAAGTGATTGATGATATTAAAATTCCATTGTAGATTGGTTCATGTACCTTTAATGTTCAGTTTCAAGTTATGGACATTATGCCGTTGTATAGTTGTTTGCTTAAAAGACCTTGAATTCATACAATGAGAATTATACCTTCATCTTTGTATCAGAAAGTAAAGTTTATTATTAAAGGAAAGCAAGTTTATCTAGATGGTGAAAAAGACTTACTAGTAACTAAAACTCTTACTACTCCTTAGGTTAAGGCTACCGAAGAAGCACTCAAGTATTTTTTAGAGCTTTTGATATAGTAAGTGGTACCTATGTTGGAAAAAGGCCAAAGATACTTATGCCTCGATTGTCAAAGACCATTAGCATGGTAGTTAAACTAACCATCAGCAAAGGCTAACGAGTTGGCCAAGGTTTAAAAGTAGCTTTATAAGGATCAAGAAAATGCCAATCATAATTAAAAATAAGAAGAGTTAGGGTCTAGGTTTCAAGCCAACTATTACAGATAAGAGAAGAATGATGATGGAGAAGTAAGAGAAGACAATGACATGCCTCAAAGGATATGATTTAGTTGCTAGAGAAATGAAATTCTCTTATTTGTATGAGACATTCCATTTTGGCAAATATATCTATTCGAGATCTTCAAAAGTGGAAAAAAGAAAACCAACTATTGGAATAGAAAAAGCTTTTTATCAAGTTCAGATCAAATAAGGTGTGAAAGATATACAAGAAGAAAAGATATTTTTTTTCTTTTTTTGGGACTAGAAGATTGACAATGATACTATTGTTATTATCCTTGGAACATCTAAAACTTTAAATTGCAATTGCTTATGCCAAAAGCATGTAGAGGGTAAACGTATGTGCTAGTTTTTAATTATCCTAGCTAAGTAATGGATATAATGTATTTCTTATACATTATTTTCCCATTTGCTTTTCTTTATTGCTCATATTCTCATTATTTTTGCCCAATTAGCATGTATTTTCTTGTGATTATACCTATTTTTAGGTTTTTAAATAATGAATGTTATTGGATGAATAAGACAATAATGCTGAATTTGATTTTGAAAGTTCAATTGACATTAGTGAGCTTGATGATGATGTTGACTTTAAAGATTATGATTTGTTTCACGAATTGTTAAAGTGGATGGAACAAGAAAAAAAACTCATAAAGCCTCATCAGGAGACCGTAGATCTATTGAATTTATAAGATAAAAAAAAATAAAAAAGAAGTCAGAATCGATTCTTCATTGTTGCTAATAGAAAAGCAGCAAATAATGGACTTGTTGAATGAATATGTTAATATATTTGTATAGTCTTATCAAGATATGCCTGAACTTACCACAGATATTGTTAAACATAAGTTGCCCCTAAAGTGAGATTGCCAACCAGTACAACAAAAGTTAAAGCATATGGAGCCGAAGATGTTATTGAAAATAAAAAAAAAATGAAGAAACAGTTCGATGTGGGTTTTCTTGAAGTAGCCGAATACCTAAAATAGGTAGCTAAATATCCAAAATGGGTGGCCAATATAGTTTCAATTCCTAAGAAAGATGAGAAAGTGCAAATGTATGTGGATTATCAAGACTTAAATAGAGCTAGCTTGAAAAATAACTTTTCATTGCCACATATTGACACTTTTATGGATAATATCGCCAAGCATTCTACCTTCTCATTCATGGATGGGTTTTTTGGGTATAACCAAATCAAAATGACTTGGAAGGATATGGAGAAAACTACATTAGTGACGATATGGGTACATTTTGCTACTAAGTTATGCCTTTTGAACTTAAAAATATTCACGCTATGTATCAAAGAACAATGGTCACTTTTTTTCATGACATGATGCACAAAAAGGTAGAGATTTATGTTGACGATATGATTGTAAAGTTTGAGGAAAGAGAAAATCATGTATCCAACCTCAAAAAATTATTTGAAAGGTTGTGAAAGTACCAACTCAAGTTGAATCTAGCCAAATATATATTCGGTGTTAAATCAGAGAAATTGCTAGGGTTTGTAGTCAGGGGAAGGGAAATTGAGGTATATCCTAATAAGATTCAAGCCATTCAAAATTTAGCAGCTCTATACACACAAAAAGAAGTGAGAAATTTTTTGGGGCAATTGAATTATATTTATTACTTCATTTTCCAGCTTACTTCAAAATATGATCCAATTTTTAAGTTACCATGTAAAAACAATCCTAGCAATTAGGATAAAGAATGTCAAAATGCTTTCGAAAAGATTAAGGAGTATTTGACAAACCCACCGGTGTTGGAACCACTTATTGTAAGAAAGCCATTAATATTGTATTTAACAATGTAAAAAAATTCGATAGGATGTGTATTGAGGCAAAGAGATGAAATTAGCAAGAACATGCTATTTATTACTTGAACAAGAAGTTTACAGAGTATGAAACTAAATACTCCTAGTTGGAAAAAATATGTTGCGCATTGGTGTGGACAACTTGTTGACTCAGGCAGTATATGCTCTATCATACAATCAGTTATATCAAAGTTAGATTCCCTCAGGTATATGTTTGAAAAGACAACCCTTTTAGGCAAAATTGCTAGATGGCAAGTCATGTTGTTGGTGTATGATATTGTATATGTGTCACAAAAATCCATAAAAAGAGGTGTGATACCTGATTTTTTTATCAATAGGGCAATAAAAAATTATGAACCTGTAAAGTTTGATTACCCAAATGAAGATTTAATGGCAATCCTGCAAGATGAAAATGAAGAACCTGTGAAGAAGTTGTGGAATATATTTTTCGATAGGGCATCTAATATAAGGGACATGGCATCGAGTTGGTATTAATGTCCTTAGCAATGAATTATTACCCTAGCATTACAATATTGAATTTTAATTACATAAATAATGTAAGTGAATACAAAGCATGTGCCATGAGATTATAGATGGCCACTAAAGAGAAGATTGATGTATTAGAAGTATATGGGGATTCAATCTTAGTGATTTACCAATTGAATGGTGAATAGGAGACTAGGGACCCAAAATTTATGTTATACCAAAAGCATATAGCTAATTTGATTAAGCAATTCAAAGAGATTTATTTCAGCATGTTCTTCGAAAAAAGAATCAGATTGTTTATGCATTGGCTACTTTGGTTGCAATATTCAAGTTAAATACTAATAAAAAAACCCAGCCTATTAGAGTACTGATGCAGGATTCACCAACTCATTGTTCGAATATTGAAGAAAAAGTAAATCATCAGCCTTGGTATTTTGACATTATACAATATATTAAGTGTCCAAAATATCCCGAATAAGCCTCGGAGAATGATAAGAGGATTATTCAAAGGTTAGCAGTATGGTTTGTGCTATATAGGGAACTATTGTACAAAATAGGTTGAGATTAGATATTGTTGAGATGTGTAAATGCTATAAAAGCAAAAAAGATATTAAAAGAAGTCTACGAGGGGATTTGTGGAAATCATGCTAATGGACATATAAGGGCCAGAAAAATAATGAAGGTAGGTTATTATTAGTCTACATTGAAAAATAATTGCATTAATTATACCAGAAGTGCCATAAGTGTCAGATTTATGCAGATAAAATTCATTCTCCTCCAGTTTCATTGTATGTGTTGGCACCTCCATGGCCATTTCTATGAGAGAAATGGATGTGATTAGGCCTATAACTTCAAAAGCTTCAAATGGGCATTGTCTCATCTTTGTGGTAATTGATTACTTCACCAAATGGTTGGAAGCAACTTCTTATACTAGTGTTTCACGATCAGTGGTATGCAAATTTATGAAAAAAAAAAAAAGATAATATGCCGGTATGGGCTCTCATAAAGAATTATCTCTAATAACGCTAGCAACTTGAATGGCAAAATGATGTTGCAAAGAAATATTTCGCTTGAAGAAGAAAAAAATGAAAAAAAAATGAAAAAAATAAAAAAATAATAAAACAGAGATAAAATAATGAAAAAAAAAAAGAAAAAGAGGAAAAAGATTCAAATTGAAAACTTGGAAATGGCAATTTGAATTAAAAATGGGTCGTTTAACCCGAAAACCTGAAAAGGTGACTTAAATGAAGGTGGAGCTAAGGGGAAACACTGCAAAAGCAAAGTAAAATAGTACACAATTGGACAAATCAGAGACAAGATAAAAGGGATAAGTTTGGGGCAAGTTTCCATCAACTATAAGCCATAGGGTAGAGATTAGTTATAAGAGTTTAAATCTAGTAAGTTCTCAAGTGTAATGAGTTTTTTGAGAAAAGATATAGTCTGAGTTGACTTGACTTGTCAAATGTTCATTATTTAAAAAAAAAATTATATTTGATTTTTTTGAAGACCTTTTTAAATTTTTTGATCCTCTATATTGCAATAGATTTATCTTTTCATTTTCTTTCTAAACCAAAATAAATCTCCCATTATTGATTAAAACCCATATTCAACTTTGAACTTTGAAATCACTGCATCTGTCACTAGAAGTTAGGATAATTATTGGTAATGCTCATAATAAACCTATGTGTTGCTTAAAAGGATGAATGGAATATAGTAGTATAAGAAAGCAAGAATCAATTAATTTATGAGAATGATGACTAAAGAAAGAATTTGAAAGAAGCTTCCAAATAAGTGGAGGTCATAGGATACGTCTGTAAAATAAAAAAAAAGTAAAAAAAGAGAAAAAAATGAGAAGATATGAGGGCAACCTTTAGAGTTTGAAAAAGCTAAACTAAACTTGAACACTGAGTTAATACGATTAAGAAACATATGGTATAAATCATTCATTGCATTTCTATCATTCAGATTCATTATAGTAGTCACAGGTATTGTATACATTCTTTTGATAATTTATGTTAAAGGTCTTTCATGAGAAGATATTAAATGGCATCATAATGTTTTTCAAAACAAACTTTCATTAGCCTCAGAAAGAAAATTTATCCTTGGTTAATTTTATTTCCTGACTTACGATTCAATCTTAGTTGTTCTTTATTTCTTGACTTGCAGTTCAATCCCAGTAGTTCTTTTTTCATGACTTATGATTTCGCCCTTATCATCTTTGTTTCCTGACTTGTGGCTCAGTCCCAATCATTTTTTATTTTTTGATTTGTAATTTAATCTCGATCATTTTTATTTCTCAACTTACAGTTCAGTCTCGATCATTTCTTTATTTTTCAACTTACAATTCAATTCCAATCATTTTTATTTCAGGCTTGTGGATCAATCTTAGTCGTTTCTTTATTTTTTTTGGCTTGTAGTTTAGCAATATATATATATATAATTTGAAAGGAACAGTAAAGCAAAAAAAGTAAAAAAAATAAGAAAAAAGCATAAAGAGCAAGAGGGCAGAAACAGTAAAAGGAAAAAAAAAAGAGAGAGCAAAAAAAAGAAGGGAAACCAACAGTGGAAAATGCAAGAAGAATCTGTTAAAAACAAATGAAAAAAGTATAAAAAAGAGGTAAAAGCTTAAAGTTTATCTCTTGTGTTCATGGTTTAAAGTTGTGTTTGATGTGGTGGTTCATATAAAAGCTTCAAGTTTTTTATTTTATTTATGTGTACTGTTTGTGTGTGAAGTTGGTAAAATACAAAAACACATAACATGTAAATCTGTGGAAGTTTAAAATGCTTTTCCTCATTCTTACTGGTGTACTTGCATGCTGGGTATTGGTGAAAGGGAAAGTTTAAAGCTTTGCTTTTTATTTTTGCATGTTGGCTTGTTATTTCTTCCTCTTGTAGTGGTTGAGTAGGTGTAACAACACAATTAAAGAGTTATAACTTCTAATATTTGTCGTTGAATGATGTATTTTGTGTCAAGCTTAGTTGCCTTATAAGGCAATGTTAGTCTTCCCTAAAAAAAATTCCATTTATGTTGTTTATAATGATATAATTCTTAGGTGCCCTCAGGTTTCATGCTACTAGTTGGAAAAATAATACATTAGTTTTAGTATAGGGTTATAATTTTGCTTTCTCCAAACTTAAGTGACATTTAAAAAAAATATCAAGCAATCTAAACTTTAGGTATTTAAATTTCATATATTTTATTTTTAATTCAAGAGTTTTTGTTCTCATTTTTCTATTTGAATTTATGCATTTTAATTTTTCTTTCTTTCTTTAAATTACTTTACATGCACTTTAAATCTTCAAAGCAATTTAACCTTTGTGCATTTTTAATTTCTATGCCATTTTGTTTATTGGTAATCCAATTTTCAAAACTATTTAACTTTCGTGCTTTTTTATTTTTACAGCCTTTAAATTTGCTTACAATTTAGTTCAATGCTATTTACTTGTCATGCTCTTCTAATTTAAGTAATTTAATTTTATAGTGTTACTAAACCTTTGTAATTTTACTTATTACGATTTCCTCTGAAAATAAATATAGTAAGTAAAGAAAATAATGAAAAAGATTTTGAAATCCCTACCTAGATGTTGGAAGAAGTTCAAAATTAAGCTTAAAAAATAATAATAATTCCACCTAAATATTGGAGAATCAAACAAAATACACTAAATAAATCAAATAAATAAAAAACTTAGGTCATATGAATGTTAAATATCTTTTTGCATTATTGCCATACTTATTAAGGTCATGTTTATTTTTATTTTATGTTTGATTTTGTTTGTTTAATAATTTTTATAAATGTAGTATCCTATTAATTTGCATGCTTATGTTCTTTCGTTATATTATACATTTTGGTTGTTATTTGCATTTTTAAAATATTCTAAAATATAATAAAAATAAGAAGAAGAAAAATTTTTTTAAATCCCTATTTAGATGTTGGAGGAAATTAAAATTTATGGTTCAAGAAAATAATAATAATAATTCTGCCAAAATGTTGGGAAATTATTACATAATAAAAATAGAAATAATAAAGGGTAAATAAATAATAGTAAAATTTTAATATAAAGAAAATATATAAAAATACAAATCATAAAAAAATGAGTTTGCTCCGAAAGTCTACCTAGATGTTAGAGATTTTTTGAGGGATTTGTACATTTCTAAAATGAAACCTTAAAATCAAAGCCCTAAGTGAAACTTAAAACCCTAAATCCTAGGTGGAACCTAAATCCTTAGGCCTTACTTAAAACCCTAAATTAAACTTTGCAACCCTAAACATACTTAAAACCTTAAAATCATTTTAAATTTTTAATGACTTGTATGAAAACCTTTTATAAAATAATATATTCCCGAATACTATCTAAATGATTGGGTATTTAAGAAATTTATTCCATTAAGAATTTTTCTATTTTTTTCATAACTTAAAATAAATAATTTTAAAGAATAAAAAACAAAAATAATAAAATGAGATTTTAAATATAAATAGTCGTACCCAAAGTATGCTTAAAGGTTGGAGAATCTAGGTGGTCTCTTTATATTTACAAACCCGATTCCTAAACTTGCATTTTATCATCACCTCCATATATGTCATTTTTAGATTAATTTTTAGACTCATTATGCATAAATATGTTTATTTTAATTATTAATGTTTAATTTTAATTATATCATTTTTCATTTTTATTGCATAAATTTTTTTTTTAAAAATTAGTTTTAAACAAATAAAATTAAAATAACATTTTGTGAAATATAATTATTGGTACTTTACTTAGATATAAAAGAGTTAACAATGATTATTACTTATAAAAAGTGTTATTTTATTATTTTTAAAGGGATGTTACGATCAATCTTAGATGAAAAGGCTATATTTTGGAATTCTGTCAATATGTTGGAGAATTATGAGATATTTTTTTAATTTGAAGATTTTTATAATATTCCTAAATAAAAACTTTTAACTGATTTTCTTTCTAAAAGTTAAAGGGAATTATAATTAAATTTCATATAAAAATCATTCTTATTCAAAATTATAAATAGCACATGATAAATTGGTACTAATTTTATGGGCTTTGTGATGATGTTAATTCTGCCCTACACGTAACTAACTTTCGAATTCAATCTTATTTTTGTAGATCAAAATTATCTTTTTAATAAATTTTAAACCCATTTATTAAAAAGATAAATTTTTTTTGTGACCAATCACACACTAAAAAGATTGGTGGTGACTTTTCATGTTTTCACGATTTTAAATGATTACGTCTAGTAATCGAATCCTTGAACTGATATATTATAACAACTGGATATATCAAGTGTAGGGCAATCATAGAGTCATATCATTCAAAGAGAGTTCTATGATAATTTGAATTTATACAAACCATTTTTTTGACCCCTTTGGCTCCATTCTAAGTTGAGCGAGGATCATCGTTGAACAAGTATGATTTTACATATAACTTCCTATGCCAGTATTAAGAAAGATGAGATACACATGCTGTGTCGACTAAACATAGAGGCCAAAGATGTCAGAGACCAAGATAGTGTTCACTAGACTATGATGCTTGGTTTGCATCATTTTCACATAGTCAAATTCAAAATCTAAAACGTAAATCTAGATTTCAATCTCATTTGATCAATAATGCACCGATTGGTGATTCTGTAAGTCATAAATTTTATAATTTTATTCATTATGTTGTTTATTTTTATTACATGTTATTAATACTGATTACCTAATTAATATTTTATAACCGAACTTAATCATTTTTTTGTTCTTAAGCATGTGTTGTCCAGTGGACTAGAGAGATTGTCGAAGTATGGAAAGATATAGTTATTAGAGTACATGTTATATTATCTAGGTCATTAACTGCAACAAACAGTAATAGTTAATCTAGACTAGTAGTAATGCATCATACATCAACTCTTAAATCATCATTTCAAGCATGAGACCACCTAGACCATCAACATCAATACATGCACCACCCAAGCTGTCCATGCCCACTTCATCCCAATCTCATTGACACCTGCACCACCTACACCATTCATGTCCACTTCATCCCCACCCTTAGTAGTAATGACAGTATCAGTCTTGCTTGCAAACTCTTCTCATTGCATCGAAAATAGTATTTGCCTTGCCAAAGAATCTCACTTCAACTGCAATGATGACAACAAAACCTACTCATCCACGGCATGTATATATTTAATTCAATAGGTCAAAATAGAGGATTGATGTATTGATACTGTGAATTTAGGAATGTATTATTTTTATTTAGTTAAGTATGTTTATAAACATCCATTAGATTATGTTGTATTTATAAAACATCCATTAAATTACCCATTTAATATAACACTTCCAATTAGATAACATGTTCAATATAACTTTTGTCCGTTAGATAACATGTTCAATATATATACAATATTAATATAACTGTTAACATATACATTAATTTGCTAAACAAGTATTGCAAAAAATAATCAATTAATGTGTATTATTTCTTGAGTGATCATATCAAGATTTGTATTAAACAATAGCTTAAAATCTTCTATGCAAGGTACATATGAAATCTTCTACCTTCGAGTACAATTATAACAAATCCTATGCTAGTTGAAAGGCAATTGGAGATATCAATGCAAAAAGTTTCATTAACACCGGCATAAAATAAGAACAATAAATATAATGTCATTAACACCTACATAAAATAAGAACAGTAAATATAAACAAAAAATGTCAACACTAATTAGCAGTACTTGCATAAAATGACAATCATTAACAAATTTAATTATAATGACTCTGTGCTCCAATAGTGCAGGGAGTACAGATCTAATAGAGAAATATGTCAGGCATTATCTTAAACTAATATGACTAACATGATATTATATCATGAAGTAATTAAATGACCCATATCAAGTAGGGTCATCCACTTATCATATAGGGCAGAAGTGTCGAAACATGATAAGGTTTTTAAGAATTCTTTAACATGCATCATGAATCCACTTAAAATCACATATTTGTCTCAAAATCAATTAAGCTCCTTAATTAAGTCTTGTTGCACCTGTACCCAACCATCTAATCTCAATCTAAGCAACTCAGCAATAGAACGAAACTATAATGTTTATCTACCTCAACATCAACAATGCTTTGTACATACAGATGTAACTCATTGGTAAACTATTTAAATATCGCATTTTTCATTTACCATGAAGACACTAAATAGGAAGTTTAGTGATTTGTGTCATCACTTTCACTAAGTTTACAGTAATTGATGGTGATGTACTATCCTAAACAGATAACACAATCACCAGTTTGATGGGTCACATCATGTAAAAGTATCTATTTTTATACCTCTGAGACCTTTTATCTTAGGCATTTCTAAGCGTGGAATCAAGGTAGTTATTGACAAATCACCAAGTTCTCACAACTTTCTTTTTATGATCAATTTACCCAACTCATCATATTCGTTGAAGCGTTTTATGATTCAATCAACCTTGGACTAGATGGTTAACTCTTCAAATATACCATTATCTTAGCCCTTTTATTACTTCCAACTTCTTCCAATATGGATGCACTTCAGATAAAGAAATTGGACTTTCCACCCTTATATACTTTGTAATTTCATTAGCACAAAGAAAATCCATGCTTACTTCTAATCACGCAACCACAAGCATTTGCATCGATTCCAACATAATTAGCTCGCTTGGCTTCCATCAATATCATATTCAGTGCGCTTCTAGATATCAAATCTTGCATCTCTTTAAACAATGAAGACTTGAAATTATGCTCCACAACTGTAAGACTTCGTTCAAATAAAGTCTTGATCTATATATATTAGAGCTCAATAAACGAGTTGATTATCTTCCATGATGATTCGAAATCCTGTTAAGATGATTTAAGGTGCCTTTTTAATTTTAAATGTGTACTCTCAGCCCTGAATGAATTAATAAAAGTATATTAATATTTGTTATGAAACCATAAACCATAAATAATCTTTAAAATGCAACATAAATCATATTTATTTGTTATATGGTCAACAGTATCAATAGTATATTTTTATGTCTAACCATACTGTCTGAGATATTAGCAACTATTCTCTTTTATTTTTTAGTTAATCAACCTATAAATAAATGTTGCTCTAATTGTTTTACTAGTAGATGATTATAAAATTCACAAACTACTTTCATGCCTCACTGATCATCTATTGCTAACTTAATCCCATGTAACTTAAATGGGCAACTATATTTTTTCGTTCTTGTTCTCTTACATAGCATTTCTTTTATATTGTTTTTATTTTTTTGATACCTATATTTTCTACTTTGTTCACATGATAATCTTATTCTAAATTTCTTTGGGCCTCCTAAATCAAAATTTTTAATTACAATCACAAAACCAATATATTTTCCAACATGTCCAACCCATAAAGTCAAAACTTCTTTACTACAAAAGACATGCACAACATATTTAACTTATTATGTCTTTACAAACTAGCATTTTATGTCTTTCATAACAAATTAACTCTAATCTTACCTCTTTCATAATAAATGAATCTATGCAATCGTATCTGGTGTCTAAAGTTTTTAATAACTTATTCCACTCTGTCAGTGCAGTTTTCAAATTGATTTACATATTACAATATGTTAAAAAATTATAACAAACCATAACGAAGTGAAAATAATAGTGCTATTACTAACAGTTTTTATATTTACTAAAAATTTGTTTTAGTAAACAAAAAAATACAAGTTCAATCGGGTTTAAAATGAATTACCTCGTTGAGCTCATCTTCCCTAGTATTGTTTCTCATTTCCCTATCCATTTTTACTGGATTTAACAAAGGCTTCAAATTTTGGTGGTTTGTTTCAAAGATTTAGGGTTTAGGATATGAAAAAGAAAGAAAAAGAAGAAAAAAAAAAAAGAAAAAGAGAAAAGAAGTGTAAATGGGGTGTAAAAGGGTAAAATTATAATTTATTAAAAGATAAATTTGATATTTTATATATGGATTTAAAAAAAAAAAAGACATTGGGGTGTAAAAAAAAAATTTGAATGATGTATTTAAAACTATTTTAAAAACAATGGTAAGGGCATAAAAAGACTATAAATGATAAAGGATATTCTTATCTTTACACTATTTATTGAAGGGCAAAAAAGAAGGATGGCATAAAGGGAAACAAGGGTTGCGATGGAGAAGCTAATTTTCAACTGAACCCTTAAGCTCAAATGGTGATCAAAGGCTCCAGTGTGATTAGAGATGAATCAACCATGAGATCCAAACATCGTTAGATGGCAATTAAAGCTCCAAATCATCCGTTAAATCAGTAATCTAAATGCAACCATTAGTTTTCTGTATCCATCATGAATTTGATAAGATTTTTAAATGAAAAAATTTATAATATTTAATCAATTATCAGTCTATAGTAGTGTTTTAATCATACGTTAAATCAGTAATCTAAATGCAACCATTAGTTTTCTGTATCCATCATGAATTTGATAAGATTTTTAAATAAAAAAATTTATAATATTTAATCAATTATCAGTCTATAGTAGTGTTTTATTCTTTTAGCAATGAATTGTAATTATGGAAAAAAAGAACACAATTACTTGTCAAATTTTTTATGGTTAAGATTTATAAAAAGAAAAAGAAAAAAGAAAAAAAACCCTTAATTTTTTTTTAATTAGGAGGAATAAAACATAAATTTCATTAGTGGTACCATAAAATGAAAATAACCTAAATTTTAGATCAACCTTCCGAACGATGTCACTGCCTCGCTTGCCTTGAAAGAATTATTGTCAGCTGTGTCAAATCCAATGGTTTTTTTTTTTTAACCTTTCTTTCTAGACATCTCTCCGGCCGCCACGCTGTCGAATTTACCATAATTGAAAAGTCAAACAAGTCTTCAGTTGCCTCTTTTTATCAGATTACTAACCAGCCCATAGAATTTCCCATCACCGTAGTGTCATCTTCGTCAAACTAAAAATAACGGAAGAACATATCATAATACCTTTTTATCTGTCCAAAAGATCTCCGATTCTCCAACCACGCATTTTCTTTCTATTAAATCACGGCGCCTTCACCGTTACCGTTAAAAGAAATGCAGTCAACGAGGTCACGCCGCAAAGTGGCTCCAGCTGCCGCCGATGGTGGCGACTCCGGCGACAAGTTGGAACAACTCCTCCTTTCTTCAGCCATCTGTAACTGCGAGGACCTCGGTCCTTTCATCCGCAAAGCGTTCACTTCTGGTAGGCCTGAAACCCTCCTCCACCACCTTCGTCACTTTGCTCGATCTAAAGAATCCGAAATCGAAGAAGTTTGTAAAGCTCACTACCAAGATTTCATCCTCGCTGTCGACGATCTTCGATCTCTTCTCTCCGACGTCGATTCTCTCAAATCCTCTCTCTCTGATTCCAACTCAAGACTCCAATCCGTCGCCGGTCCTCTGCTTTCTTCCCTTGACTCCTTTGTCGAAGCACAAAACATTTCCAAGAACGTCGAATTCGCTTTGCAATCGGTGACTTCGTGTATTAAGCTAATGGAGCTTTGCTCGAGAGCAAATCATCATCTCTCAAACGGCAGTTTCTACATGGCATTGAAGTGCTTAGACTTGATCGAAAACGAATTCCAAGACAAAACGCCATCGTCTACTTTAAAAAGGATGCTAGAGAGGAAGATGCCAGAGATTCGATCTTATATCGAGAGAAAAATCAGCAAAGAGTTCGGCAATTGGCTCGTGGAGATTCGCGTGGTGAGTCGCAATTTAGGGCAATTAGCGATCGGACAAGCCTCGGCTGCTAGGCAACGCGAAGAGGATCTGAGAATCAAGCAAAGGCAAGCCGAGGAGCAGAGTCGACTCAGCTTGAGAGATTGCGTTTACGCTTTAGAAGAAAATGATGATGAAGGAGGACTCGGAGGAGACGAGAATGATGGTTATAACGGTAATAGCGGCTTGCTAGGCTTTGATTTGACTCCTCTTTATAGAGCTTATCATATCCATCAAACTTTAGGACTCGAAGATCGATTTAAGCAGTATTACTTTGAGAATAGGAAGCTTCAGTTAACGTCGGATTTTCAAGTATCCTCTATGACTCCTTTTCTTGAATCTCATCAAACATTTTTTGCCCAAATTGCGGGGTTCTTTATCGTTGAAGATCGAGTTTTAAGGACAGGAGGGGGTTTAATTTCGAAAATGGAAGTTGAGAATTTGTGGGATACTGCTGTTAGTAAAATGTGCTCGGTTTTAGAGGATCAGTTTTCTAGAATGCAGACTGCTAATCACTTGTTACTGATTAAGGATTATGTGAGCTTGTTAGGAGTAACTTTGCGTAGGTATGGGTACCCTGTTGATGCATTGCTTGATGTTTTGAGTAAGCATAGGGATAAGTACCATGAGTTGTTGTTGTCTGATTGTCGGAAGCAGATTGCTGAAGTGCTTGCTGCTGACAAATTTGAGCAGATGTTGATGAAGAAGGAGTATGAGTATTCGATGAATGTTCTGTCTTTCCAGATACAAACATCAGATATTATTCCAGCGTTTCCTTATGTTGCGCCATTTTCATCAACTGTGCCTGATTGTTGTCGGATTGTGAGATCTTTTATTGAGGATTCTGTTAGTTTTATGTCTTATGGTGGGCAGTTGGATTTCTATGATGTTGTTAAGAAGTATTTGGACCGGCTTTTGAGTGAGGTTTTGGATGAGGCTCTTTTGAAGCTTATTAGTTTATCTGTCCATGGGGTTTCTCAGGCAATGCAGGTTGCAGCAAATATGGCTGTTTTGGAGCGTGCTTGTGATTTCTTCTTTCGTCATGCTGCACAGCTTTCAGGCATTCCTTTGAGAATGGCAGAAAGGGGTAGGAGGCAGTTTCCTCTTAACAAAGCCCGTGATGCTGCAGAAGAGATGCTGTCTGGGATGCTTAAGACAAAGGTTGATGGTTTCATGACATTGATTGAGAATGTGAACTGGATGACCGATGAACCTTCACAGGGTGGTAATGAATATGTGAATGAGGTCATAATATATTTGGAAACTCTGGTTTCTACTGCACAACAGATACTGCCATCTCAAGTTCTTAAAAGAGTTTTACAAGATGTTCTTTCTCATATATCAGAGGAGATTGTTGGGGCTTTGCTTGGGGATTCTGTTAAAAGGTTTAATGTAAATGCTATTATGGGGATTGATGTAGATATTCGGTTGTTAGAATCTTTTGCAGATAACCTAGCTCCTCTGTTTTCTGAAGGGGATGCAAATCAGTTGAAAAATGCACTTGCAGAGTCAAGGCAGTTGATCAATTTGCTTATGAGCAATCATCCAGAGAATTTTCTGAATGCAGTAATCAGAGAGAGGAGTTACAATACCCTGGACCACAGGAAAGTTATGACAATCTCAGAGAAGTTAAGGGATCCTTCAGATCGGCTATTTGGAACCTTTGGGAGCAGGGGTGCCAAGCAGAATCCAAAGAAGAAATCTTTGGATGCATTGATAAAAAGACTCAAGGATGTGAGCTGATTTCACAAGGAGCGGTATGTATATCTATGTTCTTTTGCCTTTTATCTTTGTTGACTGCAATAGCCATTATTTCTTAGTAGTTCTTTGCTATTTTATTTGCTTTATAGAAGGCCCAGTTGTTGGCTTTTTCTGGTTGTATTAAATTAATAGATGTGAATTGAAAATTTTGTTTGTATGTATCATTTATATGCATACCATCAGTTTAGTAAATTCATTTTTCGCCGTGAGGGAATTTATTCTTACCAATTGCATTAACACCCTTTGCTATAAGTAAAAAGCTATATTCATTGCTTGCTTGCCTTTTTTTCGATTGGGATGCCAGCCTACAGGATTGGGGCAATGCTTGATTTATGGACACAGACATATGTATATACATTTATGTATAAATTTCATTTTTTATTTCAGGGGTTAGTATCTTTGTTTTACATTATAGATGGTTGGTTAAGGTATTGATTATATTTGAGAGCAATGGAAGATAAATTGTTTATAGTCATGTTGAACATCTATCAATGGAGCCCAGAACATAAATTGTTTATAATCATGTTGAACGTTGCCTCGAGATTTTGCTTCCAGATATGTGCTATACCAGTACCCAACTTTTCCAAGCGTTTGCATCTCCATGATTATGAATATCCCTTTGGCACGGATTAAATGGTTACAAATAATTGCTTTGCAGGGTATAAAATATGAACTCTCTTTCTTATCTAATGTCATCTAAAAGAATCTAATTTCGGGCTGGGAAACTTGGGATCTAAACTACTCAACTCTATCATCCGAGTAGCCGCTGTTCCTGCTTTATGTTTGCAACGAAAAGGGAAACATTTGATCTTTCTACTCCCACTGAAGTTCATTTATTTTCCTTTCTTTTTTTAGTCAAAACACCTAATAAAGTTAATAAGTGGTTGCACCCACACCCAAGTTTCTGTTTTTGTCTGTTTCGAATTCGTGAGTCGACTGTGCAATTAATTGGTGGTATTTTTGAGAGGTCACCGTCTGCTTAACAAATGCACGGTGCGTTTGTATAGACGCAAGCATGCATAGGCTGAATCATATCCGTTTATGCCATTGTTCATCTAACGGGTTTAATTTTTGGCTTTAGGCAACCAATTTTTTAAGATTAATTAATATTATAAGAAAAGTCCGGGATCTTCACCGGAAAGGAGCATAACGAAATCGTTTGACGGTTGTAGATGGTAAAACATCCTTTCTCTGATATTGGAAGCCTAATCCGATATACTAAGTTCTTCAGCACTACGATTCCCAGCAGGAATCCTTCCCAATGGCGTAGTTGGGTGAGTTCTCAGCTTATTTTGAACGGAAGCTGCAACTGAGTTACAAGACCAGCATACAAGCAGTGATGTCCCCTGGCAGGATAAAAAATTGAGGGGTGTCAGCGTTAAGATTCTATTCTTCTAGCTTCACATCGTTGAACTGATCCATGATTCGAAGGAGATAGAATTCTCCGTTGGGATTGCGTCGGCTAACTTTCCTACTGATAACTTTTTTAAGTCTCCTCAGCGTGGGTACGGATTTAACTGTAATCAGTTGAGTGCTTTCGCGTCTTCACTCTTAAGTTTAGGTGGGTACTGATCTCTAGATGATTAGTAAGAATAGTAAGCTTACGGCATGTTTTGAAAGGCTAAAGGCTCTCAGTCAATTAAACAATCAAAATATAAATTAATCAGAAATAATAATTTAATATTATACGGTACTTAATTTATCTATCGTTACAGATAAAAGAAAAAATCTACTAGCTATACAAAATTATAAACATGTAACTTCAATGCTAAATTGATTTCTAATTATACCAAACTGATTTTTAATAATCTAAAATTAATCTCTAACAATTTCAAATTAAATATTCAATTATATTCATATAAATCCTCTTATTTTTCTCTGGTCTATTTATAAAAAATAGTCATGGACATTTTTCTTTAATCTTATAGAAAAAAATCTGATAATTTAAAGCACGATAAAATAATACGTCATTAAAAACGATACGAATAAAATATACAAAGATGAAACGATTTAAAATTTTAACGAAAATTACATATGTTAATAGAATAAAAAAAATATATTTTATATTTTCGTGTCCTCACAAATTGTAACACGTAATTTTTATATAAAACACAACATATATTATCAATATTTTACACAATACAAATACACCAAACTTCAATAAACACACCATATGAAACATTTCAATTTGTTATAATCCTATGAGGTAACTAAATAATAAAATCTACAACTCCCTTTATATTTTTTTTCTTATATTTAATCTTATTGAATCTTCTAATATTTATAAGCATACTAACTTGTCAATCCAAAATTTATTTCTTTTTAAAATCCTCTCCTACAAGTTTTTTTATCTATTAAATAATATATAATCAATCTAAAAGAAATCACAAATTATTTTTTATTCAAATCTTTTAAAATTTGAATTACTAATTCTAATATATTTTAAATTTTCATCTTCGTAAGAAATCTTTATTATAGTGATGGAAATCTCTATTATAGAGATGTTATCAGTTGTATATGTATGCTTTTGATAAAATTTTTAAAACCATGAAAAGGTTGGCAATGAACTACCTTGTTTATTGTTGGAATCAATTCTTGTCTCTCTCTCTTTTCTTCTAAGCAAAAGCTATGAAAAACATAGAACATCTTCATTGCTGGGAAAAGAAAAGAAAAAGAACCTTAAGGACTTTAAGTTAAAAAAACAATAATATTACTATATTTTATCCAAATAAAATAGTAGATAGTAAACAGAGGTGCTTCGGGATTTTATTTTTTTTTAAAGAAAAAGCTTGCCCATCTTTTTTATGTTTGATCAATGCTTTTAGTATTGTTTGGATGTTGAAATTGTGTTACAGATTCAGGTAAACATAAATCACATGTAGGCTGGCAGAAATTTTGAATAAGACCAGCAAAAAAGAAGAGATCAGAACCAAAAATATATATAATTTACACTATTTCCTTGTTACCAGATAGAGAAAAACTGCACAACAATGATATGGACTAGGAATGGCAAAATAACATATATATGATGGCTCTCAAATATAGTAAATTAATGGTTTCTTAAGTTGGGATTTGGGGAATGTTTTGATCCATCGGCATATTAATGTCCATTAACTCAATGGGCTATGAGCAGGTTTTAGCTAAAGGAATATTCAATTCTTTTCTCCCTATACATTAATTCCACACATCACCTACATATATACTTTCTACAACTAGCCTCAACTCAAACCAGACAGTCAAATTAAGCACCAGCAATAGCATTTCGCCCTTTGGTTCTTGTCTTTGTGATCTCCTCGTCCTCATCTGCCTGCAGCGACGATTCACTAACTGCTTATGAAGTTCTTGAACTATGACTTCCTTATAGGTTTTATTCCCAATAGTGTATTAAGCTATGAGCTAGACAATTCCACAGGTGAGTTGTCATGAGCCAACCTTGTATAAGTTCATGACCGGGGTTTAGGTTGTCATGAGCCATCCATGTATAGGGCCATGACTGGGTAAAGGTGCCAAGCGAAGAAGGTAGATCTCTTGTGCTAGGAAAAATGTCCCTATTTCAAACATTGTAACGGTTAGTGATAGCATAGCTCTAAAATCTCTTAGGCTCTTTAGGGGGGTGAGCAGTCAGCATATTGTTGGGCTGTCTCACTGGTTAGGGTACGAACGTAGGCCACCCATCAAGGGCTACCCCCTGGCCCCGACAATGGTGTGAAGTCTCGATGTACTATTCTCGATAATAATAACATATGTCTTTTATTCGAACGTCTCAATTATTGCCTCGATGTGTTTTTCGTTCTTTCGATATGAATGTCTTCTTATGTATGCTTGAAATTAACTTTGACTTATGGTTGCTTATTCAGATATCGAGCTATCGTTGGCTGACTTGGGTGGGAGCGTCCATTTAAGTGCTGCACGATCTATCGCTTGTTGAGAGAAAGCTTAGCCCGTGACACGTGATATCAGAGCACAATGTAAAGTGCTAGAGAATTAAAGAAATGGCCACGAATGATGGTGTCAACCATCAACAGAGAATTGAGGAGCTTGAGGCCGCGATGGTCGCTTTGAAAGCTCATATGGTTACTAACGATCATCTGAGGAAGATCGAGACAACCTAACTAGAGTTATCCGATACTCTAAATAGCTTGAGCGAAGAGGCTAGAGATGCCTTGAATGTCCTCTAGAAAGAGTTTGAAGAGCTCAGGGCCTAAATGGGCGTCTTACAGGTGGCGGTGGCTAGATCAAGTTCTAGCTCAGTGGAAAGAGGAAAAAGGGTCAAGTTGCGAGAGCCCTGATGCTATGAAGGGGCAAAAGATGCTAAAGTGCTTGAGAATTTCCTGTTTGACATGGAGTAATAATTTTGAGCCGTGCGTACTGAATCAGAGGAAGACAAGGTGATAATGGCATCAATGGACCTTGCGAGGGATGCCAAGCTTTGGTGGCATTCAAAATTTGTAAATGATGAATGCCTTATCAAAACTTAGGTGGACCTCAAGCAGGAATTGAAAAACCAATTCTTTCCTGAAAAAGTAGAGTATATGGCCCGAAGGAAGCTTTGAGAGTTGGTGCAAACGGGAACAGTGCGAAAGTTTGTAAGGAGCTTTTCTACCCTAATGTTAGACATTAGAGACATGTCTAAAAAGGACAAAATGTTTTATTTTCTTGAGGGCTTCAAACCATAGGCCAGAACAAAACTGCATAGGCAAAAGATGCAAGATGAAGCCACGACCATGGTTGCAGTCGAATGCCTTCATGACTACAATGATGGCTCCTCAAAACGAAAAAATCCTCTATTAGGTGGTAATAACTCCATCTTTGGGAGTGGTGAAAAGATGGTCAGAGTGGACCGACCTTTCAGTGAAGGATCAAAAAAGAGGCCCTTTGGTCGAGACAACACTTAACCCAGAGCAAACAACGTAACAAGTTTTAAGCCTAGGTAACCGTTAGCTTGTTTCCTATGCAATGGGCCGCATCGAGTGGCTGAGTGCCCGCATAGAGGGGCCCTTAATGCCTTGAGAGCCTCGTCCTAAAATTCTTCAAAAGCACCCAAGACAGTTGAAGAAATTAAAGAGGAACTGACCAAGATGGGCTCCATACAGTTCTTAAATACTCTCCGTACCTAGCTTAACATGATAAAGAAAAAATCGAGTATAGGCTTGATGTATGTGGACCTAATACTCAATGAGAAGACCACAAGGGCTATGGTCAATACGGGTGCAACCAATACCTTCGTCACACCCAAAAAAGCAAAAAAATGTGGTCTCAAGGTGAACAAGGACTAGGGCAAATGAAAGCGATCAACTCACTAGCCTTCGTAATCAGTGAAAGCTTAAAAAATGTGATGACTAAGTTGAGGCCATGGAAAAGAAAGGTAGACATCATAGTTTCCTCTATGGATGACTTTGATGTTGTCCTCAGGATTGAACTTCATGATGTTGGCTCAAGCGATACCAATCATTGTCGCTAGTTATCTATTGTTCTTAGGGGAGCAACCCTATGTGGTGCCAGCCACAATCTTACCGAAGAATGGAAAGAAGATAATTTTAGCACTACAATTTAAGAAAAGGATAAAGAGAGGGGAGACCTCTTATGTGGCGATGTCGATCTACAAGGATGGGATGAAGTTAGATCCAATACCCAAGGGGGTGAAAAAAGTGTTGGGAAAGTTTAAGAATGTGATGCCAGAACAATTGCCTAAGGTCTTACCTTTTCAAAGATCGGTTGACCATAAAATTGAACTTCTCCTAGGGGTTAAACCCCCTACTAAGGCCCCATACCGCATGGCCCCACCAGAAATAGCCAAACTAAGGAAACAATTGGATGAACTCTTATAGGTTGGGTTTATTAGGCCATCAAAAGCACCTTTTGGAGCACTCGTGCTATTTCAGAATAAGCATGATGGAGGCTTATGACTATGTGTCGATTACAAAGCCCTAAATAAGGTCACCGTGAGAAACAATACCTGATTTCCCTTATTATTGATTTGTTTGATCAACTGAGTTAGGCCAAATATTTTTTCCAAATTGGACCTGAGGTCTGGCTATCATCAAGTCAGAATTACAGAGAAAGATGAATCGAAAACAACCTGTGTAATCCGGTATGGCGTATTTGAATTTCTTGTTATGCCTTTTGGATTAACCAATGTTCCTACCACATTTTGTACCTTGATGAATCAAGTGTTCCACGATTACCTTGACAAATTCATGGTGATTTATTTGGATGACATAGTGGTATACAACTCCACTTTAGAAAAATACCAAGAACACTTGCGCCTAGTGCTTCAAAGATTACAAGACCACCAGTTGTATGTGAAAAAAGATAAATGTGCATTTGCTCAGACCCAAATCCATTTTTTAGGTCACATTGTCAAACAAGGTCATATTCGAATGGATATGAAAAAGGTTAGAGCCATCAAGGAGTGGACAACTCCCAAGAATGTTAGTAAGCTTCGCTCGTTTTTGGGATTGGCCAACTATTACAGAAGATTTGTAGAAGAGTACTCTCGTAAAACTATGGCCCTCACAGAACTATTGAAAAAGAAGCATAAATGGTGTTGGACGAGTGAATGTCAATAGGCATTTGAAAGACTGAAAGAAGCCATTATGGAAGATCTCATCTTGGCCTTCCCCAACATCGAACAACCCTTCGAAGTCCAAACAGATGCTTCTAACTTTACTATTGGGGGAGTACTCTTACAAGCACAACACCCAATAAAATTTGAAAGTAGAAAGCTAAGTGAAGAGAAAAAATATACGACCCAAGAGAAAGAACTCCTAGCAGTAATTCATTCTTTGAGAACTTGACGACATTATGTGTTGGGCTCGCACTTTGTAGTGAAGCCAAACAATGTGATAGTTAGTCACTTTTTCACCCAACCAAGGCTCACAATAAAGCCATCCCGATGGTAAGAATTTTTAGCTAAGTTTGACTTTTTTTTTTAGCACACCACTAGAAAGAGCAATCAAGTGGCTGATGCATTGAGCAGACGAGCAAAGTTAATGGCCCTTAGAAGAATTGCCCCAATGGCAGCTAGTAGAGTTGTGACAGACGTTCGCAAGTTAATTGAAGATAATTTGAAAAAAGACCCACAGGCCAGTGCCATCCTGAAGCTAGTTGAAGAAGGAAAGTCCAAGTATTTTTGGCGAGAGAATGGGGTCTTGTGGACAAAGCGTCCTCGATTGTTTGTGCTAGAGACAGATGCTGATGAAAGAGTTTCATGATACACCATGGGCTAGACACCCAAGTTGGCAACGTATTTTTGCTCTATGAAAACAGGGATACTATTGGCCTCATATGCGGTTAGACGTGATGGACTATACAAAGATTTACCTCATCTGCCAACAAGATAAAATTGAAAAGAAAAAACTTACAGGCATGCTTGAACCACTACCGGTGCCTACTAGACAATGGGAAAACATCTCTCTTAACTTCATTTCAAGCCTTCCCAAAGTTGGTGATCTTGGAGTTATTTTGGTGGTGATTGATCATTTCTTCAAGTGTGCCACATTCATTCTCACCCACAAGTATTGTATTACGGAGGACACAGCTCAACTTCTGTTCAAATATGTGATCAAATATTGGGGTCTCGCTCAGAACATTGTAAGTGACAGGGATCCAAGATTTACAAGATCCTTTTGGAGAGAACTTTTCAAGATATTAGGGTCCCAACTCAACATCTCTTCAAGCTACCACCTTCAAATCGACGGTTTAACTGAACGGTTCAATGGATTACTGAACATTGTAAGTGAGGTATTTTGTTCAAGCCAACAAGTCAACGAGGATGTTAATAGATTAAGTGAGGGAAGATGTCATAAGTCAACCTTGTATAAGGCCATGACCGAGGCTTAGGTTGTCATGAGACACCCATGTATAGGGCCATGACTGGGTAGAGGTGCCAAAGAGGGAGGGTAGATCTCTTGTGCTAGGAAAAATGTCTCAATTTCAAACATTGTAACGGTTAGTGGTAGCATAGCTCTAAAATCTCTTAGGCTCTTTAGGGGGTGAGCAGTCAGCATATTGTTGGGCTGTCTCACTGGTTAGGGTACGGACGTAGGCCATCTGTCAAGGGCTGCCCCCTAACCCCGACGATGGTGTGAAGTCTCAATGTACTATTCCTAATAATAATAAAATATATCTTTTATTCGAAAGTCTCGAGTGTTGCCTCAATGTGCTTTTCGTTCTCTCGATATGAATGTGTTTTCTTGTGTATGCTTGAGATTAACTGTGACTTATGGTTGCTTATTCAAATATCGAGCTATCGTTGACTAACTTGGGTGGGAGCGTCCATTTAAGTGCCGCATGGTCTATCGCTTGTTGAGAGAAAACTTAGCCCGTGACATGAGTTCTGGATTTATTTGAATGGTAGTTGCACTTTTTCCATCGAGTCCTATGAGCTCAAATACAAGTCCACAATAACGGCCGTCATATCCAAGTCCAAGATAAAAAAAAAAACCCTTTTAGCAACAAAATTTTATGTCGCTAAGTCTCTTTACAATGGAAATAAGCTTCAAAAAGGACAAATTTGTCGCTAAAACTACTTCAAAAAGTGACAGTTACAAGTATTTCCCATTCGATAATTAATTAACCATTAGTTACGAAAAAATTTATTGATAAACCATAACATCGTCGTTAAAAATAATTTACATTTTAACAAGATCAAGAAATTAAAAATAATATTGCGAAATGAAAGTTCCATGCCTAAAGGTTATTTTCATCTTACATACTAGTGACGAAAATTTCATTGCTAAAAGCATAACAAACTTGGTTTATACCTTTTAGTGAGAGAATTTCTGTTGATACAAGCTAGATTTTCGTTGCTAATGATTAGTAATTTTGTCATATTTTGAAGATAGACCCTTGTTTATTGAGGATTAATCCATATGCTTAAAGGATTGATCTTTCCCTGAAAATAATCGATCCTTTTTTCTTTTTACTTTCAAACCAATTTTTTAAAAACAAATCCTATAAGAATCATTTATATTAATCTTAAATAAACAAGGGTCTATCTTCAAAATATGACAAAATTACTAATCATTTTTTACGGAATAGAACGGCTAGAATGAGTTCATTGGAATATTTATTCTCACTTTTTAGGATCTTTCTTTCATCAAATTGCTTTGTAAGTAATCATTTATCAAAGTCCTACTAAATCTACATTGCCAATTCTCATTCATATTATTTCATTTTAATTATATCCATTATATATGAAAAATAGATTAAAAAATCTAATTTTCAAAATTTTTTAAATAATATACTTTCAAACAATTTTTATCTAATTCATTCAAATATTTGACAAAAAAATTCATAATGAATTTAAGTAGGTTTTTTTTTTTACAAAATATGTCATCCAATAAAAATGTTTAATAAAATATAAAATATTTTACAATGCCAAAATTTTATTAAAATAAATTTTTTTAACTTTAATTTTTATACAATGTTTTGAAAGTATTTTAAGTAATGATGAATTAAAGTTTCAACTAGATGGTGAGGTGGAAGGAGACTAGACCTACATCAAAGAAAGTACAATCAATAGTTTGATTTTTTAGGTACGCTTTGACACTTAAGTCAATAAGATAAAATATGTTAGTTGATGGAAAATGATGAGTTGCAAAGAACAATAAATAAAACTTAAAGTAGAAGGTTTTGAATAATGCACATAGGTCTCCTTATATTATATACAAGGGTGGTGGGTAAGTTAAACCATGTGGGCCTTGGCCCCCTTCCCACCAAGATTTTGAAAAATCTATTTTACACTCTTATATTTATATATTATATGTATTAAATAAATTTAAATGGGCTCTCCCAAATAAAAAGATTAAAATATATTGAAATTTATCTATTTATTTTACTCACCAATCATTATTCACAAATACTTAAAATTAATTGATTTGTCATAAATATTAAATTACAATCATGTAAATTAAAAAAAAATTTAATTTAACTTTTTAAATTTTAATTTACACTTTCCATTAATAAACAAATAAATTTAGTTTTTTTTTCTTTGATCCACTTATTGGTTGTCAACATAAAAAAAGAGAGATTGCTAAAACATTTAATTCAAATTCAATTCTTGAAGATTTTGTTTCTTTAAAAGAATGTCATTCACAATTTTATATACTATTATTTATTTGATATATTTTGTTTCCTTATATTTTTGTTTATAAATTGATAAAATTTATGATTTTATAGACTTATGATTTCTAATTAGTATATTACTTGCATTTATGTCTTATGTTAGTTAAATAACATAACTCAAATTAAATATTATATATAATATTAAACTTTTAATTGGCCCCCCAAAATCAAATGTGAAGATCCGTCACTAATTGTGTATTGATTGCACTAAAGTTTAGTTCTTTCATGCTTATTTTTGTGCAAGTTAATTCATATTTTGGCTTGTTCCTTAGGATTTTTGGCAAAATTTCTCCTAAATGCACATTTTTTGCATGTGTAGGTAAAAATGGAAAAAATGAGGAATTTTGGTCAATTTGGATACATTTTGAATGATTTTTTGTGCAATTTGTGAAATTGGCCTAAAATTAATGTCATTAAGTTAGATTGCTTTTGAGAGAGTTTTCTTAAACTTTTCTTCCATGAATTTTTTTAGCATTATTTCTAGATTTTTCTAATGATTTTATTATTAAATTTGCTCATGGAATACTTGATTTTTTTATAGCAAAAAATAAAAACATACATGCATGCAAGAGGCTTAACAACAAAGATGGTGCACTAGTGGCATGGAATACAACCTTCATTTGCATGAGAATTGGGCATCACATTTTGGCATTCAAAGGAAGACTTCAAAAGGTGATGATATGGCATATTAGAGAGCCTTTTTTTTATCATAACTTGGACTTTTTGGAAGTGAAAAATCGCTTGAAGAAGGCTTGCTATTAAGGAAAAACAAATAAGCCTACAAACTATCATGCATCAAGTACAGTAGTAAGGAGGAAAAAAGTCTTTAAAAGCTCACCTCATTGTAGATATTTTAAAGAGTCTTTTTGGGGCTTCATTCACCACTCACCTGCCCATAAATAGGAGTGGAGCCATCCATTTTAGGGAGATTTTAGGTTAAGATTTTATTTTTCTTGTTCTTTGATTTTTGCACTTTCTTTTACTGCATTTTATTTTTTTAGCAAACAAATAGCCATTGATCTTCATGTTTTTCTATTGATTTTGATTGTACTTACATTTTTTCAAGTATTTTTCAGTGTTCCTTATGATTTTGGTAATGGAACTTGCAAGTTTTATTAATTTATAGCTCAATTCTACTGATTTTTCATTGATACTTAAATCTATTTTTGAATCTACCAGTTCTAACCTACCTGATGATATCTCATTCAAATCTTTCTTGTTTTTATTCAAAAAATTTTTCATAGTTTCTTAATTCAATTAGCTATAACATATTAAAAATTCAGCATCAAACTCACACCACAACATTTCAGATCAAGCTTGGAAGGTTGGTTTGGATGTATGTGATAGGTGCAAGTTAGATGTGATCAATCAACTTTGGCATGGAACTACTCTTTCCTCGGTGAGTTGTTTATCTTCTTTTCACTCTAAATCCTTAGTTTTACTTGTTTACTTGTTGAATCTTGCTTAATCCAATTCATTTCTTTAATTTTATTAGCTGTTTGGATCAAAATTGTTAAATATATTCTGTTTGTGCTTAGTTGTGTACTGTTTGGTTTCCTAGCTTAGTGAGCTGATTTTCTTGTTAATTTTTGTAATTTTTACGTTGAATCTTATAGAAAACTTGTTGATAAAGTGTTCATTAACTCAGTTTGAGTTCATTTTCATTATAAGATGCTAGATATAATTTTTTTTCTTTTCAATTCATTGAGTTGCAAGTAGAAATTTTAAATTCTATTTTAGATTTTCTTAGCTAGATCTTGCATTTTCTTGCACTTTTTGTTTAGATTTTCTTAGCTAGGTCTTGCATTTTCTTAGCTAGGTCTTGCATTTTCTTGCACTTTTTATTCTTTAAATCAATTCTAATTCTAGTTTCTTAATTGATCTTTCCATTTTCGGCTCATTTGCATTTGTTTATGTATCATTTAGATCTAAAAAGAGTTTATTTAAGTTCAATTTATAAGCTAGTTACTAGTTTTGGTTTCATTGGTTCTTCCATTGAGTTTGTGTAGATTTTCTTTGATTTTTTTTTCTTTTCAAAATGATTTTTTATGTTGTTCTTTTATAGAGCTTTGAAATTCCAGCTCATTTAAATTTATCATGTGAAATTATATTGCAAAACAATAGCTAGAAGTTTGTTCAATTTGCAATGTTCATTTAGTTACAGTTTTCATAATTTTTCTTCTAGTTTCAGTTTAGACTAGTTAATTGAATTTTACGATTTTTAGTTCTTAATTTTCATTTTAAATATGATTTCATTTTGTTTAGTTATTGTATTTTTTTTTTCATTTGACATCATTCATATACTTGTTATTCTTGTTCATTTTTTTCATTTACTTAGCTTTATTTTTTTATGCTTTATTCACCTTTATTTTCGTAATTAATTTTCATGCTTATATTTTGATTGAACTAACTTTGGAAGGGTATGGGGATAAAATGTACTTAATTTAAAAACATCTTAGGCTAATCCTCGTGGAATCGACATATTGACCTTTTGATCATTATTATTACTTGAATGACCAGTGCGTTTGTAGAATTTTCCTAGTCATATATATGAGACATTACTAGTGATGGAACTTGAATAGTTGACAGTTGATGAAAAGTTCCGTGGAGTTTGAGTATGCTCACACGAATTAAGAGTGAATAGCATTTAATGATCCCAAACAAATTGGATTATCATGATGTAACCCACCGATGAATCATTAAAGGAGGTAGTTTAGTGAGCTGTCTTCATGAGTAAAGATATCAAGATAGGCAAGCAGTGGTGGTGGCGACCATGTATGATAGTCGAGGAGCTTGAGTGTCGATTTTCCTTGTATAAATGATGAGACAGCTGAACTTTGCAAGTATAACGGTTGAACTTGTTCATTAGGCAATTAGGCATAACAAAATGGAAGGTTAAATATTTATTCTATTATGCTTAAAGAAAAATTACTACTACCTTTTTTTTCCCTTAATTACTACTAATATAGGTAAGGAAATATTAGCACTAGTTTTTGCATACGTAGCGTGATTATCAATTTCGGAAAGGTACAGAAGGCAGTCATACAAAGAGACAGACTTGGCAGACAAAAAGAAATTATTATCTCCGCGCAATCACCAACCACTTTTCAAGGTTCATTTGCATTCTAAGGCATATCCGGCGCAGTAAAATCTAACTTTTTAAGGTTAATTGCATTATAGGTTTTTTTTTTTTTTTTTGGTATGAACAGGGAGGCAACTAGAATTAAGATAAATAATGGTACACAACGATTCCAACTACATCCTTATGTAGTAATTCAAGCACAAAGTTGGAAGTTCCACAAAAGAAACAAAAGAAATAAAAGTGGCATCATTGTCTAAACAGCTATTACATAGTTTACTGTTACTATACACGGTCAGTACATCAGCACAACTTGCCCTCTCTGAACACGTGAAGGATCTTCTAGTTGTCAAGCTTCCTCAAAAGTTGCCTACAATCAGAAATGAGCAGTTGAAACACAGGGTTAGGCGGCTTTTAATCATAGAAATGACAGCAGATGCATCAAGCTCAATTTCAAGATTTCTAAGGTTAAGGTTTTTAGCAAGCAATAACCCATCGCTAAGGGCCCACATTTCGATAAGAACATTAGTCCCAACCCCAATGAAATGGGAAGATCCCCCAATCCACTGCCCTTTATGGTCCCTAACAACCACCCCAACACCAGCTTTGCTTGGGTTTCCAAGCGCAAATCCATCAGTGTTCAATTTAAACCAACCCTTTTCAGAGTGATTTTAACGAATAAAAACAAAAGAGTTCCTAACTGCCTTAACTTTCTTTTGGTCCACGGCAAAGTATTCCCAGCGCTCTCGACAGCTCGTTTTATGATGTCTGTCCCACTCAGATTGCCTTTGAATACAAGGTTGTTCTTTTCCCTCTATATTCCCAAAAGGTATGTATGAATATCATGCCCTAAGGGATTCTTTTATGAGAGATTCCTTGTTTATTAATAGCATTTCTCTTGATCCACTCCCCCACCACAACATCCATTCTTAAACAAGAACCTCCTACCTCGCTCAAGCTCTCCCAAATGTTTCTAACCTGTTGGCATTGCATGAAAAGGTGTTCAATGCTTTCAAAGTGGAGGTTACAGAAGGCACAAACATCTTGAAGGTTTAGCCCTCATCTACATAGGCATGCTCGAGTAAGGAGAACCCCATGCATGCATTTTCAGACAAAAACCTGAAGCTTGGGTAAGATTTTGAGTTTCCATATCCATTTCCATTCCGCATTCCTCAGCTCATTGGATACCCATTTAATCATATCATAGGCCAACTGGGTGGTAAAAAGGCCACCCTTTGACTCGATCTAATAGATGAAATCTTTCTATTGTTCTATAAGTTGACTTGGAATGGCCATCATGGCATTAAAGATATCAGGGGGTAGTTGAAAGGATATTGGGTTAGTTGGGGAATTATGAAAGAGGTCCAAGAAATGTTTAACTTCTGTCATCTCTTCATTTGCATTGAGAGGACCATGGACGAGGGTACCTAACCCCGTCAATTATCATGCCAGAAACTAGTTTTTGAACCATCTCATATAATCCAACCTAATCCCCTTTCCATAATTTCACTAGCACCTTTCATTGCTTTCCATGTCACCAAGGCTAAAGATCATGATCTGTTGCTATTACCCTCGTGAAGGCACTTAGCCTAAAGTATCTTGGCCCAGGTAGTTTCTTGTTCATGTAAAAAGCGCCAAACCAATTTGGCTAGAAGTGCTTGATTCCATGTTTTTGCTTCCTTGACTCCTAAACACCCATCTTTTTTGCATTTCGTGACCTTTTGCCAATTGAGAAGGTGTGCCTTCTTCTTTTGGTCCGTGTCTCCCCAAAGAAAATTCTTACTAAGTCTGTCAAGCTCATTGCATATGCTAATGGAGAGAGCTCTACACTGCGTATAGTATGAGGGGATAGACTCCATGACAGACTTTATAAGAGTAAGCCTGCTCGCAGAGGAAAGAAGGCCTGCTTTCTAGCCAGCCAACTTGGCTCTAATTGTATTAACGATGAAAGTGTAGTCTTATTTCTTTACTCTGGTTTTATGAAGAGAAAAACCAAAGTATTTACCCAGCTGCGTCATTGCCTTGATCTCCAGGCTATCTATGATGTCTTTTCTTTTGGATGGTTCTGTGTTAGACAAGAAAAAAATTATGGACTCGGTCAGATTGATTTTTTGCCCCGACTCACTGCCAAACTTAGTTAAGATAGCCTTCATGGTTGAGGTGGTTTCCTTATTGGCTCTTCCAAAAAGGATGATATCATTCGTAAAAAAATATATGAGAGAAAGAAAAGCCCGATCGCGAGGCTTTGTAGGGGTACCATTTTTTATCCTTGCACATTTCGAAAATTCTAAGGCTGAGGAACTCCAACTTTATTCAAATCATTTTCCATTCCCATCATTCCTTGCCTGTTTGACTTTCTGTGTCACCATGGCCTCTGCCTGTACATACAAGTAACAAGATCAATTTAAGTAATTCCTTGTCATTCCTTCGAAATGATATAAATATTCCTTTGCTGCAAAGGTTAGCAAACAAAATCCCCCAACTACCTTTGTTTTTATGTTTTTATTTTTTTCTTTTGGGGGTGTGTTGGGATGGGAATATTTCGCCTTCAAATTTTTTTACCATAATCTTACAGTGATTAGTCAGATGTCTAATAACAAATAATAATTATGTAGGAGTTCATCACTTAAGTGTAGATTCAACATAATATTTTGGTGGATTTTACAATTATTATAGGTGATATGATCCGGGTTGGGATGGAGAGGGGTTGAGTTTTGCAAGGAATGCTCATAGTTGGTTGCAAAACGAGACATTATCTTGTTGTGTTGTATATTATCTTTTCTTTTAAGGGGTTTTTGATCCTTGACGTTGGTCTTACTTTGTAGAGGTAACTACTAGTAGTTATTTTGGATACGCACTT
The DNA here is from genome assembly GCF_002303985.1 of Durio zibethinus. The sequence continues at coordinate 5,644,104 of NW_019168049.1, forward strand.
TGTTGTTGTTTTACACCTTTTTTTTTTTTTTTTTTTGTGTGGTAACTGCTGAGTAGAGGTTGAGTGGTATGTGTTGAAACTGACAAACTGTCATGTTGGTTTGTTGGTTATGAGAAATGGAGTAAAGTTTGGAATGGAATTCATTTCAACTAGTATTTGTAGGGAGAGCGTTTCACTTAAAAAGTGTGGGTAAAGTCTTAAATTATTATTATTATTATTTTTTATGGATCTTACACGATTTTAAAATGTAAATGATTAATTGTGTTATAATTAAATAAATTTTTTTTATGAATTTTACATAATGTTGAATCATAATTAATTGTAATTAATAATTATAATGATATGCTTGGGTTTGTAACAACTTATCTGAATAAAGTATCTTTAAACGGTAACGAGTCATTTTGGCAACAAAAAAAAAAAAAAAAAGGATAATGAGTAATGCGGAATTTGAAATGACACAAGGTGTTTTAAATATACTACAAAAACCGCTCGTTATATTTCATAAATTTTCTTCTAAAAATATCCATATAATAAATATAACTTTTATTTTTTAATAAATTACAAAATTACTCTCATACACCTCATATGCCCACCTCTCTCTTTTTTTTTTTTCCTTTTTTTCTTATTTTCATTCTTCTTTCTTAGACACTAAACCTTAAATTTTTAAAACCAAAATGACATTTTTGAAATCTTTGTTAAATCCTGCAAATCGTATAAAAATGGATAAATAAATGAGAAACAATAATGGAGAAGATGACCTTGACGAGGTTATGAAATCTCATCCCATTCGAGTATGATATTTTTATGTTTACAAAAATTTATTTTTAAGAATACAACATAATTTTTTAAAACAGAGTTTTGAAAATTATGATGTATTTTTTGAACAATTTTTATTCGGAAATGATTTTTCAAAAATTCATTATAATTTTCAGAAATGAAATTTCAAAAATATATCATAACTTTATGAAAACTGTATGTTTCTTCTAATTATAATTTTTTAACATATTATGATATGTAGATCAATTTGAAAATTGCACTAATATAGTGAGATTAGTCACAAGACAATTTAGATACTAGATATAATTACACAGATTCATTTATTTTGAAAGAGGTAAGATTATATTTTTGAGATTTAGTATTATTGGAAGGTATAGAATGTTAATTTGTATAGATGTAATAAGTTAAATATGTGGTGTATGTGTTTTGTAGTAGAGAAGTTTGATTTCATAGGCTAAGCATGTTGGAAGAGATCAAAGTTTTATGTTTATAATTAAAAACTTTGAGGTGGGAGGCACGAGGAAACCTAGAATAGGATTAACATATGAATGAAGTGAAAAATATAAACAGCTGAAAAAAAAAAAAAAAGCAATGTAAAAGAATAGGACGAAAAAATGTAATTGCCCATTTGAGTTATGTGAGATTAAGGCCTTATTTGGATTTAACTAAATCTTCGGTGTGTTACATTTTCTTCCCCTTTCCCCCTCACAATCTCACTATGATTCATATTTGGATAACATCAGTGATAGTGAGTTTGCTTATCTTAATTGCATTGATACACTAGTTGAAGACTAGACCTTTGGGGGTTTAGTGGATAGTTGGTATCCCAACAAGTCTTTTTTATCCCTATTATTTTTTATCCATTCCAATTATGCCCTTAAATGAGTTTATATTTACAAAAAAACCCAAAATTTGATTTTTTTTTTCACTTATTTTTCTCTTTTCCCATTTTCTATCACCATCATAAATTCCTAGCCTTAAATTGCCTCTTTCTCCATATTGCCCCCTTCTTGCTATCACTTGTTCCATTTCCTTGCTTCTTTCGACTTCATCAAAGCTATTGTTGGTTTGAAGTTGTTCGATGAATAAGGTTGTAAGCATTAAAAGGTATGATCTTTTTTTTTTTTTTACCCAAAATCAAGATTGCTTTAGATTTTTCTGTTTTATTCTGTTAATGGGAAAGAGTTCTATACTCTTTAAGAAATAGAAATATTTAGTCTAAGAGTTTTTTTCCTTAACAAGGATAATTTAAAATCTTTTTTACCAAAATAAGGTACTTTTCAACTTATTTCCTTTATTAAGACATTTTAAACCAAGTAAAACCTAATTAGAGAGAAAAAAAATATAACTATGTTTATCTCCTTGGTTTTTTGTTGCTAACTGCCACTTCTTATTATCTATTTATTTCAATTAGGTTTTGTTTGTTCATGAAATGCCACTGTGTATTACTTTTGCATTCAAATATTTTATCATCTATATTTTGTAACATGGGTGAAAGATGAAGTGTCAAGATTTTTCATGAATAAATTTAATTTAATTATTTTGCTTTTTTTTATATGAACAAGACCATATTGCAACTCAATTAAAATCTAAAATTTCATAGGACTTAAAATGTTTTGAAATAAATTAGTATTGTAAATCATTAAAACCAAAATTTTATTCATTAGGAAATTATAACACATGGAATAGAGTATATATTCTTAGTTTCATCCTAATCATCAAGTCAAGATACAACTTGACATTGACAAGACAAACCAGAATAAAATAAAGCCCAAATAACCATCCCCTGCAGCAGATAAAGAATAAACCAGAATGCAGAATTGGTCCTAACCAACAACAAAAAGAATACATCTTACCTAAAGCAATAAAATTCTAAACTCTGTAAATCGTTGTTTTAGCTAAAGAATCAACCTAATTGTTTACCTCTCTATAAATCTTCAAAAAGTTGACTTCACACATTGAACATAAATAATCAATTTGATTCACGAAGGGCCATATTTTTCAAGGTCTAGATTCCATCTTACAACACCATTTAAGAGCCACTAAAGAATCAGACACAATAATCAAATGGGAACCAACATACTTCTTAGACTTAACAAAAATTTCTAAATTAAAATACGAAGCCCATACCTCCAAATAAATTTGTATGCGTAAAATGGCAATTTAATTTGAGAAGAAAAATGAACTTCAAATCAATAGTAGTTAGTTGTCTCTTTTTGAAAATAGTTTTGGCACAAAAAAAAAATTTTTTGTTAGAGATTTTGAATTTTTTTTTTTTTACAAGAGAGAGATAGAAAATGGGGATTAAGGATAGTAATTAGAACATGAATGTAACAATCAAAAATTCAAAATGCTGACAATGAAATATAGTAATACAAGTTCGATGCCACGTAGACAATGACATGGCATTGATGTGGCTAAATTATCCTACTTATGAAATAAAGATTAAAAGTATCCTTATTAAAAAATAAAGATTTTGATAAACTCTAAGTTAGGAAATAACTCTATAGTCTAATGAGGCTTTAGTTCATTAATCCCTAGCCAGAGATTTCTCGTCTCATGTATTTATTATATAATTTTGATGCGAATAAATTTGGTTGTATATGATTGGATCCCTTTAGAAGTATTTACTTCTTTATACAGGAAAAATAAAAATGGAAAAAGCCTACCATCTTAGACCTAATGAGTTCCTGCCTTTAAATATCTAAAATGGTCTTTTAAATCTTAGTTTCTATTTCGAAATAAATTGAACACATGAGAATATACATTTCCATTATTGATAATAAAAAAACTGAGCATTTTCTATGCTAATCTTGTGTTGTTAATTATTCTCATTTATTTGCCTAACATTCTTATGATTTTCAAATTGTTTTATTGACTGGATAAGGTGAACCTACTTGCCTCTGATTTATTAAGTTGCTCAAAAGAATAATACTTATTTTAAAAAAAAAAAAAACTATAAAGAAAGAAATATTAGATATCAAACAAAGCAAAAGCTATAGTTATGATGTTCTTTTCTATTATGTTTCAATTTCCAATAAATTTCTTCCTCATACTGATGGTTAAACCTAGATTGGTATCACTATAGTGGTAGAGTCTCATTTTTTGGAATAGCCTTTTGCTCATGAAAATAAAATATTAAACCAGAAAAAAAATGTTAATTACAATTATTTAATTGCTAAAAATATGACCTTTACATAAGAGCAAGCTTTTAAAGTCTTAATTGCTTTTTTTATAGTCATTAGACTTTATGTCAAAAGTCCCAAACTACTAAAAAAAATTACAATTTACCTGTAGTTTGGACGTTTTAAGCTACTCCAATAGAATTTGCTCCTGTAAGAGTTAAATGTTAGTTTAAGGGCTTTGAGCATAGTTTTTTCAATTACAACTTTGGCTAGTTTATGATAAAGTAATATCCCACAATTGGATACTGTTTCTCATGTTTTTAGGATACTGTTTCTCCAGTGCTGATAGGGAGACTAAAAATTTGGAGACACTAACCATGTTCTATTATTGAAGCACAATCATATGCTACCTTATATTCTCTATCATGTTTCACAACTCAAAGTTCTCTTTATGTTGCCTTTGTTTCTATGAATGCATTAAAAAGAGTGTTCTTTTTACTTGATGAATATAAACCACTTTTTTCCCTTTATGTTGGTTCTGTCTTTCTTTGTTGAATTTGATATTAGTTTATTTCCTACTAATATGTTATGTTTGAAATAATCTGATGAATAATTTATTAAAATTGAAATAATAATAAATGGTGAAGACAAGAAATATTGTTGAGAGTGATACTATCTTAACAACTAAAGCTACTTGGGACAACAAGCTCACAATGATATTTTGTGAACTTTGCATAAATGAAGTAAATACCGATAATAGACCGACAACTCATCTGAATTCAAAAAGGTAGGAAAATGTTATTTCCTTTTTTAAATCTAGGACACAAATTGAAAAATAAGTGAGACACATTAAAAAAAAGTAGAAATTGTGGACTAAGTTACTTAAGAATTTTATAGATTTAGGGTGATATCCTTTTAAGAAGACAATTGATACAACTGAAAAATGGTGGACTGAAAAAAGTATAAGTTAGTGTTATTTATATCAATATTATAATTTGTTAAGTTAATTAAAATTCATATCGATAGTCATCTTTGGAATTTTGAAGATAACATTTAGCCATTTGAAAATTATGTAGGAAAATGATGATTATAAAATATTTAAGATGAGAGGAATTGAGCCACGATTGAATGAGTTGATGTGGCAAGTGTTTGGTGACACTGTGGCCACTGAAGAGCATGCATAGGCACCTTCGTCAGGTGTATTTTTAAGTGGAGCTTTTGGGGAGGATGCTACATTTATGAAGGGGTTTAGGGATTTAGATGAACATGATATTGAGAATGAGGTTACACTTGATAATGACATATATGAAAATTCATCTCTTGAAACTTCTAATTGAGGTAAACAAGTTCTTGGAATAGTACAAAATAAAGGCAAAAATCAGTTCCAATGAAAAGATTTGTAAGAAAGACATTGACTACTCAAATTGAAATATTGTGTGATGGTATGAGTAACCAAAGGAGATCAAAAAATGAAATTGTTTTTCCTTGTTCCACATATTATGTTTCAGATGCAATGGATGCTGTACACACCCCATTTTGTCCCGGGTTCTTTGTCAATTGAGACCAATCCAAGCTCGATTGTAGGGATTTTTATTCATTTTTATTTCAGATTTTTTTATTTTTATGGTCTATCTATTGTATTCTTTTTTTTTCTTTTTATTTGATTAATTAAAAAAAAAGAGAAAAAAGTTGAAAGATAAAGATCAGGCTTGGTGATTATGATGATTTTTATCTATATGCTAATCAGAATTGAACTGAAACTCTATCAGCATAGTTTTATAAATCATTATAATTCACAGCAATGGACGGTAACAAGGAATCAGAGTAGGAAACACATTAGGAACAAACAGAAAAGAAAGATTAGTAAATCCTAACAAATCTCAGTAAATCCTAACAAATCTCGGTAAATCCTTTTATCAAATTTCCATACCTCTTGGCTATTTTCACCAACCCAGCGAACATAGACACTCCAAAAAACCCAATAGCCACCTAGTCAAGCCACACCAACTCTTTGAACCCAAAAAATTCGAAGCACAAAATATAGCACATTTAAGAATCATTAGCAAATATAATTTGCAGCTACCAAATACATAAAAAGGAAGAGGTAGCAACCGCTGGTAGCCTAAATTGACAGTTGGCAATAAAAAATTTAGCAAACAGGGGTATAGTCGGCAATCACATTTCATCTACAACATGCAAAGTCAAGACCTAAAATTAGATTACGTAGCAAAATTCAAAGGGAAACCAGAAGGAAAGAAAGCAAATTAGAAGCAAAATCCCATCAAGGGAAAAAACTAGTTTTACTTTGCCTAAAACCCTTGAAGATACCGTAGCAGCCGGACCTTATTCCACCATACAACCATTATCCATCTCCTGCCAGAATTCACCTATTGCCAATAAAGTGCTCAAGCAAAAGTCCAAAAAACAAAGGCAAGGTCAAAAGCTAAAGAAAGTCAAAAACGAAAAAAAAAATGACAGAAGTGGAGAATAGATTGTTTCGAGGTTCGATTGAAATCATTTTCAAGAAGGCCTGAGTCTTTAAAATCAGTGGAAAAGAAAGTTAAAAACAAAGGCAACCTACCTAAAGGTGACTACCACCAGAACAACAAAAAATAAAGAGAAGACCGTAACTTTGATTTCGAATCTACGCAAATCCAATCTAAAGAAACCAAGCAGATTACGTGATAGAGGGGATTGAAACAAACCTCAAGATAAAATTTGGGTTAGAACAATCATCTGTGACAAGGTCGATAGTGACTAGCGACGGTGGCGACAATGGCATCTCATCGGGATCAGGAAACATGTGAAGTTTCCTAAGGGTAGAGAGATAAAGTAAAAATTATAGAAAGAAAGAAAGAATCTGTGAAACGAAGAAGAAAGCTTAAAAGAAAGCTTTTATCTTGTTAACAAAACGATGCCATTTTACCTAGAGAGACTGTGTTCTTCTTGACCCGTTCTAAGGGTCCGCAAGTCAACCGGTAGGCCGTCAGACCCAGTCGCTTAACCCAATCCTTTGTCCCAGGTCTGCTCCATGCCATTTGAGCTATAAGCTAAACTGTCTCCTGTGTGTTAAGCCAAGCCGTGGCGAGCCCCCTGAGGCGAGTTATAAGTTGTTTTGGTATTCTTTTTCTTTTTTTTGTGTTATTTTGCTCATTATTTATCAATCAATTTTTTTTAATGAATAACATAGGATAAATAAATAAAAAGTACATTTTTCAAAGAATATTTTTCACAAAAAAAAAAACTTTTAAGGAAAAGTAGAAAGTATCAATTTTTCTTAAAAATAAAATTTTTTAAAAAATATTTTTTTGAGAAAAAGTTGAAAGTATCAATTTTTCTTAAAAGTAAAAAAAAAAAACTTCAAAAAAATTATTTTTGAGGAAAAGTTGAAAGTATCAATTTTTCTTGAAAATTAAAATTTTGAAAAGGTATTTTTGAGAAAAAGTTAAAAGTATCAATTTTTCTCGAAAATAAATTTAAAAAAAAAGTATTTTTGGAGAAAAATTGAAAGCATCAATTTTTCTTGAAATCAATTTTTCTTGAAAATAAAAACTTTCAAATGCTTTAAGGAAAAGTTAAAAGTAGCAATTTTTCTTGAATAAAAGTATGAGTTTTTCTTATAGAAAGATCTATATCAAAAGTCGAATAATTACGTTTTTTTCCTTTTCTATCTTTGAAAATTTTTAAATGCTAAATAATCTGAAGACAAAGCCTTTGCAAAAGAAACAACAGTTTTCTTGTATACTCATGAGGTGAGGAAATTTTCTTAATTTTTTGCTAAAAGTATTGGAGTTAATTAAGAATAATTTTCAATAATTAATTACCTAGTAATTTTTAAGGTTTATTGGATAACACGAAATTAAGTTGGTGCCATCTTCTGATAGGCATTGTGAGGGTGCTATAACTTTCCTCACACGTGACCATACTCTCAAACTTAGTTTTAATTCACAGATATTGAACTACCTTTTAAAGATACCAAAGTCAAACTTAGAATTTCTCTTAAAAAGGGACAGATTCAGTTAGGTGGCCAATTGCACCTAAACAAAAAATATTAGTGATGACTCTTCAAGTTAATGTCTAGCGATAGATTCTCAGATCTAGACGTTATGACAGTTTGACGACTTCATTGGGGACAAGCCGAGAGTCAAGCCAGCAAATAAATCTGTGTTATCCAAAAAGCCTAATAAAACTAGATTCTATGTAAAGATTTTTTTTCATTCATTTTATTTATTTATGTTGCTAACCATGTCATTCATATGCATATGCATAACATGAGCTCTATACTCGAGCTCCGTCCCTTTAAGAGGGAGTAAAGTACCTATGCTTTCGTGAGGTTTTAATACCTTCACAGTGGCTAGCGAAATACTTCCACTCAAATTGAATCTTTTCTGTTGGTAGCCTGTGATGGGCGAGGATTGGACTACCTTACTAGTCTATAATGGACAATGACATAAGAAACAATTTGGGAACCTTTAGTGGGTAAAATCACCTAACTCTGTATATAGTGTACACTTAAGAAGCCAAACTTAGGTTAGAGCCTTTCCTACCTAGTGATAAATGTAACATGAAGTTAGGACATAAGAAGAAATAGTTTATGATCTAACTATTTTGATTGTTTGACTTTATGCATTTGCATTATCATAACATACATAATTGTCATTGTCATATGTAACATTCTGCATCTGCATCATTTTTATCTCATCCATAAAAATGTACATTTCATTCATGCATTGACATATCATTGCATTTTTTATCAAAATTATGGTGTTCAAGGTTCAAGGATAGCTTCACCAAGTAACCTCACTCACCAGTACAACACAAGAGCTCGAGCCAGATAAATGAAACAAAAAAATTCCAATCATCTCGAAAGGATAAAGAAAGCCCAAGAAAAGCTTGAAGGGGAATTAAACAGAATTCTAGAGGCCTTGAACAAGTTAAACAAGGGGAAGGTAATAGAGGAAAATGCTAGCCAACAAGACCATCCCTCACAAAAAGAGGATGACCCACTGTTTTTTCTTGATTTTGGGTCACATCAAGCTCAACTAGCATAAGGTCTACCATCATAGTGATTCATATATCCAATAAGGTACATATATCTTGAAATACTGTCAGCTTCAAATTCAAGACAGTACCAAAGCTACATAAATATTGTCTTTACTAAAAAGATAGTAGAACCAATACCAGTCTTTAATTTGAATGATTCAGAGGATAAAAAAATTGAGACCCAAGGAGAAAGAGACTTTAGAAGCCTCAAAAGCTGAACAAAAGATGAACCTGTTAGAGGAAAGGTTACAGGCCGTAGAGAGTATTGGTTTTTATGGTTCAGTAGATGCTACTAGGCTTTGTTTAGTCCCAAATGTGGTAATTCCTTCAAAATTCAAAGTCCCAGAGTTTGAAAAGTATGATGGTACAAAGTGTTCGAAAACTTACATTATCATGTACTGTCAAAAAATGACTACCCATGCTAATAATGAGAAGTTATTGATGCATGTATTCTAAAATAGCCTTATGAGCTCTACTGCTAGATGGTATGTTCAGTTGGACAAGACTCGTATTTGTTCTTGGAGTGATATGGCCCATGCCTTCATTAACTAGTACCGACATATTATATACTTGGCCCCAGATCACTTTTTTTACAGAATATGAAAAAAAAATGATTGAATCATTTAAAGAGTATACTTAAAAATGATGGGATATCGCTTTTCAGATGCAGCCTTCTCTGACTAAAAAAGAGATCACAATGTTGTTTGTCAGTACTTTAAAATCTTTTTTTTATGAAAAGATGATAGGGAATGCCACAAAGAATTTCATCGATATGGTAATTTCAGGTGAAATTATTAAAAATACCATTAAAAATGGTAAGTTGAAAGAAGAGGAAACAAAGAAAGTGCTCGAGAAGAAAAATATTGAAGCTCAAGTCGTGACCTTTCGTAGATAATTCAGGGGATATCAATCTTATCCACCACAAGGTTATCTCCCATTCTATCCTGCTGGAAATAATATCTCACCTTACCCATATCAACCATATCCACAACCAACTTATCAATCAACTTTTCAAATACTTGCATATGATTCTAGTCATATCACTACATCAACTTTAAAACCTAACAACCAAGCAAATAGTTTACGAAGATCTCGGGATAACCAAGAAAAAGCATAAATTGACCCTATCCCTGTGACCTATACTGAGTTATTCTAAAAAATCTTCAAGAATAACTTGGTCTCTCCAGTTATTATAGAACCATTGAAGCCACCCTATCTAAAGTGATATGATGTTAGTGCAACGTGCGATTATTACAATAGGAACGTAGGTCATTCTATTAAAACCTACTATGCTTTCAAACACAAAGTGTAAAGTTTGATCTAAAAAGGCTTAGTGAGCTTCGACGAATTAGAAGGGCAAGATGCTAATAAAAATCTTTCGTCTAATTGCATAAGGGCATAATTTTGAAAAGGTTGTTAAGGCTGTTGGAAGCTACTTGTCATTTTAAGATTTTTTCATAGTAATGTTAGGAATTCTTTTTTGCAATATGATTTCACTTGTTATCATTTCAATAAAAGGTAAGTTAATGCATTTCATTAAATTTTTTGTTCATTCAACTACTGTTCCATGCTTTGTCACCTTTCATAACTTTTTGTTCCCATTCTTGAATTTTAAACGATGAATGTTTAGACAATGATAGCAATAATTTTAGAATTTAATTTTGAGAACTTATTCACATTGATTTAGAGAGATTATTTGAGCAAAAGAAGCCAGCTACTAGCAAATGTGAAATTAATATGACTTGAAGAGGTGCAATCTCTTATAAAGATCAATGAGCTTATTTTTTGTTCAATAAATGATCTTCAAAAAAAAATTCACATTTGAGATAAAAAATAGTTATCTTTGTTTTACCATTTGAAAAACTATTTATTGCTACCCCTTTGAGCTTATTATGATTCTTGTTAGAGAACCCCAACCAAGGATCACCCTTCACATTATGGGGTAATATTTGAAAAAAAAAAGAGGTAAAAGATCATAAAAAGGTCTCAAAGATGGAAAGAGAAGGAAAAGCAAAAAAAAAAAAAATACCACACATGATTTGGGGCAAAGTAAGGGGAATCCCTTTGTGAAGAATGAAATCAATGAAAAAAAAAGTAGTAAAATAAGAAATGGAGCAAAATGTAAATTTGCATCAAATAATAAATGATCCTTTAGTTTTGAACCCTTTAAACACATAAATTGAGCCTATTTTATCCATTTCTTTCATGACCCCTCACCATGACCTATATTATAACCTTAAAAAGTCTATTTGGATCAAGTGTGAATGCTCAAATTGAATGATCATATGTTAAGCAAAGGCATGCTCATGATGGAACAATGAAATCATGCTACATTGCTCTAGAGATTAATGTGTGAGAGATATCAACAATGGGTGAAAAATGATAAAAAAAAAAGATGAAAAAAAAAGGATGAGAAAAAAAAAAGAAAGGAAAAAAGAAGGAAAGAGAAAAAAAAAGAGTAAGATGAAAGAATGGAAAAGAGATGGAAATAAGAGAAAAGGAAAACTCAAGTTGAAAACTCGAAAGGATAATTTGGGTAAAAAATCTTTGAGCTGAGTTGAATAAACAGATCATATGAAAGAAGGTTAAAGACATCTGAAGATTTATCAAAGCTGGGGCAAAGTTCAATAAGCTCAATATGATTTTGGAAGGTCAATGGAATAAGTTTTTAAAGAATCTTGAATTGAAGTTAAAAATCATCTGAATGTTCATTGTTTGGATGTCATCACACCATTCAATACCATCTCAATTGATATACTTCGAATTTGTTCCTTTGTCCATTTGCTCTTATACTAGACTCACTCTTCATTGATTGTCTTTCTCTTAATTCACCTTGTGCTCTTTTATTCCCACATCTTTAGAATATATTGAGAAAATGTATGATTGCATTGTATTTGTCACAATTTGAAATGATCATGAATGAATGAATATGCGCTTAAAAGATTTTGCATTCATTTGAAAAGAAATCCAGGATGATAAGGGGTAAAATAAAACTTGAAAAGATTATTCGAAAGGACACATGGTGTGACCAAGTAATGAATATAGTGATAGATTGATCAACATAATTTGTAAGAGTTGATCAAACGATGCGGATCGAAAGATAAAATTCATTCTGGAATAGTTAATGCTGAGAAACCTGTGAATGATGATTAAGTGATGAAAATAATGAGGATCAATTAACAAACTTGTTCTAAAGTGCTAAGAAGCTAAAATGTAAAAAGGTGAGATGGTGGGATCTTAGGGACCATGGTACCACATTTTGATTAAAATTTCATGACATGAACATTTGCATTACATACATTACATTTGTATTATTGTTTGGAGAATATTCGAAACTTTGATTTGGCTATATATTTGCATTATGCAATAAATATTTGAATCATGGTTAAGAATATGGCATTGTGAGAATCTAGATTATTGCATTTGCATCATTAAGAAAGTACTTGCATCATGGATCATGTCATTCAGTACATACAAAATTTTTACTTTTGTAAAACTTTGAAACCCATCTGTAAAAGAAATTTTAAGTTTTAAATAAAATCTTTAAGAAATCCTCACATGAGAATATTTGAGTTTTAAATAAGAAATCTTTAAGAAATCCTCAAATGAGAATCTTTGAGTTTTAAATAAAAAATCTTTAAGACATTTTCAAATGAGAATCTTTGAGTCTTAAATGAGAATCTTTAAGATGTTTTCAAATGAGAATCTTTGAATCTTAAATGAAAATCTTTAAAACATTTTCAAATGAGAATCTTTGAGTCTTAAATGAAAATCTTTAAGATATTTTCAAATGAAAATCTTTGAATTTCAAATGAGAATCTTTAAAACATTTCCAAATGAGAATCTTTGAATCTTAAATGAGAATCTTTAAGACATTTTCAAATGAGAATCTTTAAGTCTTAAATTAGAATATTTAAGACGTTTTCAAATGAGAATCTTTGAGGTGTGAAACCTAAAATTTATCGAATGTGAATCTTCAAAATCAAATGAGAATCTTCGAATTCAAATGAGAATCTTTGAGGTGTGAAACCCAAAATTTATCGAATGTGAATCTTCAAATTCAAATGAGAATCTTTGAATTTTAAATGAGAATCTTTGAGATGTGAAACCCTAAAGTTTGTTAGGTGTGAATCTTCGAACTAATGAAAAGTTTTGAACTTTTGGATGTGAATCTCCAAAATTCAAATAAAAAGCTTTGTACTCAACTTTTGGATACGAATCTCTAAATTTTTGAGTGAGAACCTTTGAACTTAGATGTGAAACTCTAAGATTTCTTGGATGTGAATCTCTAAAATTCAAATGAAAAGCTTTGAACTCAACTTTTGGATGTGAATCTCTAAATTTTTTAGTGAGTACCTTTGAACTTAGATGTGAAACTCTAAGATTTCTTAAATGTGAACCTTTTTGAATTCAAACGAAAAACTTTAAACTTTTGGATGAGACTCCCTAAAATTCTAATAAGAATCTTTAAATGTTGGATGTGAGTCTTGCAAATGCGAATTTTAAGATCCTATAAAATTAAATTCTTGTATATCTAAAATTTTGAGAATCAAATTTCAGTGAGTTTTTGCAAAGCTGAAAGGTTCTTATGAATCTGAACCTTTGAATTTTGAGTTTCCATGACAAATTTCATAAGGTCTGATCTACGATACCTCTGGACATGATTGTCGAAGAGCCTTTTACTTTCAAAGTTATGGTGCCCCTGTTTAAAGGAGTTTTGTTTATTTTTTCAAAATCATTAGCCTCTAATTAAAGGAGCTTTATTTATTTTTCTCAAAGTCATTGAGCCTCTATTTAGAGTAACTTTATTTTTAAAAAAATTAAAAAAAATAAAAAAAAACATGTCAAGCTAATTATCTAGATATGAGGGGTATCTACGTTTTTGCACATTTTCTGTTGCACAGGAACTGAGCAAATAGGGGCAGCTGTAGACACCCCATTTTGTTTGGGGTTCTTTGTCAATTGAGATCAATCCAAGCTCGATTGTAGGGATTTTTATTCATTTTTATTGTTATTTTTATTTCATTTTTATTTTTATTTTTATGTTCTATCTATTGTACTCTTTTTTCTTTTCTCCATTATCTGATTAATTTTTAAAAAAAAGAGAGAAAAAAGCTGAAAGATCGAGATCAGGCTTGGTGATTGTAATGATTGTTATCTAGATGCTAATTAGAATTGAATTGAAACTCTATCTGTATGGTTTATAAATCATTGTGATTCACAGCAATGGATGGTAACAAGGAATTAGAGTGGAAACACATTAGGAACAAACAAAAAAGAAAGATCAACAAATCCTAACAAATCTCGGTAAATCCTTTTATCGAATTTCCATACCCCTTGCCTATTGTCACCAACCCAGCGAACATAAACACTCCAAAAAACCCAACAACCACCTAGTCAAGCCACACCAACTAATTGAACCTAGAGAATTCGAAGCACAAAATATAGCACATTCAATAATCATTAGCAAATATAATTTGCAACTGCCAAATACACAAAGAGAAAGAGGTAGCAACCATTGGTAACCCAAATCAATAGTTGGCAATAAAAAATTTGACAAATAGGGGTATAGTTGACAATCACATTCCATCTGCAATACACAAAGTCAAGACCCAAAATCAGATTACGTAGCAAAATTCAAAGGGAAACCAAAAGGAAAGAAAGCAAATCAGAAGCAAAATCCCATCAAGGGAAAAAACTAGTTTTACTTTGCCTAAGACCTTTGAAGATACCATAGCAGCTAGACCTTATTCCACCATACAACCATCATCCATCTCTCGCCAAAATTCACCTATTGCCAATAAGGTGCTCTAGCAAAAATCCAAAAAACAAAGGCAAGGTCAAAAGCTAGAGGAAGTCAGAAATGAAAAAGAGAAGGATAAAGGTGGAGAATAGATTATTTTGGGGTTCGATTTAAATTATTTTCAAGAGGGCCCGAGTCTTCAAAATCAGTGGAAAAGAAAGTTAAGAACAAAGGCAACCTACCTGGAGGCGATTACCACCAGAACAGTAAAAGATAAAGAGAAGACCGTAACTTTGATTTTGAATCTACACAAATCCAATCTGAAAAAACCAAGTTGATTGCGTGATAGAGGGGACTAAAATAAACCTCAAGATAAAATCTGGGTTAGAACGATCATCGGTGATGAGGTCGACAATGACTAGGGACGGTGGCGACAGTGGCATCTCACCGAGATCGAGAAACATGTGGAGTTTCCTAAGGGTAGAGAGATAGAGCAAAAATTATAGAGAGAAAGAAAGAATCTGTGAAATGAAGAAGAAAGCTTAAAAGAAAGCCTTTATCTTGTTAACAAAACGATGTTGTTTTAACTAAAGAGACTCGGTTCTTCTTGATCGTTTCAAGGTCCACAAGTCAATCGGTGGGTTGCTCAACCCAGTCGCTTAACCCGATCCTTTGTCCTAGGTCTGTTCCATGCCATTTGAGCTACAAGCTGAGCTATCTCCTGTGTGTTAAGCCAAGCCATGGCGAGCCGAGTCATAAGTTGTTTTGGTATTCTTTTTCTTTTTTTTTGTGTGTGTGTTATTTTGCTCATTATTTATCAATCAATTTTTTTTAATGAATAAGATAGGATAAATAAATAAAAAGTATATATTTCAAAGAATATTTTTTACAAAAAAAATTTTTAAGAAAAAATTGAAAGTACCAATTTTTCTTAAAAATAAAATTTTTAAAAATATATGTTTTTTGAAAAAAAGTTGAAAGTATCAATTTTCTTAAAAAAAAAAAAAAACTTCAAAAAAATTATTTTTGAGAAAAAGTTGAAAGTTTCAATTTTTCTTAAAAATTAAAATTTTGAAAAGGTATTTTTGAGGAAAAGTTGAAAGTACCAATTTTTCTCAAAAATAAAAATTAAAAAAAAAACTTTTTTGGAGAAAAGTTGAAAGTATCAATTTTTTTTGAAAATAAAAACTTTTAAATGCTTTAAGGAAAAGTTAAAAGTATCAATTTTTCTTGTATAAAAGCATGAGTTTTTTTTATAAAAAGATCTATATCAAAAGTCGAATAATTATTTTTTTTCCTTTTGTATCTTTAAAAATTTTTAAATACTAAATAATCTGACGACGGAGCCTCTACAAAAGAAATAGTAGTTTTCTTGTATACGCATGAGGTGAGGGAATTTTTTTAATTTTCTGTCAAAAGTATTGGAGTTAATTAACAATAATTTTTAATAATTAATTACTTGACAATTTTTAAGGCTTATTGGATAACATGAAATTGAGCTAGTGTAATTTTTTATGGGCGTTGTGAGGTGCTATAACCTTCTTCACATGTAACCATACTCTGAACCTAGTTTTGGTTTCGCAGACATTGAATCTACTTTTTAAAGATACTAAGTCAAACTTAAGATTTTTTTTAAAAAGGGACAGATGCAATTAGGTGGCCAATTGTACCTAAATAAAAAATATTTGTGACAACTCCTCAAGTCAATGTCTAGTGATAGATCCTTGGATTTAGACCTTATGATAGATGCATTACGAGCTATAAAAAATAAAATTCCAAAAAATAGTTATCTATATTTTTTTACCGCCAAAATATTCTAAGTTTCGGTAAAACGGGAGGTATTATTGAATTTAGATCCGAATTTAGCGCTTAGTGGCTTCAATGTGAGTATGATGAACAAAATGCTTCTGCACATTTTTCTTCCTTGCTAGCAACACCTTCATGTGATTTTCAACCATTCCAACAAACAACTCCGCCACCACCACCATCTTCATTTGGTCCTTATGGTTCATTGATGTGAAATTAAAGTAAGTGATTATATTTTTTGGTTTAGGAACTGTCAAAATATGGTATTATAATATTTTGAGTTGTTATGAATATATGTATGTATAAGTATGATGTATGATTCTTTTGATGTATGGTCACTTTAACTTGAACCCAAATGAAATGTTATAATATGCTTTTGTTGAGGTATATTATATTATATATTAGTGTATATATGTAATATTATGGGTTATTTATGATGCAATGTCATAAAATGTGAATATATTTTTTTTTGTTTATTTTTTTAGGTTATAGATGACTTTTAATAATTTGTATAATAATTTTGTGATGAATCATGATAATGTTGAATTAAATGAAGATGATCAACAGAGAATAGCCATAATTGTTACACTTGTTTAGCAAAATAATTATTATGATGTGAAAGATAACGCAATCAGTAACATAATGGTGTATCATGAAACTTATTTTACAAAACAACCATGTATGAATTCAAATTTCACTAGAGAAAAATAGGTGCGAGAGATATTAAACGGGCATGATATTCATTGTATGAATAGTTTTAGGATGCCAAGGAATATAATTTATCGTTTGTTGCATGATTTACAAACAAGTTATGGTTTGAAAGATGGAAATGTATTTGTACTAGAGAAGTTAGCATTATCATTGTGCATTCTTGGATATAGGCAAACAAATTTTAATACGATAGAACAATTTCAACGATCTAGTGAAACTATTAGTCGAATTTTTTCTAATATGTTAAACATATGTGCTTAAATGAGAATAGACAAGATTAAACCAATTGAAGGTCAATTCATGAAAGTACCTTTTCACATTCAAAATGATACAAGATATTGGCCGCACTTTAAAGTAAAATTTAGAGATTTGTAATAAATTTGAGATAAAAGTTATTAATGATTTGAATCTCATTATTTTTATTTGATTTTAGGATTGCATTAGAGCTATAGATGGAACTCACATAAAAGCTTGTATTTGTGCATCCTAACAAATACCTTACATTGGTAGGAAAGGTGAACCAACACAAAATCTTATGGCAGCTTGTGACTTTAATATATGCTTCATTTTTTCATTTCTTAGTTGGGAAGGTACAGCACATTATAGTTGAACTTTTTTTCATGCACTTAGAAGGAAAAAACTTGAATTTTCCACACCCTCTACCAAGTTAAATGTTTTATATTAGTTACTAATTACTTAAAATAAATTTATATTATTTTTGTAAATAATTTTATGTTCAAATTTATTTTGTTCAAAATATAAATAATTTTTGCAATTGGCATTTTTTTTAGGTAAATATTATCTTGTGGATTCAAGATATCCACAAATGGTTGGTTTTTTGGGACCATACAAAGGAAAATGATATCATTTGCCTGATTTTCGTTGAGGTAATCGTCATATATCAGGAAAAAAAAAAAAGAAATCTTTAAGCATGCACATTCTTCATTACGTTTTGTGATTGAATGAACATTTGGAGTATGAAGAAAAAATGGCCAAAATTTCAAGATATTCCAAATTATTTGTTTGAGAAGCACATTCTAATCGTAAATGCAACATTGGTTTTGCATAATTATATTTGAAGACATGCTGGATCAAGTGATGAAGATTTTAGATACTTCTAGAATACGTATGACATGCCAACTTTTACAAGCAATTTTGATCGAGGTGAATTAAGTTTTGTTAAATGTAGAGAAAGTGATCATGAAATTACAATGTTAAGAGAAACAATAGTGGCTAGTTTAATGGGTTCGTCTTCCCATGCACCCTAGTCTATTACATAATTCTAATAAAACTTTGTATATTTTATAAAGTTAATTTATTTTATTATATTAGAAAAATTATTCAAGTAAAACTCTAAAAATATTTTAATGGTTGTACTTTTGTAGCAATATTTGTTGTTTTCTATGACTTGCTATAATTACATAAATATTCAAGGTAAATTTTCACTTATACATGAAAAAAGGAAATAGATTTTTTGTAATTTTTTATATATTTTAGTCTTTTATAAATTGAAAATAAGCCATCATTATGTTGCAAGTCCATTGTTTTATAAATTGGAATTTTTAAATGATGATGTCTAAATTTTTTGCCATCATTTTAGTATTTATTTCAAATATTAATAAATAATTATGTTAATGTAATCAAATTAGTTAGTTGTAGTAATACATTTGAGAAATAAAATAATTATTATAAATATGATATTGAAAGTGTATGATAGTAAATTATTATAAATACATCAATTTAGAGCAAATTTCAATTATAATTTCAATATTTCTTAACTTTAATATACTATTTTAATCTCAAAAAAATTTTGCTATTTATTAAATAATTTTTTTAGATTTTAAATGTTAAATAACATTAACATATATACATAAAAATATTTCTTAATATTTAATAATAAAAGTATTATTTGATATAAAAATAGATTTACTAATTTTTAGCTTGTTAACAAAAATATTATTTGATATTAAATAATTAAATTATTTATTAATTTAAAAATATCAAATATATATTATAAATTTATTATATATAAATTTTAATATAATGTCCTTATTAGTAATTTTATATTTTCACTATACTTCATCTCACTGCTATTGCTTCTTTTGCATTTAAACATATATCTGATCGTTAATTTTAATCTTACTACTACAATATTTAATCTCATCGCTATAGTAACTAATCTTACTGTCACCCTAATTTTCAATCTCATCGAAACCAATCTCACTACCCATCCAAATAGACCATAAGTTAGTAATGGATGATGAATATGACATGAAAATAGTGTATGGATTTCATAATAATCTACCAACAAACCAATTAGAGGGGCATTCATTTACAGGTCAATTAACTGAAAAAGAAAAGTGAATAGTTGCTAATATGTCATACAGTATTATTAGACTCATAAACATATTGTTAACCATAAAAAAACATGATGAGAAGAATGTTAGCACTATAAAGATAATATACAATAAATGTCAAAGGCACAAATATGTTGAGAAAGCTAGTAGATCAGAAATGCAACAATTTATGAAAAAGTTGATCGATTGTAAATACTTATAGTGTCATAGGACGGACAAGTAAGCAACTGTGTGAAAGACCTATTCTGGGCTCATTCTTATTGGTGTAAAGTTATTGTAAACCTTCCTAAATGTCTTGATTATGGATTGCACTTATAAAACGATTAGGTATTGTATGTCACTGCTTGAAATTATTGGTGTGACTTCCACTTATATGACATTTTCTATTGCATGTGTGTACGTGGAGGTTGAGCATTATGTGAATTACATTTGGACACTACATAAGTTAAAAAATTTGATACCTATTGGTAAATTTTTTACTATTAATGTTATTGATAGAGAGTTGGCATCGATAAATGTTATAAAGGTAGTGTTTCCTAACATAATCAATTTTCTTTCTAGATTACATAAATCAAGAAATGTGCTTGTTAATTGTAAGAAATTTTTTTAACAGAAAGAGAAATAAGAGACATTCATGTCCAATTAGAGTGTACTAGTGTATTCATCTACCATGATGAGTATGAAAGTCATCTATGCTCATTAGTTATTGATTACTAAACTTATCTAGGTGTATTTAAGTATGTGAAAGATCAGTGATTAGCAAAGTATAAGGATAAATTTATTGTTGTTTGGATGGATAAAGTAATTCACTTTGACAATATTATGTTCCATTGTTAAGATTATTTATGGTTTTTAATGTTTCATAATAAATCATTAATATATCTTTATTAATTCATTTAAAGCTGAAAATGCACATTTGAAATTAAGGAGGCACCTTGGATCATTTCAGAAGGATTTCAAATCATCGTAAAAGATAACCAATGCACTTATTGAGCTCAGCATACAAAGATCAAGGCTTCATTTAAGTGAAATCTTACTGTTGTCAAGCATAATTCTAAGCTTTTTTTGTTTAAAGAGTTGTGAGATTTGATATCTAAGAGCACACTGAATATGATATTAATGAAGAATAAATAAGTTACCCATGTTGGGATTGATGCAAATGCTTATGGTTGCATGATTAGAAGCACACATGGATTACTTTGTGCTCATGAAGTTACAAAGCATATAAGGTATGAAGTCTAATTTCTTTATCTGAAGTGCATCCTTATTGAAAGAAATTGGATTTAATAAAAAGTTAAGATAATGAAATATCTGAAAAGTTGACCATCTAGTCAGAGGTTGATTGAATCATAAATTTTTTTAATAAATGTGATGAGTTCAATTAGTTGGCCATGAAAAGAAAGCTATCAGAACTTGGTGATTGATCCACAACTAACCTTGATGCCACCATTATAGATAGCTAAGCTAAAATATCATAAAACTATAAAAGCAGATACCTTTATACAACGTGACCCACTACACTAAAAGATTATGTTATCAACTCAAGATAGGGCATCACCACCAATCACTTCAAACTCAGTGAAACTGATGACACAAATCACTAAACTTCATGTTCATCATCCCATGGTAAATGAAAAATATGACATTTGGTTTACCAGTGGAGTTACATCCATATATATAGAGCATCATTATTATTGAGGTTAATGAACATTATGGTTTTTGTTCTATTATTGTGTTGCTTGGATGGTGATTAGATGGTTAGGTATATGTGCGACAAGATTTAATTGAAAAGTTTAATTGATTTTGATGCAATTATGTGACTTTGTATAGATTCATTGGGTGTGTTAAGGAATTGTTACAAACCTTATCGTGTTTTAGTACTTTTGCCTATTATGATAAGTGAATTACTTTATCTAATATGAGTCATTTGATTGCCTCCCGATATAGCTTCGTGCTAGCCACATCAATTTGAGACAATGTCTGACATATCTTCCTATTAAATTTGTACCATCTGCACCATTAAAGCACCGAATAATTACAATTGGATTTATTAATGATTATCATTTTATGTAGGTACTATTAATTAGTATTGTCATTTAATGTTTATATTTATCATTCCTATTTTATGCAAGTGTTAATTACATTATATAAATAACATTCTTGTTTTATGCAAGTGTTAATAAAGCCATTCTCACTAATACCTCTAATTGTATGCAATTGACATAGGAGTCGATATAATTGTACTCTAGGGTGAGAGATTTCATATGTACCCGACATTAAAGATTTTAAGTTATCGTTTAGTAAAAATTCTGATGTGGCCACTCAAGAAATAATACACATTAATCGATTTTTTTGTAATAATTGTTAACAATTTATATTAATATTTGTGGTTTAATATTTGTTTATGCTTTATATATTGAACATGTTATTTAATGGGATGTGTCATATTAAATAGGTAATCTAAGGGATATTTTATAAATATGAACTAAATATAAAATCAATATCTACATAAAAATATTAGTACATAATAATAAATATATCAATCCTTATCACTCGACCTTTTGACTTAAAAATATACACACGTTAGACAAATAGGCTCTATTATCTATATGAAATTTTTTAAAAAGGTCGATACTATCATCTTTGCAAAGGGAAAAACTAGGCAAAGGTGATGTTGTGGTCACTACTACTAGTGTTAAGGATGGCATGGGCACGAGCGAGCTGAGAGGTGGTAATGTTGATAGAACTAGGGATAGAGTGGGCATGAATGGGCTTGAAGGTGTCGATGTCAATGGGATTGGGGATGGAGTTGACATAAGCATTTTAACCGGTCTAGGTGGTTTGAATGCATAAACTGATGGTGTAGGAGTCAATGCTGGTCTAGATTAACTGCTACTACCTACTGTAGTAGATGAACCAGACAAGAAGGCATGTACTATGATAGTTACATATTTTCATATGACAATACTTTGATCAAATTCGCTAGACAATACATGTTCAATGAAAGATAAAGCAACTGAGCTTTGGTACAAAATATTAATAAGGTTATCAATATTAATATCATATAATTAAAATTAACAAAGTAATAAAAAACCATAAAATGATAAAATTTGTTACTTATTAAATCACTTATAAGAGCAGTATCTACTAGTTGATGTTGGAATCTAGATTAACGTTCAAGATTTTAAATTTGACGGTGTGAAATTGTTACGAACCAACCATCATAGTCAGATGAACACTTTCTCAGCATCCATAATCTTCGACCTCGACGCTCAATCGACACAACGTGTATATCCTATCTATACTAATATTGGTGCAAAGACTGATATGCAACATTATACTAGTTGGACGATGCTTTTCGATTAGCATTAGATGAGGCTAACAAGGTTAAAAGAATTGTTTGTACAAATTTGAACTATCGTAGAACCTTTTTCGAATGATACAGCACTACAATTATCTCACACTTGATGCATCTAGTAAAAAAAGTAATATCATGCAATGGATGTGTCTTTCGTCGATCGATGTATGATTCATAGCATATATCAAATACTATCAACCCATTTAGGCGCTTCTATAAGGCTTGCAACATATTAGCATAAGTACAAGCCTTTCATTTTTTAGCACGCAATAGATCGTCTAAATATGTCAATATGGCCACTAGGCTCAATAATATAAAGTATTTGTAAATCCATGCCTAAATGAAATACAAAAGTAATATTTAACTAGATAATCACATCTATGAGTAATAATAAATAAATCAAATAATTATAAATACTTGGAAAAATGTCAAATATCCAATGATTTGATGCATATTTGCCCTACTCACAATGCCAAGCTGTCTATAAAAATAAGTGAGGCAAGCTATCTGCCAAGCAAATCTACCTGTGGCAGTGAGGTTGGTTAGTAGAGGTAAGTACGCTATCGATAATCTCTTCATGGTTTTGTCAACAAATAGCGTATACCTAGCAAATGGAATAGAAAAGCTCAAAATGCATAAACAATCGTCTCATCATCTAATGCATCAATGACATGCCTAAAGGTATCCCACAGCCACTAGAGTCTAATAGCAGATCCCTTAGCTCACATAGTTTTTGCTCTAGCCTTATTTGCAAAACTTCAAGTAACCTTACTAGTACTGTGTTCACCTCATCAATCATCAAATAATTCATTGAAATCGTGGTCTACTGAGTGACATATGTAGAAGAGCAAAAACATCATCTAATGTGATAGTCATCTCTTCGAATGGCATATGAAAGGTGTTTGTCTTTTACTACCACCTCTTAACAAAAGTTGATACTATCATGTTATTGATGATACAATAGGTGCAATCGATGAGTGACAACAACCCCGACTAAACAACATTGGCTTGGATACGTATGTGTGCATAATCTAGATGCCATATTGTAACTTCGGCCCATAGTTAATCGATTTCATTGTATCTCATTTCTGTAATAATAACAACAACAATAACAACAAAAATAAGATCAACAACAACATCACTAAATCAACAACATCACTAAATCAACAACATAAACAATAATATTAACAACGCTAATCAACTAAGGCATTCTAAAGAAATAAGCTAACATAATTCGTATTGTATGATTTAGGCGATTATTTGGTCATTCCAAATTTGTAATGCAATATGAAATCCAAAACTCAAAAGAATCAATGTATTAACTAGACCTCCAAGAAATAATTCCACCTACTCATGTGTGGTAGGTGCGACAACCCCCTCATAATGCATGGGAGGCTCAGCTTAAGAGATGTTATCTATTGTATGGTTTTCTGACTCACCATCCCCTCTCTTAGTGTTTCTTCTTGAAGGCAATCGAACACCTCTAACTCTAACTGGGATCAATTTTGATTCCTTTACCTTTGCTAAGAATGCCTCTACCTCGTGTACAAGCCATATCTATAACAAAAAAACAACTTATTAAGCTTATAAAATATATTTAACAAACCCTAAACTTGAAAGAAAAATCATTATTAATGGTCTAATAATATTAATCAATACTATTGTTGATTCACTTGTAATGACAAAACATTAAAGTTAAAATTTGAAATAAATTACTTTGAACTCAAAAAAAAAAAATTTATCAATAATTTTTTAAATAAAAAATGACTTGAGACCAAAACAAACTTTTTTCCTCAATAAAAACATGTAAGCTTTTGAGTTTGGACGGGATCGATCTTCTTTGCATAAGGGATCGATTATTTTTATACAAAAAAAGAACTTGATTTTAAAAGGGCATAAAGGATCGATCTTATCTCAAAAATCCATTTTCGTAAAGCTTGAATTCTACGTTGCCAAAATCGTAAATGCTAACCTATTTTCGCATACATTTAAACTAAATCAAAAGAATTAAATCACTAAATCTTACCTATAATAAGTGAAAAACTAAAAAAAAAAAATTTGATTTTAGGGTTTGATGGATGAATTTATAGAGGGTTAATTTTGGATTGAGAGTGAAGAGAGAATAAGAGAAATTGGTTTAAGGGTATGTAAGGAAAATGGATTGTTAAAGGATTTAGTGTATTTAGTAGAAATAGGAATTTTAATTTTGAATTTGGGATGTATTTAGTAATTGGGTGTAAAGAGTATTATGTGGAGTTTTTAGAATTCCCTAAAATACACTAGTAATAAAGATGAAGAATTGAAGATGAGGGTGAGAGGAACAAAACCCTTTCTTTGCACTATGTTTAGATTAAAGGAAGGTGAACGAAAGGAAACTAAGGGAAATAAAAAAAAAACATTTCCTTTGTTTGGTTTATTATTTATATTTTAATTTAAAAAAAAGAAATTGAACATCCCTCCTTTTCACTCAAAAGCTTCAATTTTTAACTACTCCAAACGGGAGTAAACAGAAAGGAAAGGAAATGATTAAAAAAATTTTAATATAAAATAATTTTTATATCTTTATTATATTTTTATTATTTTTTAAAAAATACTATTATAATATTCAAATTTAACCATTGATACTATCTTTAAATCTTTTGCATCTTTTTTCTTAAATATTTTTTCGGTCAATAACTTCGAATTATATATATTTTTAATTATGTTTAGGTCTTAATTTTTTTTATTTTGTTATTGATTCACAAATTTTAAATAATAAAAATAAAAGAACATGACAAAACATTTGTAAGGGTAAGAAAATTCCCATACTTAAACATATTTATGATTAGTTTTATCTTAATAATAAACATTTAAGTTTTTAATTTTCTCATTTATAGATCAATTTTGATAAAAAAAATATTGTTGTATAAAAATAATTTCGAACATATATTTTTATGAATTAATTATTAATAATATTCTCTTTAATTAAAATTATTTTTATTAATTTTTAAATTTATTTAAAATAGTTAATATTAAGATTATTCATATTATAAAAAAAAATTTATTTTAAAAAAGTATAATTGAAGTAATATAATACAATATCTCCTTTTTTGTTCATAACTTTACGGATTGTAATTAATCCATTCTTTTCTTTTTCCTTTACTCATTTTAGTTACCAAACAAAAATAAAACTGTCACTCCTTTTTCTTTAAAAACCTTTTCATTTTTTTTCTTTTTTTTTTTTTTCCAAACTTCAACGCTCAATTACAGTTAAGAAAAAGGGGGTGTTTGAGTTCGACTTTAATGGCGTGAAATTTGAACAACTTTTGTCCCCCTTTCCCAACTTTACTTGTTTTTCCTCTTTTATAATAATCCAACGCGAAGTGTCAGCACTGCCCTTCTCTAACGTACGCTCTAGTCCTTCTTAACCAAAGCCTCCCGAGATTCACTCCTCTGCTCTGGAAGCACGGTACTTGTCCCCTACATCCTCACTTTTTATGTTTTATTCTCATTAATTTATAATTTGTCTGTCTGAGGATTAATTGATTGCCTGCTTTTTGTATAGAGCAGGTCAGCTTCGCCTCTGTGCTGACGGTGGCGCCAACCGTTTGTACGATGAAATGCCTCTTTTGTTCCCTCTGGAAGATGCCTCTGATGTTCGATGCAGGTTTCTTGTCTTTCTTTCTCTGTCTTTTCTTGCTATATACGTTGACGCTTCGATTTTGTGTTAGTTTTAGTCCTCTTATGTAATTCAGTTGAAATCCATTTATTTTTCTCTATCTGAATCATATGACTTAAATTCTTATACAAGTTAAAATCCTTTTGAGTTTGATCAAAATTTGGTTCAACAATGGAGGATTTGTTAGAGAAATAGTTTCTTTCCATTATCTTAGTTTTGAGAACCATTTCCCAGATCTTGGTTTTTTAAATTGATGTTTTCATTCTAACTGATCCTGGTAAATGCTTTCTTTGTTGTTATTATTAAGTGATGTGATAACATAGGCACTTTGCTTAATAGCAGATACAAACCGGATGTAATTAAAGGAGATATGGATTCAATACGAACGGAAGTACTTGACTTTTACATGAGCCTAGTAAGTTTTCAAATTTCTTTTTGTAGAACTAGAATCATTTAACTGATAATTTCGATGATGTTTTCCTTTTCGATTCTAAAGCTTGTTTTCCATCCATGCGTAAGCTTGCTCCCACTTATTCTTTGCCACTCTTGTGTCCTATGTGTGGGGATGCGCTGCTCTGTTTTTATGAGCACTAGTTTCTTTTTCCTTGCATTTGAGCTGTTACATCTTTCTAGTTCATAGATTTTAATTCCTGAGACGTTTTCACTTGCTTCTTTGGTGCAGGGAACAAAGATTATTGATAAATCTCATGATCAAGACACCACGGATCTTCATAAATGTGTAACATACATTCGCGACGTTGCTCCCAATTTGGATAAGTCTAATGTATGTTAAACTTAAATGTTCAATTTTTTTTGTTGTAATAGTTACAGTTTGTGAACATTCAGGTTTTGGAAGCAGGTATTTCTTACATGTTAGGACAGGATCTGCACCATACACGCTGCATTTTATCTGTAGTGTGTGTGCTTAGATTGTTAGCTTATCATTTCTTTTTCCGGACTTAATGGCAGCTTTGCATTCTTGTTGCTGGAGCACTTGGTGGACGATTTGACCATGAGATGGGAAACCTAAATGTCATTTGTCGTTTCTCATCCCTGCGAATAGTCCTTTTATCTGATGATAGTCTCATCCATCTTCTTCCAAGGACTCACCGTCATGAGATACATATTCAAACTTCTGTTGAGGGCCCACACTGTGGACTCATCCCACTTGGGATGCCATCAACGAGTAGTACAACAACTGGGCTTCAGTGGGATCTGAGTAAGTATATGATTACATTATTCTTGTTCTCACTTTCCATTTACTAGGCTGTGGAACTGAAATGGACATAATTTCATGATTTACTCATGTCATCAGTTTATCATGCCTTGTTATGCTGCTTTACTTTTCATTTCACTCGAAAATTATACTTGTTTGGATAGCAAATGTAGTCAGATGAAGAAGTCCTAAAGGGTACATAAGATAATTTCTCTTCTAGCTTATATTTCAATCTTTCCCGTTGTCTACTGTTCTTCCATTTTCTCCCAGAGCTGTCTGCGAATTTATGTTATAATGTTATTATTATTATTTTCTTATTCCAGATAACACAGAGATGAGATTTGGTGGTCTAATAAGCACATCGAATATAGTTACAGGAGATAAAGTTATGGTGCAATCTGATTCTGATCTTCTTTGGACCATTTCCATTAAGAAGTTGTAGCCTCTATATGTGTTTTCATGAGCAGCTTAGGCTGCAGATTTCACATTTTGTAAACCTAGGATCACTTTGCTCCCTTCTGATTCTTATGCCTATAATATATCTGGATTGTTTCTAGGTTGGGACAATGTTCAAATAAAAACCGTACCATGACACCACTCATTATCTCCTTTATGATTCTTTTGCAGTATTATTCTACCATACCATTGTAAATTTAGAGGTCCAGTTAGAAATACGAAGATCTTATATCCAAGTGTTGGTCACTTATTTGTAAGCTTCAGTTTGGTTCTATATTATTTATTTATGAATGGTTGGGTTGTTGATGATGATGGTGTACGTCATTTCGAAAGGTTGTTGGCCAGGCAGCAGTGATGAAAAGCTGCAATGTTGTCCGGATGTCAACGGACAGCTTTTCTATTCTGTCCAAATTAAGCAAACCCTTTATATAGCACGTGGGTAGTAAGCCGACAAAGTTTGCTCCAATCCAGAAAGCTCTGTTCTAAATTTTAACCAATCCCTTCAAATTTAAGTTGCAAATAAAAGGGTTAATATGTAATTTGATCTGCAAATTATACTATTCTTAATAATTTGATATCCATAAAAAAGTTATAATTAATATTCAAATTTTATTTTCGTCAAATATTTTATATCAATAATTAATAACAACAGCTAAAATATTAATATAATAAGTATTGATCAATAAAAATATATATTAGGTGTGTTGCAAAAATATTATTGTTAAATTACTGGATCAACAGTCTAATGACCAAGGTGGCAAAAAATGGCGGTGGTAAGAAGGATTTGTTGTTGCTGGATTCAGTCCAAATTCCATCAACTGAGATAAAAAGGTGAAACGTGGTCCGACTTATTTCACTTTGGTGGGAACTAATCGTTAATGACAGAGGGCGAACCATTGCCAATGCAGATTTGCTTCTAACCTCATAACACATTATACGTCTCAATTCTCACCCAATTTTGACAACATCGGATTCCGAGTGTTTTTTTTTTTTTTATCATACCGCATAGGTCTAATATATTAATTTTTTAAAGAACAAAGAAAAAAAATAGTGTTCACATGGTATCTCATTTTTTTATTTTTTAATTAAATTTTATTAGTTTGGTTATTTTAATTATATTTTTTATTAAATAAATTTTGTTAAAAAAATCAATGAAAGTAGAAATAATAAAATAATTTATATTCAATTAGTTTTGATTTACACAAATCTAATATATTTAAGTTTTAAAAAAATTGAGGTTAGATCGAATTTTTTTTTAAAATGGGGTCAAATTGGAGTTGGATTTAAGTTATTTCATCTTATCTTGAATGTTCACATGACACCTCTCTCTTTTAGTGTTTTTTTTTTTAAATCTTTTTATTTTTTATTAAATAAATTTTATAATAAAAAAGTCAAATGAGATAAATACGATAAAATAATCTGTATTCAATGATTTTGATTCGCTTCAATCCAATTGATATATTTTCTTTTAATTCAAGATAATTAGGTTAAATTTTTTTGATAAATCGAATTCAAGTAAGAGCAAAGCTTTAGATATTATGCCACAATCTTGATATATATAAAAAATATTTTTTATTATTTATTTAAATCTATATTTATATATGTACTTTGTTAAAAAAATATTATTTAGTACTTTAATTTAATAAATTTATATGTGGCTATTTTTGTCATTTTTTTATCTTTTAAAATTTTATTTATTAAATAAATTTTGTGAAGAAAAAATCAATAGATATAAGAATGACAAAACAACCTACATACGATGGGTTTCAATTTGCTACAATCCAATTGATATGATTTTTTAAAATAAGAATTTGGTTAAGTTTTTTTTTTTTTTTTTGGAACAACATGGATCAAGTTGAAATTGAATTTTGGGTACTTTGCTTTGATCCTCCTTAAGATATATAAAAGAATATATTTTATTATTTATTTTTATTTATATTTATATATATGTATTATATTAATAAAGATATTATTTAACATTTTAATTTAATAAAAATTACATATATATAAATAAATTATAATTTATATTAAAAAATAAATATACTTATATTTATTTATATATTATTCATCAAAACTTGGCATAAAAATTTATTTTCTAATATTTAAAATATAATTTAAAAAAATAAAAAATAATTTTGTGATGAAACACGAATATAATTTTAGCATATTTTAAAGTTTTAATTTACCTTTAACATTTTAATCTTTATTCATTTAATTTATTTTAAAAAACATTACGCACTTAAATCTTTTTAAATTTATAATTTTTAAAAATCTAATCATCTAAAGTAATATTCAGTTGGCTTTTATCTTACCATATCTAAATGCTAATGTAAACCTAAAACAAAAGCGAATTTGAGTACAATAGGGAATAATAAATAACGAAGGATTTTCCTTCAAAAAAAAAAAAAACGAAGGATTTTCATGTGTGTACGACAACATATACTACGAACAAGTAGTACACATTGCTTTTTAGTTATGCTACTAAATTGTGTATTGACATTAAATATTGAATAATAAATATTTTAATTAAATGTTTTTCAATTTAACATTAAATATTTAATTAATAAAGAAAAAGACATTAATCATTTTTTTGCTATAGGTTATGTTTAACACACAAAATAATGATAAGATAAAATAAAATAATATTATAAATATGATTAAATTAAATAATATTATTTTATCTTATATTTAATATGTATAAGAATTAAAGTATAATAATTTATTAATTGATCAAAATTATCTAAACTTGATAATTTCATATATGACATGGTAATATGATATGAAAATAACACTAAAAAAATCGTATATGTATTTTAAAAAAACGTGTTTCGTGTTTATTTGTGTCGACATAAATTTTAATACGACATAATTCATGTCATATATATATTGATTTGTTTTAACATGAGATACAATACGAAAACACGTTTAATTTAATCTTGTTATACGAGTACATATTTAATATATTTAACATGTTTAATACATTTTTATATTTATTTGAATTTAATATAAATATATAAAGATTATTTTAATTTTTAATCTTTTAATTATGATACTTAATTAGTTATTTAATATCATATAAAAATTATTTTAAATATTTAGTTATGATACTCATTTAGTAATTATTATAAAATTATTTTTATATTACTAATATAAATACAAAATTAATATTAATATTAGTCCTATATATTATTATTTTATTCTTTAATTTTTAATAGTTTATCATTTTGAATTTGATACTAAAAATTAATATAGGTATGTAATATAAATTAAATTTTAAATATATATTAAATACATATTAAATGAGTAGTAAATATTTTTTAGTCTTTTAATATGTAAGCACTTTTTATATTATTAATATGCCAAATTTATTAAGTTGTAAATGATTAATAGTTTATTATTTATTATTTTAGTCATGTTCTTGTACACATTCGTGTAAGTCGTATCAATTTGTATATATCTGTGTTTGTCGTGTCTATTCATATGTATCTGTATTATTTGTGTTTATTTATATTGTGTTTAAGTGAATTAATTGTATATGTATTAATTGTATCATATCGCCTATAATATATATATTAAACGTGTTGTGTTTATGTTTAAGATTTAGAAACATTTTATAATTCGTGTTATATTCGTGTTTTAATAATCTATGTCATTATATGTGCCAAATATGACATGAGACATGACATGAAAATATGAATTATCAAGTCTTAAATTATCCTTCCTTAAAGTTTATACAAATTAAATTATTGATGTAATTTTTAAGAGTATAATAGGATATGTAAGTTTCTCATTAGATGGAAATCTTCAAGAACTCTGCCATTTACTAATAAGGAAATGGATGAGGTAAATAGATAACTCATAATTAAGGAGATCCAAGGTTGGGGGAGTTAAAGAACATTA
Organism: Durio zibethinus; assembly: GCF_002303985.1. The sequence continues at coordinate 5,676,254 of NW_019168049.1, forward strand.
GTACTTTCCTAATAAAGTCCCATTCCCTTCGATCGTACGTCTTTTCAAAATCAAGTTTCATTGTCATAAACCCTTTCTTTCCTTTCTTCTTCGTGAAAGAATGTATAAACTCTTGAAAGATGATGACATTATCGCATCCATTTCTACCCAAGATGAAGCTTGTTTGGTAGGGAGATATAATTTTGTCCAAGTGAGGTCTGAGTCGTTAGACAATAATCTTGGTAATAATCTTATATGGCAAGTTGCATAAGCTGATGGGACAAAATTGCTCGATACAGGTTGGGCTCTGACATTTAGGGATTAGTGACATTAGTGTTCCATTTAAATCCTCAAGCAGGGAAGCTTTTTGAAATGCCCTGATTATGGTATTGTATACTTTGTCTCTGACAATGTTCTAATATCTCTTATAAAACAAAGCATGCAAACCGTCAGGGCCCGAGGCCTTGAAATCCTTGAACGACCACAGCACCTTTTGGATTTCAATTTTTGTCACTTGCATTGTAAGTTTAGGGTGTGTATGGTTAGGGATGGAAGTAATGTGTTTAGGTCCCCCATGCATGGCCCATGTTCAAGGGACATGGGACATGGTAAACAGGTTCTTGAAATAAAGTTACACTATATTACAAACCACTTTCAGCTTTGTAGTCCATTCTCCCATTGAGTTTTTGAGTCCGAGGATTCTGCTAAATCTTCTTCTTCTAACGGTCGAAATATGAAACATTCCGGTATTCCTTTCGCCATCAATGATCCAATTGATTCTCGACCTGAGGGCCCGTAAGTCTTCTTTGTCCTTAAGGGTTCTATCATACTCTTCTTTTAATTATTTATAAAGGTCCAAAAGGAATTGACGTTGGGCTTTTTTGAGAGACTTTTCGATTCCTGCCAGGCGAGCAAGGAGTCTTTTTTTCCTTCAAAATACGTTATCGAAGGTGTTCTTATTCCAATGGGTTATATCTTCTTTAACCGTTTCCACAGTTTGAGCAAAGGAATGTCAGGTATGATTCCAACTCTTTTGGACCATTTGGAGGAAGTCGAGGTGGTTCGTCCATATCTTTTGAAAATGGAACGATTTAGGGTCGATCTTAGAGGATTTACCTTTGCAAGTGAGTAACATTGGACAATAGTCTAAGATTGTCGAGGCAAGTGATGTACCTTTGCTTCTGGGAAAAAAAATTTCCATTGAGGGTTTGCAAAGCCATGTCTATTCTTTCTTGGATTAGGTTAGTGATGTTCCTACAATTAGACCAAGTAAATCTTGGGCCAACAAAGCCAAGATTGGACAGTTGACAAGCATTGAGGTATTCATGAAAGGCTTGATTTCTAGAGAAGGAAAAGGGGTTCCTTTTTCTCTTGTTTTCAAAACCTAAACTTTATTAAAATCTCCTAGCGTTAACCAAGGCAAGTTATTGTGTGAAGCCACTAACATAAGATTATCCCAAAGTAACAATCTTTCTTTAGATCTTAGACTAGCATAAATATAGATAAAAGTCAAGTAAAGTTTGAAAATCTTACCCAAACAATTGCGTGGATTGCCTATTCCGTGTCACAAATGTCATTAAGTTCCACCAAGTCAGACCTCCATAGCAGCCATGTTCCACCCTTATATCCGATGGTAACAGTATCTTTCCATGCATCAAAAGGAAGCCGATCTATGATATGGCTGACATTCTCTCCTCTGGCCTTAGTTTCTGTTATGATGATGACCTCAGGACCATGCATGCGAACCAATTCCCTGGCTGTGCGAATGAAATCAGGATTTTAAGCACCTCTACAATTCCATAACAGTATCGACATTGGCTGAATTAGGGAGTTTTGGTGGCTCATCGGTAGCCTCTGAAAGTGTGGGATAAACAGTTCTTCCCTCGGGTCCCATCCCTGATTCACTTTCTTTACTTTCGGGTAGACTTCTACCTTATGCATGAGAATCTCCTCCCCTAGTAGGATTGAAGAGATGACGCAAAAACAAACTTATTTTATGTTCGGGCTGTTCTTTATTTTCATCACCATTTGCCGTGTGCTTTTCAACATGATCTCTAGAAGTCGATTTGTGAGTTGAACTTCCCGTATGGACAGAATTCATAAAAGGGGGTTCAACCTTTCCTCGGTCCATGAGAAGGTTTGAAATAATTTTGAGTCTCATTTCTTCAAGGTCAGTATCGGTTATAGATAAATGAGAAGAGGCACAATCGATATCGATTTTCCGACTGAACTCGCTACCGTCCTTTCTTGCCTAACTTTGCCCTCTGTTCCAATGAAAGATTGACCTCTTGAGCCTTCCCCCGAGACCATCCCTGGGTTGGGGTTCAGGACTTTGAAAACGAAAGGCTGAGTGCTCGATCCCAAATGAAAACCCAATGAAGTTAAAGGATATGGCTTGCTACCTGCTTAAGAGAAAATAGGTTCCTTCTTTGTCGAAAGTGTTGAGTGACAAACCTCCTCAGCCGAACCTATCTTCTTCTTTGATCCATTCAAACTCAGTAGACTTCAAACTCGATTAAAGAAGGGTCTCTACTTTTTCCCGAGTCAGTTTTGGCCCAGGGGGTGCATTGCAAATGTTTGAATCAACTTCTTTTTGCACAAGAATAGCTATAACTTGGGCCCCCGAGGCATGTTTTGGACTAGCCGCCAATTCCATGTTTGCATCCAACCTTAGTACGTCAAAACCTTTTGTTACAGGTTGCATGGAAAAGGTCTGTCTCGGATTTATATACGCAGTAACGGTTTTAAAAATTGCTAGACGAACTTGAAAAAAAAATAAAAGAGTCATTATTAATTTTTTATTAGATGTGATTGATTGTTTATTAAAATTTATTTTATTAATAAAATTTTAAAATTAATTAAAATTTATTAAAAAAATAAGTTTAAAGTTTACAAAAATAATTTGAGTTCAAAAATCAGATACGCGTAAAAAAATATTATTACCCTCACGACACCCATTTAAAATGGTACAAATTAATTATATGTTATCTTTTAATATTGATAAAAATAGTTTTAATTTTGGTATTTAAAAATTAGTTTTCTTAATTTTCTTTAAAATATATATCTTTATTTTTTAGTAAGCTTGAAAAATAAATAAGAACCTTATATCGAAAATTTCTTAAAAATATTTCAATACTTTGACAATATTAAAATGAATCATCTCATCTAAGAAATTTTTAAAAATCACTACTCAAAATTTATTCTCGATGGTTCATATTTATTTCTAGCATTTATTTTAAAACATAAAATATAATATCTATAATTTTAAAGCAAATAGCATTTTATAAAAACTCATTTCTATGCTATTTATAAAAAAAAAAAAAAAAGAGAAATCTTTATCGAAAATTAATCTAAATATTCCAATACATTGGCGGCATTTTAGATAGATTTTCTTACTTAAATATTCTTAAAAAATCACTACTCGAACTTCTTTAGGATCTCATCTCAAAAAAATTTTCGTCTAATTTTAAAAGTCATGTAATAATATAATTATTAACAAATATATTTATTTCCAAAAACACGCTCTTATTTATTAAGAAAACTGTTTAAATTATAGAAATAATTATAAAATAGAAATTTTTTATATTGAAAAGAAATTTCTAAATATTCCAATACTTTAGCAATTTTCAAAAGACTTTTCTAACTTAGAAAATTTTCGAAAATCACTACTCAAACTTCTTAGAGTCCTATTATCAAAAATTCTCATTATTTTAAAATCATTATTAGTATTATTATTTTTAAACAAATTTATTTCGAAAAGTGCATATTTTCATAAAAAAAAAAAACTACACAAATTAAAAATAATGATAAAATAAAAATTTTTCGTATTGAAAAGAAACTTCTAAATATTTCAATACTTTGACAATTTTTAGAAGACTTTTCTTACTTAGGAAATTCTTGAAAATCATTACTCAAACTTCCTGAGGTCCTATCATCGAAAATTTCATTTGTATTTAAAACTATGTACTACCAACAATTAAATAAAAAAAAAGTAATTTTCAAAATTATCACTTACAAATACACATTTTTTGTTTCAAGGCATAATACAACATGAGATAAATAAATTATGCAAATGCAAACAATTAATCAACTTGACCTATCTTATATGCATTTAACCTTATTTCTTTTCATGATCTCTTTTTTAAAAGAAAATCAATGATGGAAGAAAATTTATTTATTTACTTATTTTGTGAAAGAAAATTTCTTTAATTTGAGAAAATTAACTCTTCAAAATATGATTTAAATTTCTTCTAATATCTAAAGCAAAGTTTCTAAGATATTTTTTTGTTTTTTGTTTTTAATTTTTTAAGAAAAGAACCCTTTTTTTAAATTTTTTTAGAAAAGATGGTTAAATGAAATTAAAAGAAGAAAAAAAAAAACGAAGTGAAATGGGTGGTTGCATGGCCAAAATTGTGACTACCTACTCATAAAAGATAGCACATTTTTTTACTTTCTCAAACTAGTCTTCAGAATTAAAATGATCCTTATGGTTACATGTAAAACAAGATAGCTTATCAAGAAAAAGAAAAGAACAGACAACAAAATAAAATTAAACAAACAATAAAATAAAAATAAAAAATAAAGCTAAATGAAAAACTATCCAAATAAACCAAGAAAATCGTGACTACCTATGAGAAGAAGGCAACATGGTTTTGGCTTCTCTAGCTCTGATGACATTGTGCGGCTCTACAATTTAAAACCTAAGATAGCTAAAAAGAAAACTAAAGGAAGAGGTAATAAAACAAAAGTCAAAGCTACTATTGCTCAATGAAGATGAACAGAGTAAAAATGGTGTCGCCTAAATAAGAAGCAGCCTCACTTTTCTTTAAAAGGACTTAGTTCTTGAAAAATGCACCTCCATGTAGCCTTAAACCTAAAAGAAAACAAACACAAAAAAAGCAACATGGTTTAAAAATAGCCTCTTTCTTTTTTTTAGGCTTTGAAACTTTTACAAACCATTTTTCTATGCTTTCAAGTAGTTCTTGGTCTTTGAAGAATGAAATGAACCTCTTTTAGTTACACATACCAAAAAATATTAACCAAAAAAGAAAATTTTAAACCTATATGAATAGTAAACCATAATAGCACTGAAATCTCCTCTCAAAAACAGTTTATAAACTCGAAAACCTTTCTTACCTTTCTTTTTCTTCTTAGTTCAGAAGCTTTTCAAATTTTCGTAAAAAAAAATTATTCTTTTTTTTTTCATAAAAACAAGGCGTGAAATTCAAAGATTAGGCTCAAAATTTTCATGGATGAGAACAAGAGTACCAAAACCTAAACTTACCTAGAAACCATATTTGCTTGGCTTTCAAACTGTTTCAAACTTTCATTTCTTAAGTTTAGTAAAGCCATCTATTTTTTTAACAAAAGACTTTCTTTTTATTATCTTAACCTTGAGAACATGGACCATGAATGAAAACTTAAGCTCTATGGATAGCAAAATGAAGATAGAACTGAAAAACTTTACACAGTTTTTATTGACTTTAAACTTTTAAAAACCTTTGACTTTGTTTTATCTTGGAAAGCTTTCTCTTTTTCGACTAAAATACCTTGTTTTATTCATCACAGCCAACATATACCCAATCAAGATGAAACTTAAAGCTCTTAGTGCATCAAAGAAAAAAAAAACTAAAAAACTAACTGTTTCTTAGTTCTTAAAAAAACTCCATGTAGTTCATTTAGAAAGCTTACGTTTTTAACCTTTTTTTTTTTACACGATAAGCATGCAGACCTTATATATTAGAAAAACAAGAAAGCTATTTATGCCCAAACATTACATAGAAAAATATCAAAGCCATTTTTTACTGTAAAATTTTATAGGAAAAGCATAGAATATCCTATACATATAAAGAATGTCTGAAAATGGGTCCAAAAGAGATACATTTTTTCAAGTTTTTTAAAGACTCTTACTTTCTTCTTTTTTTATAAATCTCTAACATTGTTTTTGGCAAAGCACTCTCTTTCCTTTACATTTTTTTTTAACAGCTAAAAAGACTTCTTTATCTTACGTGAGCATTTGTTTTTTCTTTTTCGTAGTGTGCTATTTTTTTTTACCCTCAATCTCTCTCCTTTTTTCTTTTATGTATTTGGCTCCTTTTTTAGTCTTCCTCTCCTCCTCTTTTTTTTGACTGAACTCTCTAGCCCTCTTTTAAGAATCAGCTCCTTTTCAAAATATCTCTTTTTGGATGAATATAATCCCTTGGATCCAATCTCATCCAAGGGTTAAAGTTTCTTCCTTTTTTTTTTCAAGGAACAAACTTTGGCCAATGGATCAAGATTAATGAGAGATCTAATGGTCCCCCTTATTCACTACAAATGTTAGATTTTTATAGCCTCTAAATCCATAAAAAGATAATTTTACCCACAATACAAAGTTTTTGGTATTTAGGCCATTTTCTTATAAATCAATGCTCATATGCTCATTTTTAATATTTTAAAACACCAAAAATCATGAAATATTATAAAATTGAGATCTAAAAAGTTTCATGAAAATTCAAGCTCGAAAAGATCAAATTACAAAAATACCCCTATAAAGGTATTTCAATAATTTCACACTTTTTTGGGGTACTGCTATGATTTTCAATGCACCAAAAATCATAAAATATTATGAAATTAAGATCTAAAAAGTTTCAAAAAAATTCAAGCTCAAGAAGGGTAAATATGAAAAATACACTTATAAGGGTATTTTGGTACTTTTATACTTCCCTCAGTGCAATAAAAGTTTTTAGTGTTTTAAAAATTATCAAATTTAATTTTAAACCATATTGATTCTAATTAGATTGTGAACTATGAAGATTAATCCTAGTTCTATTCATTTTGATCAAGTTTAGTGTAATTTTGACTAGAATTGACTTTAAAGTTTACTTATTTCATTTATTTGTTATTTCTCATACATCCACGTGAAAAAATATTATCCATATAAATCTCATGCAAAAAAATTTAACGTTAATCATATGGGTCTCTTTTTTATTAGGCCTAAACATTGATGCATTTTATGAACTCTTAAAGGGTTGTAAATGGGTCTGGGTTAACCATGCTAAAATGTTCGAGATGAAATTTGGTATCTACAATATCCACTATCCCTATCTTATCAAAAGCCTTTACTTATTCATGTGTCATTTCATGTCTTAGTTTAAGGATAGCATGGTTTGTGTTTACGCATAAAGAAAGCTCTCATTTCTTCTTGTTGGCTTTCACTACCCCTTTATTATTGCTCAGGTTGGTTGCAGACATCGAAGTTTTGGTAGTATTTGAAGTCAACGATTCTTTCCCTTTGTCCCTCATTTCTTTATTGTTGATACTTTTTTTTTTTTGGGTATTGTTTCTTTTTCTTTTGTCAGATTGCTCCATCATAAATTTCTTGCTTACTTTAGGGTAATTTTTTCATGATCATGCATAGATTTTGGGTAATGGGTTGTTATGGTCTCTTGGTTAAAGGCAATGTCCTTAGATTTTTTAAACCTGATTTGTTACAATGTCTCATTCTCTGTACAATCATCAATGGCCTAAACCCTTCATCATCTGTTTTTTATTACTAGTATCATTTGTCTCCATCTTCACTTACTATTATTGGTATTTGAGAACCAACTAGATGTTGCTTGTGATAATTTTATTAGGATAAAAGTCTTTTCAATGGCCTAGCCTACCATAATGAAAACATAGTGTTTCAATACTCTTGTAGATAATAGCTTGTTTTCTTTCTTCCACTCTAATATACTTAGGTAGGGGTTTTTTCAAGCTCATTTGAACACAGATTCTAGCATACCTACCCCTTTCGCCCACAAGAGTGTGTTCATCCATTCTAAGGAGAACCCTAATATGCCAACCAATTTTTTTCAAGATTTCAAGGTCGAAATAATCAATTGGAAGCTTAGGTAATCTTAACCAAACTATTACTAAAGAGAACGAGGCTTCAAAAGCTCTAAAGTTTGGCTCCCATCTTCTAATGGTCTAAAAAGGCCCTCCTATGAACTACCATCCTCATTTTAAGACATAGTTATAATCTTCAACGTTTTGGAATTTCAAAAGAAAAAAGTCCTAACCCAGATCAACCATACATGGACTCTCTTGAAGTTTCCATAATAGATTAATTTTCATTATTAGGTATTTATACCTAACAGTTTTTCTAAAAACTTTCACAGTGAGGGACAACGCCCACATTTCTCTAATTTTTCTCTTTTTATATGCATTGAGAGAGATTCTTAACTTTCATCATTCTTCCAATTCTTCAAAGCCATCTTACTCTTTTTCTGAAACCACCTCTATTTCCTCACAATTAGACTCATCTTCAATGGTATCATAGGCTCTGTAACCTCCACCAAGAACTAAGTCACTATATGATATTTTATATCTTTCTATTGATTTCCTTTCACAAACATTTTGTGATGTTTCATGTTTATCTTTAACTTTTTCGATACTCCAATGAAGTTTTGTTATTTCCACTCCGGAAGATTCTGTGATGTTGTTAACAATTGTTTCCCTCAAGATGTCATGAAACAAATATTATCCAAGTCACTTTGTAAGGTGTTTCTAAATAGCACCTCACGGTGTAATTACTTTCAGTCTATGATTAAAAAAAAAAAGTATCTTGACATTTTGTGTTGAGTAGATTTGTTCAAGATATAGATTATTTGTTCAAATTTGAAAGTTTATCTAAAATTTGGAAAAGCTTAAAAATAAATTTAAGTTAGTGAAATAGGTTTGGACTTGAATTTTAAGTTATTTTTAGCTTTGGTCGTAACATTTAAACCCTAATTCGATTTGAATAATTTTTATATATTTTTTTGTATTTATATTATATCACATAAAAATGTAATTAAATAATATATATGTTCACATTAATACTATATATCTATATATACAAATTCCATCCAAACATCAAATTAAATTAACTTATTTTATTAATTTTTTATTTGTCATAGTTAATATTTATTATAAAAATTATTTTTATTTTTTGAAATTAAAATATGGACAGACTGGGGTGGGTTTGAACAATTCCTTTTAAAAATTGGACGACTTAAACAAAAAATTTAGATTCATATTTTAGGTCTAATCAAACTTAGGCAAACCTAAAGTTTGTTAATATTATGCTTGGGCCGAGCCCGAGTTAGGCCCAACCTAGCCATGGATAGATTTAGTATCAAGGGATCAACTAAATTAATAAAAAAATAAAAATGATAATAAATGTTTGAAAAAATAAGTGCAGTTAGCTAAAAGAAAAAACCAATATATATCTTTAGTACTAGAAAATTTGAAACAACGTTATGAAAGTTAAAATGTTGAAAGGTAAATTATTTATATAATTTATTTGAGTGAGTTAATATTTGTGACAAATTTATTATTTTTAAAAGTTTATAAATAATTATTGTAGATAGAATAAATAAAAAAACTAATGTGATTTTAATTCTTTTTAAATTACAATACATAAAATTATTTAAAGATAAAAAATAAAATTAACAAATAATAATTTTAATATGAAAGCTAATCTAATTCATTTAATATATACATAAAATAAGTATAGCATATAGTATAATTAAAGTTTTCAAAATTTTGAAGGCCTTGTCCAAGGTGGATGCCATTGAACAACTTAACTCTAAGTCCTCGTTTCGATTGAAATGGATTTTTAATATAGTTGCAATCAGAAGATGTGCCAACAGTCATTTTTTTAATACAAATGAATATATGGCGCGATTCAAAATTGACCAATTATTAATCGATAAGTTTGATATTTGTATATTCAATATCATAAAAAATATTAAAATTTATGTATTTGTATTATGTTTTATATAAAAATTATGTGTAATAATTTGTAAAAACATAAAAATATAAAATATATTTTTATAATTTTGTTAAATTATTATAGTTATTATTAAAATTTTAAGTCGTATCACATTCGTATTTTATATTCATATAATATTTTTATCATGTTATCTTATCATATTTTAGATTATCAAATTTATTAACCCAATAATTTTTAGTTCAATTGATTAGTGTAATTTTTTTTTGTTTTTATCCTTTAAAATTTATTATTATGTCTAAAATGTCTATACAACTTTTTTTATTTTTTTTAAATTGTAAAATAAATTTGATAATTTAATATAATAAATAAATCTTATTATTTAATACATTAATAAATAATTTGAATAATTATTAAATAATTTAAAATTATTTATTATATGCAAATTTTAATATAATATTTGTAATTATTATTTTTTTATTATAATTCATTTTATCATTGTCGTTATTTTTCATTCAAATACATATTTTATCATTAATCTTATTATCACATTAAATAATTTTTTTATCTATCTTTATTTTTTATCTTACTCTTTATAAATCTTAAATTAATAAAAAATCAATTATTTTAATATAAATAATAAAAATTTTCATTATCATTGTTACGTTTTATATTCAAACACGTATTTTCATCGTCAATTTTAGGTTAACGGTTACCATTCCTAATCTTATTTAATTTCACCGTTGCTGAGTGGATGTTGAAAAAGACCTCAAGTGTCCCGAAATGTCTACTCCTTTTTTGAGTTGACAAATTTGCCGTAACGTGCTCCATCGGTCAAACACCGCCTGCCCCTTCAGCTCTCACTGAAACCCCGACATACATGCCCGATTTCCCTGCTCCTTTTCGTCCTCTTTCATTTCGCTGGCAAAATACAAACAGAACAACGGAAATCAAACAAAGTTTCCTTTGAAAACAACTTCAAACCATTTTCCTGAGAAACCAAAGAAAAAAACAAAAGAGAGAGATAAAGACATGGCTCTCCATCTCACTACCGTTTCCATAGCCCTCGTCCTCCTCCTCGTCCGATCGCTACTCGCCACGTCATTCCCCCTCAACATCACCGACAACGCATCGTCAGCCTACGAAATCCTCCAAGAGTATAACTTCCCCGCCGGCCTTCTCCCCAAAGGAGTCGTAAAGTACGATTTAGACGAATCCACGGGCCGATTCCATGCCTACTTCACGGGTTCGTGTAGCTTCTCATTAGAAGGATCTTATCAACTCAAATACAAATCCACAATCAGCGGAATCATTTCCAATAACAGGCTCAAAGACCTTAGTGGAATAAGCGTCAAGGTCCTGTTTTTATGGCTGAATATCGTGGAGGTTATTAGAGATGGAGATGAGCTGGAGTTTTCAGTGGGCATTGCCTCTGCTAGCTTTCCAATTGATAACTTTTATGAGTGTCCGCAGTGTGGATGTGGATTGGATTGCGTTAATAGTAAAGTAAGCAAGTTTAGAGTTAAGTCATCTTTTGCTTCAATTTAGAGGAATTTGTTTAATAAAATAATTATATTATTGAATTTTCTTAAATGGGATTTGGATGATGGGTTGTTTTCATCTTAGGTTGAATTGAACTGGGTTTTGGTTATTTGTTGAAATTGATGGAGTTTTACTTTCAACTCGTGTGTGTGTTTGTGTGTGTATGTGTGTGTGTGTGTTTCTGTTTATGTGGTTGCTATTGGTTTCACTGCTTGGTTTAGGGAAGGACTGATCAACCGATGCAATAGTGCTATTAATATATCAATACAATTTTTTTTCAATGCTACGAGAGAGATAATTTAGAATGCTAAGACTAGGGTTGGGACATGTTGAAAAGACTCTTATCCTGTTGTATTTTTATGTAGGACTATCAACTATGGGTGTTAGTGTGGGTCTTAAAATAAGGTTATGCTTTACAAGATCATCTCCTGTTTATGTTGGTGGAACTGCCAAACCGAGAATTTGTAAAACAACTTATTAACTAGTAACTACTAAGGGAATAGGAACGAGGTAAAGAGGGTTGAAAGAAGGGCTAAGGCAGGCGTGGAAGTAGTGAGTATTGTGGGAGGTGAAGTAAGTAGCAGGTAGTAACTGGACATGAGGGGTAGTAGGAAGGTAAAGAATGTTGCAGGCAGGGATTATGCATGAGAATTGAGAATTGCAATCGTACATTTGAATCCAGAGTTGAATCATTAGCCCAACTCTTTACAGTATCTCTAGTGTTGGGTTGGGAATTGAGATGTATAGGAACTCCACAGGATATTTCTATAGGCATGATCTCTGTTGCTCATTCCACAAGCACCCTTTAGCTGAGAACTTCAATTAGAAAAGTTATCATTTAACTTGCATGGTATGGAGTTTTCATTTAGTGGTTTGCATATATGATCAAGGCACTGATCACGTGATTGTTAAAGCATGCCAGATTCAAAAAATGGAACTAGATAAGTCGTATTGGTGTAGTGTTGTTGCTTGCTGCTTGCTGCTTGCTGCATCTTCAAATGAAAATATATGGCAAGATGCCATTTATGGCCATTTGAAGTGATTAAAATTGCTGTTGCACTAGTTTAATTTAGTTGTCATAGGCAGTCTGTTTGTATCATGTTAAATCTGGGCTTATAAAGACATTTTAGACCCGGTGTTTAGCTCAGAGTTTGCCTTGGCATAATAATAAGCCTTATTTTAAGTTTTGATGTTTGCAAATGTTCTAGTTCAGGATGACTGAATGAGGATAACTTTTATCTGTTAAATAAATTGGTGATGATGGCTGAAGTTCTTAATTCGGTTTTTATAGTAGGTATGCTATTTGTAACTTTGAACAATCTTGAGAAGCTGAAAACTTAGTGATAATGTTTCTTTTGTTCAATCAAGATGTAAGAAAAGTCTAAAATTGGATTAGTTGATAAGGACTTGGACTCGATAAATGTTTGTCAGTTTTTGGACTTATTCACTGCTAGATGTTACAAGTACATAGTTAGATGTCAGACATAAACAGAGGGGAGTAAATTTGTCCTCCATAGCTGCATTTGTGCTCTAGTTCTAGTGGAGATTGCCTTCTTGAATTAATGTCATGTTTGTTTTAAAATATCTATAAAATATCATATCATTCTGATAACATTGCATTGGTGGTCCAATTCATTGAACTAAGCTGTCTTCACTCTTTATTGAGAAGATATTATTGGAAGTAACAACTAAAAAGGCTCTGCCTGTCTCGTCCAGAAGCTGGAACTCTTTGGGATGGGGGAGCTATAAATCTTTATACATAATTTCAATCTGTTTGAACTTGAGAAAGATAAAGAATGCTTTTGTGCAAGAGAGGAAATCAGAATTTCCCATGGAAAATAGCTTTAGCTTTTCTCTTTTGGATGACACCAATCAAAACAAATGGTAAATTCGTTCCCTGGTGCAGATCAGATGCGATATTTCTATGATAATATCAGAATTTCCATATAAAGTGACATTAACACGATTGGAATATAAAGGTAATTTTCGCTCAACAGCAAACAATTGAACTACGAAGTGGATAACCAAATAAGAGTTTTTAAAAAATTATGATGCAACAATCAGAACTATATACCCTTTGTTTTCCAGCAGTAGATACAAAGAAGTTAAGCACTCTTTTCTTGACGGTCCTTTGCAAATCAAATTCCCATCTCACTCCTGATAACAAATCACTTACATTTACTGTTTTTTCCTTGCTCTGCCTCCCTCTCGTTCAGAGATAATATGAGAGGCCGGTGCTTGAAAATGTTATTGTTATCCTTTTAAATATGCACGTCAACTATCTGAGTTACATAGCTATTTTATCAACTACCATTATCCCTTGTTTAATGACTGATTCCTTTATCACTGAAGGGAATTTATTTTTCCATGGGACAACCTTTCAAATTCAAGCACCAATTGGATGCAAAAGAAAACTGATTTTTGCAACTTGGGCCGCTTCTAGGCAATTGAAACTTTGGTGGCTGATATCAACTATCACATATGTCCAGTCATAAAAATCTCTGAGTTCCACTACCTGAAAGATTTTACCCACCATTGTCAAAAAAAATATATATCATTATTCTCCAGAGCCGGCAATTTGTGGCTGGCAGATTTTTAGATTTCAACCCGCTTTAAGTTTTCTGGCTTGTGAAGATTCTCCTCATTATCCATCTGCACTGTGAAATTGTGAACCTTGTTGACGTTTTCAATTGAGTGGTAATGGTTGCCAACTCAGGAGCACGTAATTTCATTGAACTGACAAAAATCGGCACTAAAAAAGGAGTTTTTCTCTGAGTTCTTCTGCTGCAAAGCTATTTTAGCTTTTGCCAGACATATACAAGTTTTTTTTTTTCAGTCGACCAAGCAGCTTTCAATTTGAAACGCACTTGAGTTCCTAAACGAACATAATATTTTAGGAATAGTTTAGGAACAAATTTAATTTCTGTTTATTTATTATTATTTATTAAATTTAAAAAATAGTTATGAATAATATTTTAAATTTATTAATTAAATAAATAAATTATGAATGTAACAAAATTATATTCAATTTATTTATCCTTTTAATTGTCTTTCACTTAATAAAAAAATGCCATCAATTATTAGTCAATCAATCTTCATATTTGTTTTTGCTAAGCTCCGAGTTTAAAGTTAAAGTTTTGAAATTATAAAAAAAAAAAAACAATTAGGGTAAAAATAAAAAGTATTTTTTGTATTTATATTTTGATATTTAAATCAGAGATTGTGACTAAAGAGATTAGAAGAAAAAAAATAAAGATATAAGATAGAATATGATTGAATTGATATAATTTGATAAATCGAAAAATAAAAAATTTATGAAATAAAATAATAATATAACTAAATTGATATAATATTATATATGTCAAATCAATCGATACATTAGTTAACTCAAAAATAAAATATACTCTTAATTATTTACTAATAATTTTTAATAAAAAAGATGACCAATATATCCTTTAAACTAAAAAATACCACTAACAATGTCAAAGTATCTGATTAGGGATGGCATCGGGTCGGGTTCGGGGCGGGTTTTGCTCGCCCCGAACCCGACCCTACCCGAAATTTTTTTTGTTTTTTCATACCCGAATCCGAACCCGATCCGACACTATATAAATCGTATCCGACCCGATCCGACCCGAAATTAATAAAATATTATTTTTTAAATATAAATATTTAAAAATATCATTATATAAATATATATATAATTAAAAAATTAAAAAATTAATTAAAAAAATTATTTTTATATATATCGGGTCGGGTTTGCCTAAAACCCGACCCCGACCCGACCCGACGTTGTTTCATGCTACTCGACCCGACCCCGACCCGACCCCCGATTTTCAAAAAAAAAAAACCGACCCTAAAAAATCGAGTCGGACCGAAACCCGTCGGGTACGGATTTTTTTGCCTTCCCTATATTTGATCTAAAGTATTATTCTATCAATGTTCTTTTCTTGTGTTGAATGAGTGTTGAAATTAATTATTCTGGCTCTTTCAACACGATCGTCTTCATTCGGACATAGCATCTTCTCCAAGGCTTGGGATTTAGACAATTCACCGCATCACAAAATTATTTTATGAGGTTTTGAGTCACCAATATTAAGAAAAGTGAAAGAATGCCATCCGCATTTTGATGGTTACCTGAGAAACTTATCATCGATGTATGCGATCCACTGCATAATTTTTTTTTATGAGATATTTTATAATTTTTAATTATTAATTTCTTTTTTATGAAATATCTTTTAATATTTTTTTTTAAAAAAAGTCACAACCTAAATATATAATAAGTAATTATAATTGTTAAGATTTCTATCTAGACTTCTTGTTGTTGGATGCTTTTTTTTAAATAATTATATAAGTTAATTGAATTAAATTTTAAATTTATTTTTAAATTTTGACGATTATTTAATAATTAATTTATATCTTAAACTTTTTAAAAGTAATTGCATAAATTAATTAAATTAAATTTTGAATTCATCTTTTAATTTTATGGTTATATAACAACTTATTTATATCCCAAACCTATTTGTTGCTAGAAGAAACCTTTTAAAAGTAATTAAATAAATTAATTGAATTAAATCTTGATTTAATCTTTTAATAGTTTCATTATTATATGTTAATGTTTCTAACTTTTGGATAAACTAATGCGATAATAAAGGTGATAATTCCCTGGTGTTGTCCTGTAATTATTAATAAACTAAAATAATGTATTAATTGGTAACCACTTGTATAAAATAAAACAAAATGCAACCAAACGTTCGGTTAATGTCCCTTCCCGTCTTTAATGACATGAGAACTGCTAATTTTGTTTGTGGAAAAGTATACCACAAAGAAAAAGAAAAAGTGCAAATTAAGCTTATTAATTTTCTGTTAAGTAGTGAAATCTAAACAAATTATTCAAAGTTAAAGGTACAAATGAATCTAATATAAACTGATTTGATTATATTTTTGGTTAATTATCTAACTCTTAAAATATTGTTTATTATAATTTATTAAGTTTAATAAACGATCAAAAATCAAATCTATTTATAAATTGTTTGTCAAATGATCTATGAGTGTATATTCAAGCGCATAAACAAATCAAATATGAAAAAAAAATTTATTATATTCGTAATTTATTAATTTAATTAATGAATTCTTAAATGTTGTTCATAATAATTTATTAAATTAAATAAACAAATATAAATAAACAAAATAAAATATATTTACAAATATTTCGCCTAATGATTTATTTAATTTTTTCCTTATCAAATATATTTATAACTTTTCATTAAAAAAACCAATATCTACTTTTTATTATTATATGTGTCATTTTTTTAATCATAAGTATCCATTAAATACTGAGTTATATTCATTGCTAAACTCAATATCTACTTTTGATTAAAAATATAACAGTCTTCTCAAAGATTACGTCTTTGTGGGGGAGTTCAAGTCTTGTTCTGATACAAGAGTGTTTACTGCCTCAGGATCGTCAAGATTAGGTGGTCGTTGAGGATTGAGTGACTCGATTATAGGAGTAGAGTACGTCTCAAACAGTGGTGGAGAGGGGATGGAGGATGAACTGGATGAGTTATGGAAACAGTTGAGGTTAACAGAGGAGGACAAAGATTGTATTGTGACAGAGGAGTCCGAAATTGGGGATTAAGAGGAAACTGAAAAAAACTGGCTGATGGGAAAACTCCTAATGAAATAATCTTCCAACAAGGAGGCACTGAAAGGAACGATCAAATTGATATGGAGACTGGCCAAGGCAGTGGAGATGGCAGATATAGAAGACAATCTTTTCCTCTTTAAATTCTCAATCATGGCGGACAAGAAAAGGGTTTTGAAGGGATCACCAAGACAAACAATTAATCATGTTTAAAGAATATAATGAGGAGTTAAGACCAGAGGATTTCTATTTTAATAACGCATTATTCTGGATACGTTTGTATGGCCTGCCATTAGGTATGAGAAACCAGGAGAATGTCCAACATATTGGAGAGAAGATAGGCACCCCTAAGGCAATAGATGTTACCCTGGAGACTAGAGGATGTTCGAGGTTCCGAAGTGTCAGGATAGAAATCAATGTTAGGAAACTACTCAGAAAAGTTGTGTTAGTAACTACGGGATCATCCAAGAAAGAGATTTAGGGAACAATATGTTTTGAAAGATTGCCCACCTTTTGTTATAAATGTGGAATTTTGGGACAGACTAAGGATGAACGTGAACAAAAAGAAAACGAGAGGGAAGGCAACCAATATGTGAAGCAGTATGGAGAATGGATGTGAGCCTCACCTTTAAAACAAAAGAGGTATGAATAAAGAAGAGGGAACAATGCCTTTAGAACGGTGAAGGATACTGCTCCGCAACCACAAAGGGTTACAAGGGGAAAGGAGAATGAACTGGTCACAGCGGTGCATAGCAGGGGAATGGCCCGAAGACTGCATGTGGTAGATGATCAAAACGATGGAATGTCACATAGGATTTGAACTGAAGCATATCATAATCCCGAAATACCCAATATGTTTAGCTTTTATCAATAGATTTTTAGGGATATAAATATAAAGAAGTTGTTTTGAAGTATAAGTAAAGTAAATATTGAAAGTAAGCTTAAAAGTCAAACAGTAGGTGATAATGTAACACAAGCACTGAATAAAGGACGCATGCAAAAGTCAGTGCAGGGAATGGATCCAGGTGGCAACATCACTAAAAGACTAACATTTGATGTGTCAATAAAATATCTATGGAAATCTTCTCGAAAGTTTGGCTCCAAGCAAAGCAAAAAGAGGAGGAGATGAAAACATGTTGGAGAAAGTAGGAGCACGCAAGAGTAAGGACAGCAAATATAAATGCCCAGAAAGCATAATGAAATCTTCAAGAAACCAGAATTCCAATGCCTCCGACAAAAGCTATGCATGGGAAGACAATAGCAAGAAGACATGGGGGATGGCTAACACGTTGGTCCAAGCAATGACTTCAAGCCAAATGGATGCATTAACAAGTAAGAAGCAACAAAGAATAAAATGGAAAAAGCTGGCTCGTGTGACTATGGGAATAAACTAGGAAATTAGCCTGAACTAGGTAAATGAAAGCATGGAAGTGAGGATGTAGTAGACATGGAAATTGCCAGTATTAGCAAATGAACTAGGAATGAGGATAAGGTAAAGCCAGAAAGTAACACACATCAAAGGCGGAGACTGGATCCCAATCCCGTCAAGCCCAACGAGGTACATTACCTAGAACTGTTGTGGGCTTGGGAACCCACGTGCAGTTCAAGCTCATCAAATGATGCTGAAGAGAGAAGATCCTAAGGTGGTATTTTAAGTAAAACCATCTTACAAACCCATGCATTAGAAAGAGTTAGGAGGAAATGCAAAATGAATGAAATGCTTGTGGTCAATACGAGAGAACGAAGTGGAGGATTGGCAATGTTATGAAAGGAGGAGATAACCTTGAACTTATTAAGTTTCTCAAAATACCATATTGATACAAATGTCACGGACGAAAGTGATAAAGAATGGCAGCTAATAGGATTTTATGGGGACCCTGATGTAAACTCAAGACACAAAGCATGGGCCATGTAGCGAAACCTAGCCACAATCAACCACCGTACATGGATTTGCATTGGTGATTTTAGTGAAGTTTTATAGGATGAAGAAAAGGAGGGAGGCGGTTTAAGACCAGAGTGGTAGATGAAGAATTTTGGCAATGCTTTAGAAAATGCTGGGTTGGTTGATTTAGGCTTCAAGGGTTCGAGATATACATAGGAGAGAGGGAAAGAAGCTGAGACAAAAGTCAAAGGAGGAGTGGACTAGGCAGTGGCAAATCTGAGCTGGTGGGACATGTTCCAGAACTTTGTCATTAATCATCTAGCATGCCCAGTTTCAAACCATTGTCTGATTATGCTAGACACAGAAAGTAGGGCAAGAGGGAATGGAAGGAAAAGAAGACATGGGCCCTTTTTTTGAGGCTATGTGGACTAAAGAAACAGAATGTACCAAGATTGTTAATAAGTCGTGGCAGGAAGAGAGGGCTTGTAACCTTGAAGTCAAAATTAGAAAGGATGCTAAGGAAGCTGATTGTTTGAAGCAAAAGAAAATTTAATGAACAGCATGTAGAAATAAAATCCCTAAACAATGACCTGAAAGAGCTTTGATCCAAAAATAGGGCTAACATGAGTTGGCGCCGAGAAAAAGAACTAAAGCAAAGGATGAATGACCTTTTGGATAAGGAAGAAACCTATTGGATGCAGTGATCAAGAATAAATTAGTTGAGAGAAAGAAGCAAGAACACCACTTTCTTCCATGCACAGGATTCCCAACGTAAAAGGAAGAACATTAAGGGCTTAGAGGATGAAAATGGGGTATGGCATAAAGGAAAATTGGAAATGCATGAGCAAGCTGTGGAATATTTTAATGATTTGTTCAAATCTTAAAGACTATCAAATTTTGATGAAATCCTAGAGGCAGTAAATCCTCGAATGACAAACGAGATGAACAAATATCTTCTACCAGCGTTTAGAGCCGAGGAGATCCTTGAGGCCAAAAACAAATCCACCCCACAAAAGTACTAGGACCAGACGGTATGCCTGCCTTATTTTTTCCTAAGTTTTGGCACGTTGTAAGTCCAAATGTTACTAAGTTTTGTTTGGCTATACTAAATTGGGAAGGGATGCTAAATGATATAAATGATATTAATATAGTACTTATCCCAAAAATTTTTAAAAAAAAAAAAAAACCCCAAAAGAATTACCCACTTTCGACCTATTAGTCTATGTAATAACTTATATAAGATTATTGCTAAGACTTTAGCTAATAGGCTAAAATATATTCTTCCAACTTGCATCAGTGAAAACCAAAGTGCATTTGTACCAGGGAGACTGATAAATAAAAATGTCCTAATAGCATATGAGATTTTTCATACACTGAAACTCAGGAAAAAAGGGAAAGAGGGATGGAGTGCCATAAAACTAGAGTAAAGCATATAACCGTATAAAATGGGCTTTCTTAGAGGCAATCATGATAAAACTAGGCTTCAATGAAAAGTGAATTTTTATTATAAGGCATTGCATATCTTCTGTTACCTACAATGTAATTCTCAATGGAATCGTCACTCACAAAGTCATACCAAAAAGGGGTCTCTGACAAGACAACCCCTGTTTACATTTTTTATGCACAGAGGAGTTGTCTGCACTACTATCGAAGGATCGACATAAAGGCTTGATGCATGGAGTTTGAGCTAGAGTGAATGGCCCACGGATCTCTCACTTATTTTTTGCAAATAACGGTTGGCTATTTATCAAGGTAAACCAAATGGAATGCGAAAGAGTGAAGTATTTCCTAAAGATCTATAAGGAAGGGTCGGGGTAGAAAATCAACTATGATAATCAGGATTATTTTTCAGCCAAAACACTAGAAATGTCAAAATAGAGCTGGTCAATCAGAACTTTGGGATTCAGGTAACAAGTGATCCAGAAAAGTACCTGGGCTTACCGATGATAATTGGGAAGAGTAAGAAGAAACTTTTTGGGAAATACTAGACAAGATGAAGCGGAGAATAGAAAGCTAGAGCCATCAGTGGATGTCTTAGAGAGGCAAATAAGTGTTCATCAAGGCATTCCTACAATCTATGTCATTATATGCGATGTCTCGTTTCATGTTTCCAAAGGGTTTTTGTCATGAATCAAATATGACAATTTGCAATTACTGGTGGAGCAAGACACAAGCAGTAAAGGGATACATCGGAAGCAATGGAAAGACATGTACAAAGGGAAGCAGGTGGGTGGAATGGGATTCAAAGACCTGGAAATATTCGACGAAGCTCTAATTGCAAAACAGGGTTGGAGGCTAATGCATAATACATCATTTCTGGTGTATACTGTTTTAAAAGCAAAATATTTCCTAAAGATGTCACTTGTAGAAGCTGAATTGGGACATTTGCCATCCTATACATGGCGAAGTATATACATGGGCAAGAGGGTATTGCAGAAAGGTATCTGATGGCAAGTAGGAAATGGGCAAAAGATCAGAGTATGGAGAGATAAATGGGTCCCAAACAAACAGGGTTTTGTATCGATCCCCCGTGTTAAAGCTGATGGGGCAAACATTTTGGTTCATGAGCTAATTAACAGGCAAACACAAACATGGAATGTGGAAAAATTAGAGATGCTATTCCCAA
This sequence comes from Durio zibethinus, assembly GCF_002303985.1. The sequence goes on from NW_019168049.1 coordinate 5,697,666, forward strand.
GTGAAGTAGCTAAAGAATTCACTGCAATACCTATAAGCAGACATGATTTTCTTGACATGATAATTTGGCACATCACAAAAAATGGTCATTACAGTGCTAAAAGTGGATATCATTTGTTGAGCAACAATGCCCAAATGAATGAAAGGGAACAGCAGGAGCCTGAGGAAGGTGAAGTTAGTAGCAAAGAACAATTCTGGAGTCAACGGTGGCAAGCCAAAATATCCAACGAAAAAAAAGTCTTTAGGTGAAGGCTTTATCACGTTACTACCAGTTTATGTGAACCTGAGGAAAAGGAAAATATTGGAGCATTAGTTTGTCTAAGGTGCCAGCAACACGAGAAAACAATATTGCACGCCATTAAAGAATGTGCCCTTATAGCAAAGGTTTGGACAACGGCAAACCTAGACAGTGCTAGCAAAAAGGCAATCTCCAAAATACGATGGAATGTATAACTTCAATAGCTAGCAACATAGAGAAGAACAACTTTGAACTGGGGCTGATATGGTGCTGGGCCATATGGAAAAGCAAAAACAATGAAGTAAACATCAATATTTTAGAAGCCTGCAGAATGTAGCAAATTTTGCTAAACAATACCTGGAAGAATACCATGGAGTCCAAGAGACGTGCTAGGGAAGATCGACAACTGGGGTGGAGGCATGGAAGGCACCCAGTGCTGAGACACTCAAGGTTAACTTTGATGGGGGGGTTAAAAGCACAAACAGGGAAGGAGGTCTTGGAGCTATAATCAGGGACAATACAGAAGCGGTCTTTAGTGCGATGTTCATGCCAACATCGAATCGTGTAGATCCCATGCGGGTTAAAGGGATGGCTGTTGTAATCTAATTGAATTAAAGGCTACTGAATTTGCTATTGATATGGGGTTCAACAAGATTATTCTGGAAAGAGATGCTTGGGGGATTATCAGACATATATAGCAGGCAGAAACAGACTTATATCCTATTGCAATCTAATTGAGGAGGTTAAGCTGATGCTAAGGAACTTGGATGAATCGACATGTTCGTATGTAAAAAGAGAGGCAAACGAAGCAGCCCACACTGTAGCAAAACCCGTTGTAGGAAGTATAGAAACTAGATATTAGGTAGAAGATAGCCCTGATGCTGTTGTGCCAATCATTGAAAAGGACTGTAACCTTGCTTAAGTTTAATGAACCTACCAAGCTTTAAAAAAAAAAATCTACGATTGATTATTATATGTCACTTCTTTAATTATAAACATCCATTAAATACTGAGTTATATTCATTGAATCAGGATTTTAGAAATGAATATATTTACTAAATTTTGGGATGAGTAATTTAAAGGAAAGTCTGATGATATATACGAGGGATTCATATAAAACTTTTTATTTTTATCTTTTTTTAATTAAAATCAATAATTAAAAAATATATAAAATTAAAAAAATTATATATTTTGCATAAATCCTAGCAATAAAAAATCAACATCAAATAAAATTGTTCATTCAAATACTTAAAATTAATTCTTTCAAAACTTTAAAGTTATATCCGTATCCTTTAAGTCATTAATTCACGTTTACAATTTAAAAAATATATATTAATAAAAGTTTATATTTAATATATTGACAACATATAAATTTTATATTCTGTCATTAAATATAAAGATTTATATTTGATAAAAAAAATTTTAAAAATTAAAAATCTTAAAATATAAAATAATAAAAGTTAGTATCAATTTATTTTTATAGACTTCTCAACTTTCAAATTTAATAATTAATGATGTGATAATTTAAAATTTATTATAAATATTTAAAATTTATTATAAATATTTAAAATTTATATACTATTAATGAATCAAATATAAACTTTACTAGTAAATTACAGCCAAAGAACTAGGTCTTATAATATTAATATGAATAAAAAAAAATAGACCGGACTTGGATTGAAGCGTGCTCACTGTTCAGTGCAAAAAAGCACTTCCATGGTGCAAATGCACCGTGGTTTTCTGCTTACGTAAATGGCACGATTGTCTGACGTGGCACCAGTGAAGGGTCCATTCTCCACTGTTGAGGAAAGCATGTGGTGACGCTGAGCCACCACACCTTTCGTTGGACATTTTTGTCCTTAAAATATCTTTTTATTACAATTTTACCTATATATTTAAAAGTTTAAAATTAAAATAATTTTTTAATTAAAAAATAACATTTTATTTGCGTCACATTATTATTTTGTTCATTGTACTTTTAAAAAATTAATATTTTTTTCTAAAATATCCCTTAAAAATATTAAACTCTACTATAAATAAATAATAAATATATTTATCTAGAATTAAATAAGTAAATAACACTTAACAGATAAATTTATTATACAAAATAGTAAATAAATATATAGTAAATAAAAAATTAAGATAATTTAATTTACAAAATAGAAAATAAATATATAATAAATAAAAAAAATTAAGAACTCAATATATATTTAATTTTTAAAAGAAATCATTTGATATATTATTATTTAATTATTTATTAAAAATAATTATTGGACATAAAAACAATTTTAATATTTTTAAATTATTTCATAAACATTGAATAATTTAAATTTTTTATTATATAAATATTTTGATTTAATATCTTTAACTATCATTTCTCTTCTCAGTATAATTCATCTCATTATAATTTTTATCCACCATTAATTTTAATATCCAATTACACTTTAAAATATCAACATACAATAACTGATCTTATGTTCACCAGTATTTTCCAGCCAATCCCTCCAATCTCTCCTATCCAAATTGACCCTTAAATTAAATGAATGGACAGAACAGAAACCAAAGCTAAAATCTTAAGACACCACATTGATTTGTTTCAACGGTTCTCAAATGTACGCAATAAGACAAAGGTAGTGAAACAAGTTTAGTTTCAAAGTTTAATATCGGCTGGCTTGGCAAGCTTCAATTTCTTAGCATAAAAAAACAACACGAAAAGCGAGAAGATTCAATTAGTACTTGCGAAAATGAAATCATTCAAATCAAAAGCATCGATTCAATATTTGAGGATGTTACAATCAATTCTCCATATCTAATCAAGTTTGTAGCAAATACCAGTAATTGAACATGATAAACAGGGGATTAGCACAACAATAAAACTGAGAAGAAAATATAAATAAAAAGTCCTTAGATTATTATAAATGGTACTCCAATTCATTTGTGGTAGTCTCTTAATTCCTGTAAGAGAAATCGAGAAACAAATATTACATCTATTTCGCATACAAAAGGCAGAGGAGAAAGCAAGTAACAAGTTTCTTTCCAGATAAGAAAAACAATTTTCCCCGCACCGCCGATTGCATCTGCGGAAGATATCATTGGAACCAACCTCCTCGATCCATTGAACTATTAGCAGGCTAACATTGTTCTAATATATATTTTTAGTTCTTCTTCAAAAGCATGGCTCTGAGCTCAGCCACGTCGATCTCGTTAGCACAGTTCTCGGGTCTATAACATCCGGTAACTGGGTCCGGAACCCATGAAACCTTCTCTTTAGCTCCTGCCATCTCTTCCCCTGTTTTCTTCACCACCGCAGCGTTCCTTGCCGTTCCTCCTCTTACTCCACTCAAAACAACTCCTTGTGATCCCGCAGCATATCCTCGTCTAAACAAAAACAAAACCAAAAATCATTAAATCTTTGATCCTTTATTATTTTCTCAACAAACCAAAAAATAAAACCCAAAAAAATAGAGCCCTGGAAATGAAAAGAACTTCTGGGTACCTGAAAATTGAGTTAGAGATTCCATCGACAACAAAAGCAGAGAAAAGCTTAACGTTTGAGAAAGAGCGAGCCATTTCTTTCTTCTTTAAACAAAACAAAAATTAAAACTTAGGAATGAGAAACTTGAATGCTACTGCAGAGTGCTTTTTTTCTTCTTGAAAGGAAAAGAAACCGTCCGCAGCAGCGAAGAAGAAACTCTCTCTCTTTCTCTCTAAACTCTTTAATGAAAGATGGGTTGGGCTCCAAGAGCGACTCTTGTTGGGTTTATGTAGGAAAGAAAAAGTAGTGAGAGCGCGTGAGAGGCGAGAGGAAACAGTAAAGTTCAACAGGAACTCGTCAACACACGAGCAACGGACCTCTGTGTTGCTGACACCTGGATCTTCAACCAAAGACGTTTTTGTTTTTGTTAAATTTAGATTTAAATCGTTAAATAAATGAGAAACACGATGTTAGCCCTTGATTGAAGGTGAGGTTGCCTTTGGGAAGGGTCAAAATTTTCGGCGAGGGCGATCAAAAATGATCGAACGGTTGAAGGACAGTGAATGATTTGAGTGCGGACTTTTTCTTCAATCCATATCAAGCATGTGAAATGAGAGGGTCTTTCATGGGTTCAACCAGGAAAGGTCGGCGTGAGTGCGGGAATCCTTCTAAATTGACTGATATAGGGATTGGTGGTGACATCACATCCGTTCACGTGTAGAAGAAACAGTCTGAAAGAGGTGGCGGACTTTCCTTCTTGGTTCTAGAAGCCAAGGGTGAAAAAATATATATTCACAATTATAATTTTTTATTTGATTTGCAATAATTTTTATTTAATTTATTTTAAATTTGAATATTAAATATATATTAAATTTAAATTAAAAAATAAAAATTTAAAAAAGTTGAATTCAATCAAATTATACATTTTTATTAATTTTTATATATTTTAAATTGTTATAAAAATAAAATAATAAATTTTATATAAAAATTATTTAAATATATCAAAATTTAATAATAAAATAATATATAAAAATAATAAAATTTAAAATTTAAAAATAAATAAATCAAAAAAATTAAATTAATAATATCATATTCAATTCAAATTAAATCATAATATATTTAATTCAAATTCTAAATATTTATAATATTATATAGTATATAAAATCAAATTGAATTTAATTATTCTTACGGTAAGCACTTGATAACCTTGTTTCGAGGGTCCTCAAGGTGTCCCTACCAAGTCAAGGGTCATTGGCTAGTGACTCAGTGGCCCTGTTTTGCCATCAATCTCCAAAATTATAGAATCTTGTTGTCATGTTAATTTTTGTTACCATCCAAGAAATAATTGATACATTTCAAATTACAATACGGTTCATTGAATTAAGTGAAAATGAAAAGAAATAGTGGCAATCGCGTTAGATAATGGTCACAGGCTGGAGTGTTTCGCTTTCTGCTAACAGATAATCGGGTGATGTTCGAGGAGCCCTTTTCGCTCAATTTTCCGTGATGGCTTTCGTCTTTTGTTCTCTGCCTCTGAATTTATTATTCAGGAAAATGTAATTTAGTTTCAAAATTATAACTTGCCATCATTTAAAAAAAAAATTAATATAAATAAATTATTTAATTTTTTAAATCAAAATAAAATATATCATATTTAATAATTTAAAATAAATGATAATAAATTATGTATTTAAAATTATTTTAATAAGTTATTATTAATAATATTTAAATTTAAAAATTTTTAATTAAAAAAATAAATTTAATCGATTGAATTAATTATTTATTAATATAATTGATCATAGTTACAACGCACTTTTTTTTTTCTTTAAATTCCTTTGCTGCTTTTAAAAATTTACGTACGTTTCTTTTTTAAAAAAAAAACGGCAAAATTTTCACTATTAATCTAAAGTTCTTAAATGTATTTTCACTATTAATCTAAATGATTTAATTATAGATTTAATTAAAAGTACATTTAACATCTTTAAATAAATTATAAAAATTTTTATTATTTTTTAAATAGTGAAAATGTTTCTTTCTTTTATTACAATGTAAATTTAGATTTAAAAAAAAAAAAAAAGTTGAGCTCCTGTAGTCACTGCTTCAGGTCAGTCCTCGGACCTTGCAGCTTACAGCTAGCTCGCTAGCAAAGCACCCCCTTCTCTTGCGTGCGATTGCAGGCATGCAGCAGTTTTATGTACTGTCTACAGCCAATAAATAATTAAGGCTGGCTCCTGGCTGGCGGCGAGCCGGCAATTAGAGGATTTTTTTAAATATCATTATTTTATTGAGGATATTTTTCCAATAATATTATTTTGGATTCTATAAAATATAGTATATACTTATATTTTTTTAAGGAAGTATATACTTATATTTAATAAAAAGAGTTATGCTAATATAAGTATTTTTACGGCATTTTTGAAGGCTGTTTCTTATCTAATATTTAAATATTATCATAAATAATAATTTAATTAATTTTAAAGATCATAAGCAAAATTTATTCAAAATATATATGTAATATTAATGACTTAGATAAATATTTGAGTTAATATTTTGATTTTTAAATTATAATAAAATGCTTAATATAATTTTTAAATTTTAAAAAATTCTAATATAATATATAAATTATAAATCTATTAATTAATATAATATTTAAAAAATTATTTGTTAGACATATTTATTATTTAAAACAAAAAATATTAAAAATAAATATTATATTAATTTAAAAATTATAATTCATCAAATATTACATTAAATATTTTTAAAATTCAATAATTATATTAAACATTTTACTAAAATTTAATAATCATTTTAAAACATTAATCCTAAATATTTTAATCACGACGAATTTATTGAGTGACAAAAATATTTAGAGTTATTAGTTTTTGAAATCATTTGCCTTGGCAAACTAAAATTTAGAAGTGAAATTTTTTTAGAAGCATAATCCAATGTACTTCCTCTCTATTTCTTACCGTGAGCTTCTTCAATGATATGTAGCCATAAATATGTTTTCTATTTTTTTTTTCAAATAATTGTCATTTTCAAAGAGTTTTGTTTGTTTAAAATTCATCCTCCATCAGAAAAATAATGGTTGAAGCTTTTATATATTTCAATTTTCACGTGCGGAATATCCGTAGCTTATCACATCGTTGCATCAAAAGATTCAAACTCACCAACAAGTCACATTCTCAATGGCCATGATTGGGATGACGTATGTATAATGTGACAATAAGATAATAGCATTTAAAAAAAAAGTTGGTCAACCTATATTTTCAAAAAAGCCAATGCCAATAACAACTTGAAATTGGTAGTCGGTATTTGCCAGATGCAATTAACTTTGCCGATAAACATAGAAACCATCACTACTTCTTTCTTACGACAAGTTGGAACTACTAGACTAAAGCTATCCACTTGTTCTTATTTCATCCTTATCATAGAAAAGGGAGAGATAACGTATTATTATGATCGCACTCCCATTTTCATATGGGGCCCAAAACAAATACGACTTTGCGTTGATAGCAAGAGACGGGTCGACACTCACATTCTCCTCAAGCTGCTAAAGAATCGTCTACCAAAATTTTTTTTTTTTTTGCCTCTGGATGTATCAAGTTTAATATAGTTGCAAATTTTTGCAATCAAGTAACGTAACATGCCATCTTATTATGTAATTTTTAAATTAAATATGGGAAGATTCACATTCAAAATTTTTAAGTAAGAATAAACATGCATTAACCAGTAAGCTACATGTTTGAATCTATGATCTCATTTTTCTCAAGTCGGTGTACTATCTTATTCAATTTAGATCCTATAAATATAAATTATTGTAAGTGAAAATTTTAAATTTTATAACTGAAATTAATTGAGGTACATATTTTTAAGATATATTAAAAAAAATAAAAATTAATTAAAATAAAATATGTATCAATCTACTAATCATACTTGTAAAATAAAAAAAAAACTACAGTAATAATATATAAAAAAAATTGAAAAGGAAAATAAAATCTTATGGGTTTGATTTGGATTCAAGTGCACCTTTTTCCTTTTCTGGTCCATAGGATTGGCTCGAATTGAGGAAAGGTGACCCATCCCCAGCCCAATATTAGGTTCAACCTTTCAGTCCTTTCCAGCTTTCCCCATCGGCTGTCTGCAACGACTAGTGCATTTACCCAAAAACCCTGAATTCAACCCAATTTTGCTGTTAGGCCAACAACTTTGCTCGTCTCACTTTGCTTAGAGCCAGAGCGAGGGGGAAAAATGGCGGAGATTCCTCAGGGAGAAGAAAATCGTCCGAATATTACTTTATACATCAATAATCTCAACGAGAAGATCAGAATCGATCGTACTTATTTCAAGTCTCTAAACAAAATTAAAGGGCTTACATTGTTTTTTCTTTTTTATTGATTTTTTTTTTTACTTGAATGATGTTTGCAGAGTTGGAGAAATCGTTGCACGCTGTCTTTTCACAAATTGGAAAGATACTGGATGTGTTAGCATTCAAGACGCTGAAACAATAAGGTCAAGCTTGGGTTATTTTTTTAACTCCGCTACCAATGCTCTTAGGCGAATGCAGGGCTTTCCCTTTTACGACAAGGAAATGGTATATGCATTTTTTTAACTTTTCTTTCTCTTTGCATATGATTCGATCATTTCAGTAATTTGGGTTCTATTTATGTCTGTGTTTAGGTTGTTTTCTTTTTTTTTTTTTTTTTTTAGACGATGTTGGTTGCCTTTTATTTTTGACAACAATGTTTAGATTTTACTGGGTACTGTCATTAGTGGAGAAAGCATTAATTGATAAAAATTTTCTTGTACTATGTCAAAATTACTAATTTCTTCATGAATTTAGGTGGATTTTCTGGAGATTTAGGTGGATTTTCAGGATATTCGGATTATATCTATAAACAGTGTTCTCTACTGCCCTAAAGCGTCATAATTTTTAATACTAATAAATAATGAAAGTAATAATTATTTGCAGAGAACATATATCAGATATAATACCAAAGACTAAAGCAGATATAATAGCAAAAGCAGATGGCACTTTTCTTCCCCCAGAGAAGCGAAAGAGGCATGAGGAAAAGGGTACATTCCTCTGTGTCCCTTATCTTTAGTTGAAAAAGCTAACAGTTGAGAAAGTAATATTGTATTTCATTTGTCTATATTTGTACGTGCAATCAGTATGGCTTCTTTCGTTGTTAGAAATCAGTTCTTTCCTTTATTTTCACTTGGATTTTTGGATCCTCTTTTGAACTTTGCATCATAGACTATCGAAATATTACTAATAAATCTATTGACTGTTGAGTGAATGCACATTTTGATGTATTATAAATTGTCTTAATGTTAAAATAAATCTCACTCCTTCATCTGCCTTCCTCTTTTCACTGTTATTTTCTTTTGTCCCACCATTGATGTCATTAGTTGGGTCCTTAATGTCACCAATAAACTCATTTATTCAAGAGAAAGTACTTTTGGTGTACATTAAAATGTAGATGGAAAAATAAAACTCAGGATTGTTATGTGTTGTACTATTTTTTTTAATATTAAGCGTGTGTCTTCACCCTCTTTCTTTGACTTGTTGCTTATTCTGACCTATGTGGGATACAGTTTTTCTGTTCTTTTTGTTTTTTAGTTGTCTTTCCTTTTCTTCTCTTGAGATTTGTATATTGTTTGAATGTAGGAGGAAAAAAACGAAAAGAGCAACTTGATCCTGATCAAGCAGCAGGAGGTGCGGGTGCTTATGTTGCAACACCTCCTGTAAGTGATACGAAGTGTAGTATCTTATTATTTGATTGATCATGTCTTTTCTCTCTCTATGGAATCTGGTTGAAATTAACCTTTCTCAATCTTGCAAGTTGCAACTATGTTCTCAGTATGGATTGCTCAGAAGGTTATATTTTTAATGCTTTGGTCAACACATTTATAACTTTTGAGCAGCTGAAATCCAGTTGTTGCAAACCTAATGCTGGTCAAAAGAGTTGGAGATAGCATTTTTTATTCAATCTGCATGGAATTTTTGTTTTCTGGTTTGCAGTGTTTATTTGTTTGTTCTCTTGAATGTTGGATGCTAATTGAACTTGGCCATTCATTATCATGAGACCTCTATGAGACTCTGGTGGTCCACTTGGATGGTCAAGATTGGATACTTTAGAATTGTAATTGAGTGAAAAATGGTCCTTTGTAAGGGTCTTGTCATATTATTTACTTTGAAATAAATATTAATTACATCTTCTCATTATCATGACTCCTCATCACTTTGCTCCTCTCTTTTTCTCCAAAATGTTACAGCCATCACAAATACCCTACCTAGGTGCTAGACAAATTGTTCCAGAAGCTCCTGCACCACCAAATAACATTCTGTTTGTTCAGAATCTTCCCCATGATGCAGCCACGATGATGCTGCAGATGCTCTTAATCAACACCCCGATTTAAAGGATGTTAGGATGGTCGAAACAAAACCAGGTATTGCCTTTGTGGAACATAAAAACGAGATGCAATCAACAGTCGCAATTCAGGTACTACAAGGTTTCAAGATACAGCAAAACCAGATGTTGATTACTTATGCAAAGAAATAGAAGGAAAAACCGAAGGAGTCCTTTTCTGTTACTACCAACATGAGAAGGCCTTGTTTATGGGTAGTCAATTAGATGCCATCAAATCTAATAGCTGTTTTGTGATATATAATTCTATTTAACTAGATTTTCAGAATTGTTATTGTAGATTGCGTTCTAGATGTTCTTTTCTGCTACAATTTTTCTTTCGAACTTGTCTTTTTTGAAAATAAAAAAATAGTTGATTGATGCTTACCCATGTTTTTGGTTAATCTTTTAAGCTTGTATATTCTTTGGATTATTAAATTCTAAAAACACTTTCATATTTAATTCAGGTATCAACTCGTATGCCATTACGATTTCATAAGGTTGTCAACCAGGGTTTTTTGTGATGGCTTACTTCACTGAAAAAGAGAATGCACCAAAGCACAAACATGAAGGGCTGTTCTAGATGACAATGGATGGTAAAATAAAACCCATTATTGTCTGATCTGTTTGCGTTAGATTTAGATAATTATAAACAAATAATTAATAAATTTGAATATGAGATTTATTATCTGTGACTGTTTCAAAAAGGATACGAATAATATGTTTTGATTATCTAATAATCAAATTTGTTTAAATTTTAATAACTAATAACAGATCAATTACCTGTTTACATATATAAAATATATAAAATTTTTAATCTTAACAAATAAATTTTATTTATTATTAATTACAAATAATTTTAAATTTTAAATTTAAATTTTATTTATTTTATATTTTGTTAAAATTTTAAAAATTAAATATTTTAATAGATTGTGATATTTTAACTATTCAAATAATTATATTAAATCTAAATGAATTTGGATACAAATACTTAATAAATAGTAAAAGATATCTTCTCTATTATCATCCTTACTCTAATCTATCATTTCTTTTTCCAAAATGCTGTTTGGTTTTCCGTTTTCATGCCAAACCCATTTCAAAAGAGTACATATTTACCACAGCATTTCTTTTCTTTTTTGGTAAGAAAAATTCAAAGATAAATAGGTTAGTTTCACATGTTAAGATAAAATATATCGTATTTGATAATTTAAAGTAAATGATTGGGAGTCATGCATTTGAGATAATCCTAATAAACGATCATCGATAAAATTTAAATTCATGATCTTTTTATAAAAAAAAAAAATAAATTTTAACCAATTGAATTAACAACTTATTGATACCACAATATTTTATATCAAAGCGGATGCATCAACTTCATTTCTGTAGTTGCAACAGTGCGTATTTACCTCTGTCATGGTTACTAATCAATAATTGGATTCGTGGTTTTTCTTTTCACAAAAGAGATGTTAGTATGAAAATAAAAAAATTAATTGATTCAAAATTTATATTTATCGAATATTATTTTTTAAAAATAATTATTTAAATCAATTGAAGTAAATTTTAAATTAAAATTTATAATTTTTTAATAATTATCAAATACTTCTTATTAAACTTTAAAAATTCGCTAAATTGATTTTTAAAAAATAACATTTAATAAATTTAATATTCATATTCTATCATATATATATATATATATATAATCCTTTTTCTATCTTTAGATTGAGGTATCTTTTGTAAAAAAAAAAAAGAGAAACGCTTATTTGATTGCTGACCAACATTCACATCAATGATCAAACTTTTAGTAAAAAGACTAAATTAGTATACGGATGGATTGAGTTAATGGTGCTTTCTACAATCACACAGGCAGAAAAAAAAAATTATAGCACCACCGAGCGGCAACATGATTGGTAGTAAAGTAAGACCCTACCTCAAACCAATCTCAAACAAAATAACCTTAGAGATTAGTACATCCTATACTCTCTCCAGTTCAGTATTGTGCTTGTCCAGTTGGTCTGTCAAATCCTTCCTCCATCGCTGGATCAGTTTCTCTTTATTCTTGACGATCTTAGACTTTACCTTCAACTCTTCTTCCATTGTCACAATTTCCTGTTATCGAACAAGCAACACATTAGATTAGAGTTCTTTGGAGTGGATTACTCGCATACAGCATCATCCACAACAAAAGTTGGATGGGTTTACTTTTCTGAGCATTTCAGCCCTAGATGGCTGATCCTCACGTTGCAGGCCAATAAAGTATAACTGCAGCTTCTTGGCAGCTTCCATGAAATCTCTAGCATGTCTCTCTACATCAACTACAGCAATTGCAAATATAACCACTGTTTCAGCACATAAAAATTTTGATCCAAAAACGTCACATGAACTAAATTTCTGTGGTAATACGCTAACAAGTTAAGCTAGAGATTGTAAGTTTGAAAGAAAAATTTTTCTGTTCATGCGTCCTGTGTTTAACAAAAATGAAGCAAAAAAAATGAAAACGCTTTGGAAAGGAAGAAAGGAGAAGGTTGCAAACTCTGATGAGAAGGATGGGGAGAACGGTCGATAGCTTGAAGCTCTCTGGCAGGCAAGCACGGGAGCAAAGCCGTCTCCAACGCCACCACCCAAGAAATCATGTCTTCTCTTGAACCTTGAGACGATTGAATCTGCGGATCCGACTGAAGCTCTTGCCTTTCACTCATGCTTTCCTTCACAAAAGTTGATTTCAATCTGCCTTAAACATAAACAAATTCAAGGTTTAATTTTTCCCCTTCCTCGTACAGACAAAGGTTTCTAAACTTTTTCAGTTTTCCTGGATCTGCAATTCTCAGAGGGCCTTATCTTCTGAGCCCACGGGATTCGGCCCGATATCTGAAAAGATTGCTCGACACGATTTATTTTTAACTCGAACGACGACGTGATGAGAAGGAAGTTTTGATTTTTTGAAGACGCGCCAGTATCATGCTCCGAGAGCTGTTAAAACGACAGAGTTTTGAGTCACATTCCCCACTGTATAAAACTATAACCCTCCATTTCTTCCTACAATCTGAAACGAATTCTACCTTTCTCTGCTTGTTAAAGAGAGAAAAAAATGGCGAGTAAGACAGCTCCGAGCCGAACTCGCCAAGCGTGAGCTTGACACCACCGGAACCAAGCCCTTTCTGGTTGCCTAATCTCCTTTTTACTCTTTTATATGCATTTTTCTTCTTCATTTCCCCATTAATTTTGAGTTGTTAATAACAGGTGCAGAGACTGGAGAAAGCTTTGCTTAAAGAGAAGAAGAAAGAAGAAGCGGACAAAGAAGAGAATGATACAAATATTGGCTTTCAAAATAATAAGAAAAAAAGATGGAGGGAGCTCGATGCCGATGATTACGGGGATTCAAGCAAAGTGAAGGCCGTTGAGAGTTTCTATAAATGAATGTTAAGCAATTACGTGATGAAGCTACTCTTCGAGGTCTTTCTGCTGTTGGAACCAAAAAAGAACTTCTTGAGAGGCTTTGCGAATATGGAGACAAAAATTCTCTTGATGGTAAAAGATTTTCAATTTTATTGTTCATTTTGTTCGCTAATTTAGTTCCATTAATGAAAGATGGAAGCTAAGCTTTTTTTTTTTTATGCTGCAGTGGTAGTCAAGGAAGAAGAAGAAAAGAAAGGCAGTAGCAAGGAAGAGAACATTGTCACGGTGACAAAGAAAGGTGCGGCAGTTTTGGATCAGGTAATTCCAGATCAGATAAAGGCTCATTATCCTGTTTTACAGCAGGCTAGTAATCTTTGCAGTTAAAGTTCAATTTTCAAGCCTGTCAATTTGGATTTATTTTATTTTATTTTACTTTTTGAAAACACAAATTATTTTAATTTCTTTGATGCAGGGTGATCATATCTATGATGCCATGTTAAATCAGACCAATGTTGGGAATAACAATAACAAATTCTATGTAATTCAACGTCTAGGTTAGTTCTCTAGTTTCTGTAATGTTGTTGCACATGTTATTTGCAATTGCACTACTGATTTCCAGTTTTCAAATTTATTGCTTCAAGCATTTTTTGATCAAATTATAATTTAATAATTAGTCATAACGAAAGAGAATAAGAAGATGGTTTAGGCTCATTTACATTCATTTGCATATAGTTCTTTTCTTTTTTTCTTATTTGGGCGTGTGTGTGGGTTTGGGAGGGGGTGTTTGCAAGTTTTGCTAAGATCATGATTTCCTTTCTTGCAGAATCTGATGACTGCACGACATACGCGGTTTATAATAGATGGGGTAGAGTTGGTGTAAAGGGTCGAACTAAGTTACATGGCCCCTTTACATCCCAATAAGCTGCAATTGCTGAGTTCGAATCAAAGTTCTTTAACAAGACCAATAACTATTGGTCCGACAGAAAAGACTTTCTCTGTTATCTAAGTACTATACCTGGCTGGAGATGGACTACGTTGAAAATGAAAAGCATTCTGGTATGAGTTGTTTTAAATTTTATCACACAAATAGATGACTTACTGGCTCCTGCTCCTTCCCCTCTATCTTCCCCTTCCTAATTTACCTAAATGTTTGAAGCTTTCCTTGCCCTAAATTTGTCTTTTTGAAAATGAGGGGCATCCTATATCCTACCCTTGTATATGGAGCCTTGATTGCCTGATGGATTGCTCCAATTCTCAATTATTATATCCAGGTCAAAGAAAAGACTGACTCTTCCATAGGTACTCATTTGCGGGAGACAAAGCTTGAACAACGGGTTGCCAAATTTATCTCTCTTATATGCAATATCAACATGATGAAGCAAAAAATGATGGAAATAGGTTAGTTAGCTAATTATTTATTAACTAACATGTGATAGATATTTGGTTGTATCTTTAATCAGCATTTGGTTCCTCTGGTTTTCTAGTGCTTTACAAATTCATTTTTATTAATATCCTTCTGCTGCTGCTAATATTTCATGTAATGTTTTGTTTGTCTTTTAGCATACAATGCTGACAAGTTGCCACTTGGTAAGCTAAGCAAATCAACAATTTTAAAGGTAATTTTTAGAGACATGCACAGAACATTTCTCTTTGAAACTTTCTAGGTTAGTTAGAAAGTATAAAAGATTGTAGAAGGCAAAAACTATTCAACTTTAGTGATTATTCACATGCAAGGCATACTTTTCTAAACTAATTTTAAATATCAAAGGTCTAGTCAGGTCGTTGAGTCAGTTTAAGTATAACTTATGCTTAGGTGCAACAACTTTCAATGCTTTGATCTTAGAGATGGCTTCTTTTCCTCTGCTCCTGATTCTACTTTTGGAGTTGAGTGTGCCTTTTTCATCCATGCTGGTACCCCTACCTCCTGCTATGCATTGTTCTTACGATGGTTTCATAGCATCAAACTTATTATAGGGAATGCCTTGGTTTCACACTGCTTGCGTGCTTGTCTTTCTCAAGCTTGCATTAACTATAGTACTTGCATGTAATGAGCACATTTGTTTGATACTATGGATTTGCCTAAATGACAAATTAATTATGCTTGGATATGTTCAGGGCTATGATGTCTTAAAGAGAATTGCTGATATGATTGACCAATCAAACAGGAGCAAGCTTGAGCAGTTAAGTTAGTAAGAAATTTTTTTTAACTGCTATTACATAAATAACAATAATGCTTTATATTCAAAATAGCATCTCATGTTCATCACAACTTAATGCTCTCTATTTTTTTCCTGAAGTCTACTTTTGAATTGTGGAGTTTCATTCTTGATTCTTGGTTAATTATTTTTTCTTTTAATCACAGGGAATTCTATGCTGTGATTCCACATTATTTTGGATTTAGAAAAATACGTGAGTCTTCTCTCTCTCTCTCTTTCTCTCTCTAACATACACAATAACAATATTGCAACTAACATGGAAATATGAATTGTGGCAGGTGATTTTGTCATTGACATGCCTCAAAAGTTGAAAAAGAAGTTGGAAATGGTGATTTATTTAATTTTAGTTTGAGAAATATGATTTCTTTGTGCTATCTTGGTGGAAGGTTTTTCTTGTATCTAGCCTATATTTTGTTTTAATTATTTTCTTGACAACTTTGGTAAATCTGTCCCTGTAGTTTTTAATAACATTGAGTATTGTTTTTTTATGTGAGCCTTTTTACATGTTTCAGCCAATTTTCTTAGCTGCTTTCTTTTATAAGGGGCAATCTCAGATACTTTTATGTGATTGAAGGTTGAAGCCCTGGGAGAAATAGGGGTTGCAGTGAAATTATTAACGGACATCACCATGGAGGAGGTATTACTTATAAGCTATGATGTACCTTTTCTACATTCTTCTCCTCCCTTTTTAAATCTCCTTTTCGTTTCCATCCTTCAAGTAAGTTGAATATTAAGCTTTTGAATAACTAAAGTACTTGCATGCCTAACAAGCATTGCATCAAGTAACCATGGTTGTATCTTGCCTGCAAATATACAAGATTATTGCCTTCATACGCATCATACGTGGGTGCCTGAAGTTGGTTTTTCTTGTAGAGCTTATTTTGCATTTGTGAGTGCTGCAATTGTGTGTACAGTAAACCATATAGCTTTCATCAATAGTCAATTTTAGTACCCAAATTTCTTCCTTCTCTAACTTATTTTTGTTTTATATATATATATATATATATATATATATATATATATATTCTTGTGATGCTTACTGTTTTTTCCTGTTCTTTCTCATTGGGTTATATATGCACTAATTTTCTGTTCTAATTTAAGTTTGTGCCATTGTTGTAGGAAGATCCTTTATACTATCGTTGCCAATAGTTTCATTGTGAACTGATTCCACTTGACAATGATTCTGAGGAATTTGCTATGGTATTTGTTTGTCTATGTTTTAGAAGTTTTATTTAAGCAATTTGTAACTTTCTATGTTTTTGAGGCCCTCTTCAAATTTTTAAAAAACATGTAATTTGCAGAACAGTTTTGCAATTTTTTTACATTTTTAGCATGCATTTTTCATAGCTATCTGTTTAGATTTTTGTTATTCACTTTCTCTTCCTATGATCAAATTGCAAAGTATGCCCAGAACACTCATGCAAAGACATTCAAATTTACTGTTGATATTGTTCAAAATTTCAAGGTGGCAAGAGAAGGTGAAGCTGAACGCTTTGAAAAGGTGTCCCTCTCGTGAAAATGTTTTGTATTTCAAATTTAATATTTTCCTGTTGAAGTGTAGAATGTCCTGTTTACCAAGTGTTTTATATTGGTCTATCCTAATGGCTGACTTTTGTGAGCAGTTCTCTGGAACCAAAAATAGAATGTTTTTGTAGCATGGTTCTTGGCTTACTGGACTGGCATTCTGTCCCAAGGTCTATCCTTTTCTCTCTTGTTTCTGAATGTAGTCAAGCATGTATAGATTTGTAGGCAGGATGTGTTTCCTTTTTCTCCTGTTTCTGGATCATGGTATTGGCATTCTATATCAAGGTCTTTCCTTTTCTCTCTTGTTTATGCATGTTGTCAGTGATGTATGAATGGGAATGCAGGATGTGTTTGTCAATAACTACAACATATCTGACTGTGTCTTGTACTTAACATGCAAAAGGTTTGCGCATTGCTCCACCTGAAACACCTGTGACAGGTTACATGTTTGGAAAGGGAGTTTGCTTTGCTGGTATGTTCTCCAAAAGTG
This sequence comes from Durio zibethinus, assembly GCF_002303985.1. The sequence goes on from NW_019168049.1 coordinate 5,715,411, forward strand.
CAAATTATTGCCATGCCTGTTCTGCCTTTACAACTGGGCTGCTGCTTTTTTGCGAGGTTTGTTCTTAAATCAGTTCTAAAGATAATTTGGTAGTAAGCTGGAACATGGTTCTACCATCAAATGTGTTAATTATTGTGTCAATGTTACAGATTTATACCAGAGATTACGAACTGATGGTCTATGTATCAATGGTTCAAAGTTCAAACTGATTAATTCTCTGGAAAAAAAATTAGTTTCCTGTCATGATCTGAATTAATTTGATGCTTTGATATGAATTTTCTTGGAAATGTTGAAATTGACTGCTTGCTATCAATTTTGCCATTCGTGCATTCCCTCATCCTTCCATATACAATAATATATCATTTCTTTCTTGTCTTCCTTGTGGTTTAGTATTCTCATTGGCCATTTACCCCTTAGGTTGCACTGGGTGACATGGCTGAGCTTCTACAAGCTAAAAGTAATGTTGATAAGCTGCCAGATGGGAAGTTGAGGTATGTAAATTTAAAAAATGAATGAGCTGGCTAGTTTCCCACACAATTGTCGATCACCAAGTTTCGGTACTTAATCTTCTCTTTTAATCTTGTAAATTTTTGTGAAGGATATTGGCTTCTGTCTCTGTTATCCCTTTTGGGATAACGGGCAGGGACTTGTCCTGTTGTAGTGCTCTTATTTCATAAATTTTAAATATAATGTATGGGTTCCTTTTTTTACTTTTTTTTTTTCTTGTATTTGAAATTTGATTATTATAGATGTATAATTTACATTCATAATAAAACTTGAAGCCTTAGCTCAATATATAACTATGGTTCATGGCGTGAACAAGACTCAAACTGAAATCATTCATAGGCTATAATAATATCATACGTCCGCCAATTTGTTTTCCAGTTGTTCCGCTGTTGTTGATGCAAATTCAAAATATATGCAACGAAGCATGGACTTTTAAGTTATTGGTACTTGGAAGCATGAGTAAGCGTTGAAAATGAAAACCCATAACACGCTAGCATTTGTCTCTAGATTTTGATAATTAATCTCAGAATCTATGTTCTTCAACAAGACAAAAATGGTGATTTAAGGGTGACACTTCGGGCACTTTCCTGTTCTCTCAACGATTGCTTTGCTTTGCTTTCATGCATGAAATCCCTGTCGTCAGGGTGTTTGGAATTCTATCGAGATCAGCAACATCCAAACCAGAGGCGGATCCAGTAGGAAAAATAAGCTGATTTTGAATCACATTCAAAAATTAAAAAACAAAAAAAGAATTTAACAAAAATTCTTTTGGAATATCTTAAACTTATTTTTGAACACCTTTTAGGTGATAAAATTAATAAATTCATCAGTTTATATATATATATATATATATATTATAAATGAATAAAAAAAATCTTAAATCTACCACTGATGCAAACCTATGTGCATTCTTACATTAGTCTCCAATACTTCTTGCACCAAAGGTTCTTCCTGAAGACAAATAAATTAAAAAAAAAAGGTGGGTGTGGATTTACACCGCAAAATGAGCTCATAACGTTCTTTTCGTGATTTTAATGGTTGTAAAACATAAAGTCATAGCATAAGAGACTATAATTTCAAAATATGCCGTAAATTATATATATATATATATATAAGTTTATTTCAGTCTCATAATTTATAATGTTCAACGGGACGAATGGAAAAATCATAAAAAACAACAAATCTCTTATTTGAATTTATTTTGTACTAATGAACTCAAATTACGGAACACTTTTTAATGAATGATAAAATCATTTTTCTTATACATTATTTTTTGTAATTTTACAAAAAAAACGTATAAGCAACTTGAACTATTATTCACGAGAATGAAAAGGAAAGAATGCGGAACTTATAGCATATTCAAATAAGTAAAAAGTTTTTTGGAATAAATTATGACATCTATAAATATATATATACATATATATATATATACATATATATATATAAAGAGTTATAATTATAATTTATTCAAATAAGTAAAAAGTTTCTTGGAATAAATTATGACATCAAATATATATATATATATAAAGTTATAATTATAATTTATTCAATCAATATATTTATTTATTAATTTCTCATCTTTTGAACTCAATCGGTGTTAGTTACAAACTTTTACACGTAAAAAAACACTTTTTTTCTAAGTTTAAAGTTCGTTTTAAATGAATTATCAGATGTGGCCAAAGCTATTAAAATTGGCAAGAACTTACATGAAATTTCGTAAGTGAAATTCATAAAATTTTTTATCAAAAATAAGTAAATAAAAATTAAAATAAAAAATTAAAATTGATAGATTAAAAGATATTATTACATAGATCAAGTGTGTAAAATTAAATAAATTTTAATATATTTATTAAATAGATTTTTTAAAAAAATATTAACAAAATTTTTATTATTAAATAAATATCAAATAAATTTAAATTATAAATAATATTTATAATAATTTTTTTATGTATTATTGAGTTTTATATTAAACTCTATCATCTATCGATTTAAATTTTTTATTAAAATTTTTATTTACTAATTTTTAATAAATAATTTTATAAAGTTTAACTATAAAATTTCATGCAAATTTCATCCATTAAAATTTATATTAAGTATGCAAATGCCCTATAAAGACCATTCAAAATGTCCTTTTGTATTATTTTTTTAAAAAAGCCCTTCTATATATTTGTTTCAAAACATTTTTTAAACATGGGATTCGAATGCCATTAATTGATCATTCGAATATTTTAATATAAAATTAAAACAAAAGTCATTTTCCAAATAAAATTAGAGCATACAAATATCTTAAATTAAAAGCTTTTTCAATCTACATCTTCATGTCTTAAACTGATTTTTTTTATAATTTAAAACTTTTTCAAAATTATTATATAGCCTTTTAGTCACTAATTTTTTATTTAATTGATTAATATACATCATACTTAATAAATTAACCTTGGTTTTTCCACTATATTTTAAAATTATTCTAACACAGTCACTGGATGGTGGGACCTAAAGTCATGTCACAAGATTCTTGATCCAAAGGCTAGCAATGGTAGGGAGAGGCACGTTGTCACTTTTGGTGGGTACTGGTGTATGGTGGGATAGGTTTGAGAGTCTTGTGGTTGTCTGTGTGCCTTTGGATCCTGGTAGGGAACAAACAAAACTAGGGTGGCATGGCTTTTATGAAATTAAGGCAGACAAGAGTTGACTCCCTTGGTCTTCCTTAGATATCTCTACTTTGAATTTCTCTGCTTACCACTATAATTGCATGGCATGGCGCCTTTCTCTCTCTGCCAGAGATTTTTTTCTTCCTCCGCTCCCCGTCTCCAACACTATGAATTTCACTCAATTGTTCCCTTCCTTAATTACCCATTGGGATTATTAAAAAAAAAAAAACTACTAATAAAAACAGGCCAGCTGTCTCTCTGTTGCACTTACAAATACTTGAGCTTCTTCATTCGTCTCTTTCCCATTTTAATTCAACAAACACGTTTCGAAAACTCATTCATGGACGTTTCAGCGGGTGAGCAGCTCCTTGTTGGAGAAGCAGGGCACGTGCAAGAGCGCCAATCCCTTTTGGCTTCTCAATATATACCTTGCCTTCTTGCACGTGCTCCCCTTCTCCAACATGGGTTCCTCACCCCCATCTTCTCTCTCTCGTTCGTTTGCAAGCTCTGATCTCTTATACATGAATTTGTAAGTAATTACACATAGTTGCAGATAATAAACATTACTGATCCCCAGTTACTTTTTTTTTTCTGTTTCTTTTTTATTTTCTAAATACGTATTCGAGATCATCCACTACAGGAATATATATAATCGATCTACTCCTCATGCCACACTGAATGTACAAAGAAGAAAGATCTGCAACGTTGGTGCTGTGGGGTTTTAAGTCAGGGTCACCTCTGGCCCTGATGCTGGCATCATGCATGCCACTCTGAGATTGAGGTGGAGGATGCTGTTTCCATATCCAAGTTTCAGAAAACTCCGTTGCTACCTTTTTATGCCTTGGAGAGGGAATTGAAGTAGAAAAACTAGTTTCAACCTATAATCTGCACAATTACTAGGATGCCAATTATAGTTACCATGCACGAACATCGTACTACTGTTAGAAAATTTAAGAAAATAGAAATAATATGAAAGAAGAAAATATAGCTTTAAGGCGTAAAAAATATTATCTTAAAAGCAATTATATTTATAAGATATAACAAAGTCTTAAAAATTATTTAAATCAGAAGTAATAAAATTGATCAGACAAAAAGATCTATTTATAACAAATGAACAGCCATCAATTAAATCAATTCAAAAAATTATGACATTCTGTATCATCATATTTTTTTATTTAAATAAATTTTATTTAAACAGTCATGTTTTCTCTATTCAAAATATGTTTATTTAGAATTGGTAATATTCCAAAATAAATAAATAAACAAAAAATTTAAAAGATTTAAAAATTAAATCTATTTGCCAAACAAACCCAAATACCCAAGTGCCTATCTTTTCACTTTTAAAATTGTCTGACCCACTAGAAAAACTCCTAGTAAGCCCAAATGACTTGGCTCACTGTAACACTTAGCTTGATTACTTAATTAAAATAAGTAATCTTTTTTAAACCACATATAAATGATCTTTCTATTCAATGTAGGATATACCACTTTTTAAACTATGAAAAATCCCCTACTAGTTTGGAATATTGGTGTTTAATTTTTAACATTTCACACAAATAAATATTACGAATACAGAAAGGTATCTTTCGATTTAAACTTTTAATTAACGTATATATCTTAGAATTCTAACAAAGTTGATGGTGTCTGTAGATTACACCTCAACTCTTAGTGTTAAAATTGAAGATATAATACACATAATACTTATTTAATATTTTGTCAGAGGTTTATAACTGCTTTAGCAATATTATGACCATATGTTTATCCTTATTCATAAACATTTACAAGAAAGTTTCTAATTTTCCTGTTGAAGTGGTACCACTTCTATGTTTATATAGGTGGAGTTTCTTGTTTATGTCTCCATTGCTATGACATTAAATTATAACTCCATTAAGAGTTCAATCTCATCCTCTATTTATGCAATGGCCTACACTAGTATTTCAAATATTTAGAATGGGTTAACTAGTGTTTATAGACACATAACAATAACTTGTTGTTACCTATTAAACTTTGCAATTAGAGGTTACTAATTCAAAGTTAGGTTCCCATTATTGGTGTCTAAAAGAAATTTTAAACCCATTCCACTTGTGGTGCTTTTTACCAAATTTGTAGGTAGCGCCTTGATAAAAGGATCTGCTAAGTTGTTAGTAGATTTAACATATATTATGGTAATCACCTCATTTTTTATCAATTCTCTGATATAATCATGTTTTAAACTAATATGTCTAGATTTTTCATTATAAATTTCACTGTAAGCTCTAAATATAGTAGTTTCACTATCATAGTATAAGGAAATGGTTGTCATTAGTTGTGGTCACAAATCTATATTCATTAATAAATTTTTTAGCCATTCAGCTTCTTTGCTTACTACAGCTAAAGCTATAAATTCAGATTCCATAATTGAATAAGTTTGCTTTTTAGATGCCTAACTAATTGCACCACCTCAAAAGGTAAACATCCATCCTAAAGTGAATTTATTGTCACTTATACCAATAATCCAACTTGCATATGCATATCCTTCCAACATAGCTAGATATTTGGAATAAAATAAGCTAAAATCTTTAATTCTTTTAAGATAACCTATAACTATTCCTATGGCTTTCTAATGACATATACTAGGCTTGCTTGTATATCTTGATAACTTACAATAAGCAAAAGCTATATCTGGCCTAGTACAATGCATAGCATACATAACACTTCCAATAGTACTAGCATATTCAAGTTGAGCAATTGCATTACTTTGATTTGTTGTTAGTTTTATACTTGTATCATATGGAGTATTGACTTCTTTTATATTAAGATACTTAAACTCATTAGCAATTTCTTAATATAATGATTTTGATTAAGTATGAAACCCTTGTTATATCTCTTATCTTTAATTCCCAAAATGGTATCAACTTCATTCAAATCTTTCATTTTGAAATTAGAAATCAAATACCTTTTGGTTTCATTTATGCCAATCCTATTAGTACTAAAAATTAGTATATCATCCACATAAAGACATATTATAACTCTATTCTTTAATAAATTTTAAGTAAATGCACTTATCTGCTCATTATGTTTAGAACCATTAGTTACTATGGTTGAATCAAACTTTTCATGCCATTGTTTAGGAGCTTGCTTTAGCCCATAAAGTGACTTAATTAGTTTATAAACTTTATTATCATTACGTGGAAGAATAAAACCTCTTGGTTGTTTCATGTATACTTCTTCTTTTAAGTCACTATTTAAAAGGCTGTCTTAATATCCATTTGATGCACATGTAATTTATAAATGGAAGCCAAAGCTATAAGAACTCTAATGGATATTATTCTAGCTACTGGAGCATACTTATCAAAATAATCTATGCCTTCTTTTTGTTTAAAACCTTTTGCAACTAATCTTGCTTTAAAGATTTGCACATAACCATCTGTATTATTTTTTTTTTCAAACATCCATTTACATCCAATAGGTTTAGAACTTGGAGGTGAATCTACCAAAACCCTTGTATTATTGGACATAATTGAGTCCATTTCATCATTACTAGCCTCTTTCTAAAAAGCAACATTTCTTGAAGTCATAGCTTCATTAAATGTTTTAGGGTCTTTATTTACATTTAGTAGAATTGATGTTTTGTTAACCACTTTGGTTCTATTTCCTTTTACTACGAATATTATAAAATATAAAGAAACAAAATCAAAAGGTAAAAGATTCTTTTTTCTACTTTTTTACTCATTCTAAGTTCAATAGAATCATTACTTTCTTTTCTTTTATTTTCAATCAAGAAATCATTTTAATTTGTTTCTCCATTTCAGTATTACATATAAACTTATTTAAAAAAAATTCTACATGAATAGATTCGACGATAACATTAGTATTCAAATCGAGAAGTCTATATGCTTTTAAATTTTGTGCATAACCAACAAAAATATTTTTAATACTTCTAGGTCTTAATTTTGATTTATGAGGATTAGGTATTTTATAAAAGGCAATGTATCCCCACAATTTAAAATAATCCATATTTGATTTTTTGCCATGATTTCATAGTTCATATGTTGTCTTCAAGAATTTCTTTGAAAGAATTCTATTATGTATATGGCATGCTATTAAAAGTGCTTCTCTCTAAAGATTTAGAGGTAATTTAGCATTTAACAACATACTATTTACCATATCAATTAAGGTTTTATTTTTTCTTTCGGCTAAACTAGTTTGTTGAGGTGTATAAGGGGCTATCTTTTGAGGAATAATTCTATTATCTTCACAAAAAAGAGAAAACGAATATGAAAAATATTCACCACCCCTATCAGTTCAAAGAATTTTGATTTTTTTCTCCTTTTGATTTTTAACAACTAATTTATATTTTTTGAATTTATCAAAAGCTTCATCTTTTATTCTCATTAGAAACATAAAAGTATAAAGAGAACTATCATCTATAAATGTTAAAAAATACATTTTTCCTTCATTTATTAATAAACTATTTAACACACAAATATCAGAATGAACGAGTTTTAAAAATTTTATATTTCTTTGAGCTTTAAAAAAAGGTTTCTTAGTCATCTTTGCTTTGACATATATTTCACATTTAATGTCATCATTTTTCTAGTATTTTATATAACCATGCTTAGTCATATAATTCATATATTGATAATTTAAATGTCCTAATCTAGCATGCCATAAAAAAGACGAATGCTTAACAATATAAGTAGAAACATTATTTATTTTATCGATACTTAGTTTAAACATAGTATTATTGGAATATCCTTTTCCAATGAATACACCATTTTTGGACACTATAACTTTATCAGACTCTAGTACAATCTTAAAGCTTTTCTTTCATAATAACTTTGCAATACAAGGTTTTTTCTAATATCAAAAACATGAAAAACATTAAGTAAAGTTAGTTTATGTCCTGAGGTGAATTTCAATTCAATTGTTCCTTTTCCAATCACTTTGGCAGGAACATGATTTCCCATAAAGATGTTTTCTGGTCTCTTGCATTCTTTATAAGTTTTAAACTGCTTATTGTTGTTGTAAACATAAATTGTTACACCAGAATCTAGGCACCAATCAAATGACTTATTTGTAGTAGCCATATGAACTTCAATGATTATTTCAATTTGAGTGTCAATCACCATTGCAACAAGTTCATTAATTTCTTACTCAACCAAATTTGTCTTATTTTTAGAACTAGAACCAATCTTAATTTCAACATTTTTAAATTTGTAATATTTAATCAAATATCTTTTTTTTCCATAATGGAAACACACTTTATTCTTGTTAAATTTGAATTTCTTAAATCCATTATTCTTGACTTCAAAATTATTTTGAAATTTACCAGAAGACTTGTAAGTTTTTTTAGAATTTTATCCACTCACATGGTTCACATTGGAACCTCTAAGAAAAAGTGCATCTCTTGCATGATTTTCACTTTAATCTGTATGTGAGTATGAAATTCTTTAATAGTGAAAGTATCTGTTAAATGTAGAACTTTATTCCTATATCCATTCCAAGATAGAGAAGTTTTGACAAAATAGCTCTCACTTGAAGTGAATCAGGAACCTTAATTTTCAGTGCACTTAACTTAGAAACCAAAATTTGCAACTCGTATACTTGGTCCATGACAGGTTTGTCATCAGTTATTGAAAATTCAAAGTATTTCAAAGCTAAAAACTTATCATTACCTTTCTTATCATTCATGTATTTGTGTTCAAGAGCAGTCTATATCTCTTTTGGTGTTTTCATAGTTTTGTATAGGTCATATAGACGATTAGATAATGAATTCAAAATATAATCTCAATAGACTAGTTCATCTTCTTCATGTTTGCTTTTTATTGCCTTAGTAACATTAGAATCTTCAGGAGTTGGTTTTGGAATTGGTTTCAAATTTAGATCAAGTACATATAACATCTTCAATGTAGTCAACAAAAAAACTATTTTATCTTTCCACTTAGTGTAGTCTGATCCATTAAAACGATCAAGTTTGATTACATCTTGATTTTGAAAATAAACCTTCATGCTTGATTTCAAATCCATAGCAGCAATAGGGACAATAGTAGATGTAATATCCATAATTGCCTTTAAATTGTTAGAAAATTTAAGAAAATAAAAATAATATAAAAGAAAAAAATATGGCTTTGAAGCATGAAGAACACTATCTTAAAGGTGATTATACCTATAGGATACAACAAAGCCTTAAAAACTCTCTAAATTAAGTAGTGAAATTAATCAGGCAGAAAGATCTATTTATAACAAATAAACAGTTACCAATCAAGCCAATTCAAAAAGTCATAACATTTTATATAGTCATGTTTTCTTGTTTAAATAAACTTTATTTAAATAGTCATATTTTTTCTATTCAAAACATATTTATTTAGAATTGGTAATATTCTAAAATAAATAAATAAACAAAAAAAATTTAAAAGATTTTAAAATTAAATCTATTTCCCAAACAAGCTCAAGTACTCAAGTGCCTATATTTTGACTTTTAAAATGTCTAACCCACTAGGAAAACTCCTATCAAGCCCAAATGGCTTAGCCCAATCTAACACTTAGCTTAATTACTTAATTAACATAAGTAATCTTTTTTAAATCACATATAAATGATCTTTCTATTCAATGTGGGATACACCACATTCTAAACGACCAACAATCCTCTACTAGTTTGGAATATTGGTGCTTAATTTTTAATTTTTCACATAAATAAATATTATGAATGCAGGATCTTCTATTTATCCATTTCCACTCCCTTGGCAAAAATTACATGCCCCAAATATTCAACTTCCATGGCTTCAAATACACATTTATCATTTTAAAAATAACTTGTTTGAATTGAGGACCTTAAACACCTGTCGCAAATGTTCTAAATGTGAGTTCAAATTGACAGAGTATATAAAATTATCATAAAAAAATACAAACACAAACTTTCTCAAGTAAGTCTTAAAAAGTTAGTTCATAAAACTCTGAAAAGTTAATAAGGAATTAGTAAGATCAAACGGCATTACTAAGAACTCATAGTATCCTTTATGAGTTTTAAAAGTAATTTTGTGAATATTAGCCTATTTTATCTTAACTTGGTGGTACCCTTACCTTGAATCTAGCTTGAAAGATGTTTAGCCCCATATAGTTCATCCAACAGCTCTTCCATTAAGGGTAAAAAAAACCTATCTTTAATGGTAAATTGCTTTAGCTATCTATAATCTATGTACAATCACTAAGTTTCATCGTTTTTCTTAACCATAACTATAGGAAAGGCAAATGCACTGTAACTAGGTTGGATGATGCCTGCAATTAACATTTCTTAAACCATCTTCTCAATTTCATCTTTTTGAATAGCATGATACCAATAAGGTTTGATCCTTACTGTCTAACTCTCATTCTTAAGTGGGATTTAGTTCATATGATCTTTTTAAAAATAACCATTGGGGTGTTTCAAATAATATATCAAAATCTTACAATAGTTGCTAAAATTCCATGCTCTCAACAACTTAGAAGTAAGGGGTTTTTGTGATCACAGCCAACTATATGTGATGATCGGTAGTTAAGAATAAAGCATAAAGATAAGGTTTGTGGCTGTTAGTAAATGATTGCAACAGTTTTAAGGTTTGTTTCTCAGTGGCTACATCTAACTTACTTGTATACTTGGAAGTGTTTTCCATTGGTTTTGATATTGAAATTGCATGGTGAGAGCAAAAAAGTCCCATAGTTTATAAAGCCCTAAGGTGACTAACCATTGTACCTCCAAAACGACATGATAACCTTTTAGTGCTAGTGCCATGAAATTAGCAGTAAATATGAGTCCAAAATAGACCATTGCAAGTTTTGACATAAGCCATTAGTCTTTACCCTTTCCCCATTGGCTTTTGTCACACCAATTTGATAATTGTGCCTAATGTGTAGCCCTAGAATCTTAGCCACTGTTATATCTATAAAATTGTAAGTGCTATCTGAAGCCACTGGCATAACCAACTTATGATTCTTTATCACTTCTTAGACTATAAAATTATGGGTTTAAAATTATACTAATTAGACATGTAAATTGGACGGGTTGTGTTTGTATTGGATTAATTTAAATTAGATTATTTTGGGTTTATATATTTGATTTCAGTATTATAATTTGTTATTTAATTAGTTTTAAACATCATATTTATTAATTATATGATATATATATATAATTAAATGACTTTGTATTTATGAAGATGATTAAATAGGGTATATGTTTTTTTTATAAAAAATTACTTATCAAAAATAAGTTTTTGTCATATTATTATTTTGAAAATAATAGTATATGTGGATATCAATATAATTATATTTTATTAATTATGATAATTGTATCAATAATAAAATAAAATTAAAATAAAGTATATTAAAAGTAATTATTCATAAACTAGATAATGATTTATATCATGAACAATTGTTAACATAAATATTCTTTTACTTTTTAAAATATTTATTGTTTATTAATAACTATCATATTTATGTTGAGTTAGATGTGACATTTGAGATGTAACAATATAGCAATACATTTGCCTTTATATATATATATATATATATATATATACATATATATAAAACTTACATTAAAAGCTATCCCCAATCTTACTTTACCAACACATCTAAGCAATGTCTTAAAAAAAATTGCAAGGGTAATTTTGAAAGAAATTAGTTCCACAAGCTTATAGATCATCAGGGTTTCATTTTTGAAAAATGATGTAAGAGGTAAGTTGCTCTTTTTATATTTATTTACAATTTTTTTCTTTTTTTTTAATATCGAATCTACTTATAATAATAAGAGAGAATGAGCATCCATTTCAATTTGCAACTACCAAATCTTCACACCTACTATAGGTAACCTTTAATTATTGTTTTTTTTTTCCCAATCTTTCCATTTAGTCATTTTGATTCTTGAGCTTTTTGTTGTTTAATGTTTAAATATGGTCTTTTTTTTCAGATTCATGTGTGATAATTTGATTTTTTTTCAAGTTTCATAGATTTTTGGTTGTTTTATATTGTTTTTATTTTCTATATTTAGCTAAAACCCCATGATTTTAGTGCTCTCTAAATCTAATAAAATGTTAATTTTTTGAATTGATTTTAATTTTTTTTAAGTTGAAATTTGTTTAATTTGCTTTTTTGAAAGAAGTTGTTTGGGAATCTTGGTCTTTGCATAAGCCAATCATGCAACTGTTGAAAAGATTATTGCAAAAACTATATTTTGCCATATTTTTGTTTGAAATTTATAATTTGAAAACTAACCAAAAATTAATATCTAACTAAAACAATATAAAATTTTTTAGCCATACTAATTTATTTTCCTTATTTGCATTTAACTAATCTTCTTAACTTTTTTGTTGACTTTTCTGTTATTATATCTACAACTTACTTGCTTTGATTGTTGCTTCTTAAAACAAGTACTTTAATTGTTGCTTTATTTTGGCTCAAGCATTTGCACAAAAGCACCAATCTTTTTACTATAATGAGTGTTTTCTTATTCTATTGTTATTTGGTTTTGATTGTTTACATGCTTATTCATTGGTTTTTTTAATATTTTGGCATGAGAAACCAAAAATTAAAAGTATATTATGTTAAAAGTATTAAAATGGTGGGGTTTATTGATTTATACATTATTCCATAGCTAAATTAATCGATGCCTATAGTTTATTTTTAATGCACTATATATTCAATTGACATGTGTCAATTGAAAGAAAATTGTAGTCTAAGTTATAAATTGTATCAATTCAATTAAGATTTCAAGCATCCTGACCATTGCATCTGAGTTGTCTACTATGGCTATTATTGCAACAACTGTTGAAGCAAAACCTGGCTATAAAGGAATCTGATGTTTATCCTTTCAACTTTTTTTTTTGGTTGCTAAATAAACAAATGTTGTAAATGTATTATCTCATTAATGACTTTTATTCTTTATTCGTAAAGTTAGTATTGATATGTGAATTCTTAGTTAGAGCAAGAATAACAATCAAATCAAGCTTTAAAAAGAAAAGGAATAAATGAACATCTAAATAAATTATATTTAGTGAAAGAAATTATATTTCTTAGTTTTTTAATTCATTGCTTGATATAGATGTTTATTAGATATAATATTACTTAGTTTTTTATTTCCCTCTTTTGTTAATCAATGTTATAGAAACATGTTATTTTGTTTCTAACTTTGGTGGTTCGAAATGTCTTTCTACTTTTTGTGATGTTGAAAAGTCTTTGGCTTCGATATATTGTTGAAAAACTTGATAGTCTTTATTTTGAGTGATCCTATGAGATTTGAGTTTTATCATTCTTTACAGTTTTATTCATAATAGGCAGACTTGCAGCTACTCTAAAAATACTATTTTTTTGCCAATGAGATTTTAACAAACCTCAGAGAAGTTTCTTACCCTTTAATCCCATTATTTAACCATGTCTTTCAATAAATGAGTAGTACTAAATTTTTAGATAATTTCATTCCTATCAATTTAGTGTTTTATTTGCAGTAGTTTTAAATGTAATTTGATTGTGTTTACTGGCAATAGTGATGCAAATGCTAGGATAAAAATTATTTTATACCATGTTTAGTATTTACTGAAGTAGAGAATATAAACCATTATTAGATCACTATGTTTGTAGTTTGAAATTTCTCATTAGATTTTGTTATCATTTTTTATAATTGTTTTACATGTTCAATTTAAACCATGTTGGTCCAATGATGATTGGTGAAAAATAAATAAAAGGAGTTTCTGTTCTAGAGTTGGTTTACACCTTTTATTTGCTAAAGCAGAAAGAGAGGTATCTTTAGCTTTTTGTTTATGGGAGTCCAGTATACTCTTTATTTGCTCACAAACTTTGCCAAACATGATTATCTTTTTTTGTTTTTTCTATCACCAATTATATATTATATATAGTAAAGTTTTTTTCATTTTTATATAACAATCACACTACTAACTAGTTTATGTTGTATTTACTTTTGATTGATTTATTTACTCTTTGATCCCTTTTTCTTAAAATTTTTATCTTTTGACTTTACAGGGATATACAACAAGAAAGTTTGGCAAGCAGAGAGTGTAGACTGGTCTGTTGGTGATTAATTCCGAGGCGGTAAGCCTTTTACTATATTTAATGCAACTTTTTTTTTTATCATTGCACATAAAAGAAATTTGTCTTTTTATTAGGCTAAGGCAACATGCATTTATTTTGCTTGCATTTTATGCTTTAGACTATATGCATTATTCTATTCTCATCTTCTACAGTTGTTTTGTTTTAATTATCAAATGTGCTTTAAAAAGAAAAATTTTGTTTCATATAATTTCACTACTTAGCACATTGGTTAACTTTTGAAAACCTTTCATTTTGCTTTCTTAGTGAGGAATACTCCTTGTGGATTCTCGTCTTGCAATATGATATTGTCTAAGTATAATACTATTTAACAGAGGCTAGTAACAGTGGCATTTATATTACAGCACTTATTGTAACTATTACTATTGTCGTTTATTAGTTTCTTGAAAAGTTAAATTTATGGCTTTATATGAATGCCCCATTCTGAGTAAGGGATATCTCTTCCTAAGGGTAAGCATAATATACTTATTTGTAAAATTGAAATAAATTCTAAAATCCTATAAATATTCTACTAAAATAAAGGTTAGTAACAATTGCATTTACATAACAACACTCATTGCAGTTGCTACTGTTGTCATTTATTGGTTTTTTGAAGAGATAAATTTGCATTGCATATTACTTATTTTTGCTTTATTATGCATGTAAATGCATATAAATGCCATGCTCTGAGTAAAGGATATCTCTTCCTTGAGGATAAGACTAAATGCTTTTTATATACTTATTTGTAAAATTAAAATAAATTCTAAAATCCTATAAATGCAATTATAACTATGCTTTGAGTTGCCACATCATTTTATTGGTCATTTGGTTGGTTTGTTTCCTAGATCAATTTGGAGATTTGTTATCTGCAAGAGTGCAAGACTTATGGGTTTTCATGTCTGTGTTTGAAGTGGCAGAGAGAGATTGCTTCCTGAGTGGTACAAGGAAAAGGGTTTGCAACATATGTTTGCTTGGATTGGTTTAATGTGAACTTTTTTGGTATAAGGTTTAAAGTGAAATTTGAGAATTGCTAAAATAATAGAAATTAAAGCTAATATTCATTGTTTATTCAATATCTGTGTTAAAAGTTGAAAATGGCCAATAGAATGATGTAGCCTAAAACACAACTTTTATTTAGATTAATTGGTAATTTCAATATTTAGACTAATACACAACTTTATTTTACTCTCAATGGGAAGCACAAGCTTGAAACCTAGCTATCAATGAAAGCTATCCCTACACAATATTATATGGATAAGTCATCAATGTCAAAAAAATTCAAAGGGTGATTTTGAAAAAAAAAATATTTAAGATGAGATTGTTTTTTACTCAGAGCTACTTTCCTCTTTTGTTGTTTTTTCTCATTTTCAATTTCTTTTCTTGCAACTTTTTTCCACTTTCTTTTAGGTGTGCTTTCTTCACTTCTTTCTTTTTTCTATTTGTGTTTTTAGTGATGATTTAAGCTTTTATTTCTTCATCTATTTGTACATAAGATTAAAATTAAGTCATACAACAAGATAACTAAAACAAAAATCAACATGTTTTCTTTTTACCATGATATTCAATCCCAGTGACACACCAGCTCTTTTTTATCTTCTTCAAAAGGTTATCTTTCTTTATTTTCTTTTAAAATTGATTAGTCTTTTTGTTTGATCAATTTTTAATCAGTTTTATTTTGGTTTTAGCTTACTAGTTGATTTTCTTGACAAAAATTTCTTTTTTTAGGGGGTTCATTATTTTTTATTTATTTTTTATATTTTAAAAAAATTATAGGAATCAAAGTTGGAGCATGGCATCAAAAAATAGCATGAATGGACTATGTGGGCATTTATGTCGATTGAGTGGAGAAAAAGTTGGATTCTACGATCTAGAGATTTTGCTAATCTTTGCGATAAATACGGATAATTATAAAATTATATTCACTAAATATTTTTTTGTAAGCTTAATAATTAGCTAAGCTTGAGTTGATCAATTTATGATAGAACAATTGAGTTCTTATTTTATTTAGATTTTTTGTGATTGTTTAAAATGTTTAGTATGAATTGGTGAGGTTTGTAATAAATTTTTTTTTGCTACTGCTACATTATTCATCCAAGTTATCTAAGCTTCCTAAAAGGCGTTATCATCATACCCTTACACTCAAATCATCCCTATTTCTCCTCTCATGATTATCAAAGTTAGTAATATAGTTAACTGACAAAGTTGGAAATTTTAGAACCAAAAGTTTGTCAACTAAATTGATATAGCAATTCAATGGCGCTTGTCATGCTATTGAATGCCATTTGTTTATTTGTGAAAAACATGCAGTGAAAAAAAATTAGAACCTATTTCCAATGTGAAAAAAACATTCCATGATTTTAATAGTGGTATTGTTTCTTTTTCTTTTCCATCTGCTCTTTACTCTTTTTGTTGGTTTCATATTTTGTGTTTTATATTTGTCTTTTCCAGTACTAGAATCCATTATTGATGATCTGTTAATCTTTTTTGGTTGGATGAAAATTTAGGTTTTGATTTTAGATGCAAGAAATTTTGGTTTTGGTTTTTGTTTTTTTGTTTAATATCCTCTTTTAGGTTCTTTATTTGGTTTAGCTATATGATGTTTGCCTTTTTGATTTTGCAGTGAAATGGTGGAGTTGTTGCTTTTATTGTCTCTTTGTTTGATTAAGAAGTGATAGTGAAATTGATTAATTAAAAATGTATGTTTTTTATTTTATTTTATTTTGTTTTTACAGACACCCATCTATATTTGGGGTCAATCAAACCAATTTTCATTATTAGCATTGTTTTATTATATTATATTTATTATTATTAGTGCTATAGTATAATATTGCATTATATTATTATTATTATTTTTTTTTCTTTCCTCCTTAATTGTCGATCGATTAAGGTAACTAAAGAATTGAATTTCCTGGATCAAAGGAATCCAAATTCTAATAGTCAAAGGCTTTAATTCCTAATCAGAAGATTTTTTGGTCAATCAGCAAAGAACCTAGACCTAATTTGAAACTTAGGCAGAATCCATTCCCAAGATTCAAGCTTGGGATTGATTCTGTCTATTTCCTAAAATCTATACTAAAGGGGCTATAAATTGAACATAGTTGGACAGAACAAGACATAGTGGATTAAGGGAGAAAAGACTTAGTGTTTAGGGTTCTAGGGATTTTGGACAATCAGAATTTTTGGGATTTTGATTCTAGATTTAGTTTAGAAGTTTAGGGGGTTTGGATTTAGGTTTCTAGGGTTTAGTTTAAATTGCTGGAGGGCTTTTAAAAAATATGAGAAATTTAGGGAAAGCTGTTTTTTTTCTAGAAATTTTTGGGTTTTCTAGGTTTTTTGGGATGAACATGAATCTTCCAATGAATTTTTTGATGATCGATTGAATTTTTCAACCACATTCAGGTTAGTTTCTCATAAATCAGTGGGTTATCCAATTTTCGATTGAATTTTTTGATAACTTTTTCATAGATCGATGGGTTTTTTTATTTTCGATTGAAATTTTCGACAATGGTGTTTTAGAATTTTAGAAAGAAGACAGAGGAAACTAAACTTAGAGAGAGAGAGAGCAGGAGACGTTTAAAGAATAAACACTAGGACTTGGCTTTTATATTACTCCAAAATGACAGCATTTTGGTAGCCTAGGATCCACGCTCTGACCCATTAACCCACACATCGACCAGTGTATTAACCCGACCCGATCGTAAAGTTTTTTTTTTATTTTTTTTTATTTTTTTTATTTTCACTTATTGTCATATTTTAAGATTTTATTTTCAGTTTTTTATTATCATTCTATTTTACCGATTTTTAATTATTATCTTATTTAGTAATTCAATCTTTATAGAAAAATACTTTTTTAAAAAAAACTAAATAAAAAAATAAAAAACAAAAAAATCTTTTCAAATAAGTTTTCAAAAAATCTATTAAAACAAAAAACAAAAAAATCCTTTCAATAATAAAAAAATCTTTTTTCAAATAAAAATCCTTACAAAATAAATTCATGAATTCTACCAAACTATTGGAGAATTTTTATATATTTAAAGTTTATGGAATCTACCAAATTATTGAAAAATTTCATAAATTAGTTTTAAAAAATAATAACAAATAAATAAATAAAAATAATTTTTATCCTCTAAACTATTGGATGATGGCTTTAAATTAAGTCATACCAAACTATTGGGAGACTTAATAAAATTCTCAAAAGTTGTTACAAATCTTTTTACAATAAAATCTCGCTCAAACTATTGGTAGATTTGCCTAAAAGTAAGTCATACCAAACTATTGGAAGACTTACTGATTTTCTTAAATAAGATACTTTAATAAATCCGACGATGGAGTCTCTTCAGAGTGAGATACTAGTCTACATGAATACCTCTGAGGTGAGAGAATTATCTTAAATTGCTACTAAACTATTGGGATAATTTTAAGACTAATTTTTACTATTAAATAATTTAGTAAATTACAAATATGATCAAGGCTTGGATAACCTGAAATCAAACCGGTACCATCATTTTGGGTGGGTGCTATAGGGGTGCTATAACTTTCTTCACGTATAACCACACTCCGGAACCTAAACTTTGGTTTCATAGATTAGAATCTACTATTTAAAGATACTTAAGTTCATATTGAAACTTCGTTTTAAATTGGACAGATTCATTCATGTGGGCAATCACATCTAAACAAAAAATATTAGTGGTGACTTCTCTAATTCATGTCTAACAATAAGTTCACAGATTTATATGTTATGACAATATGGCGCTCCATTGGGGACATCGAGAGTCAAGTCAGTAAATAATTTCTTATTCTCCAAGTCTTGCTTAATAAATTTGAGACTATTTTCTTTCTTCCCTATTTCTTTCTTTTCATTATTTATATTCTGTTTAGTTATTCACCTGTATATATCTGTCATTCATTTGCATGTGCATAACATAATCTTTCTAACCCTCTACTACCTTAGAAGGGAGTGAAGTACCTATATTCTCGTGAGATTTTATATCTCTATATGGGCCTGCGAAACACTCTCACTCAAATTAAACTTCTTTTCGCTTGTAGCTTATGATGGATAAGGATCGGGATACTTTACTAATCTGTGATAGACAATAATGTAAAGAACAATTTATGAACCTTTTAGAAGTAATCCAAACCATATATAGTTAACTTTAAGAGCCTAACCATAGGTAGAGCCATGTCCTTCCACCCTTTATAGTTAACCCAAAATTTATGGTCATGTTGTTAGTTTACTTGCTTTATAGTGTTTATAACTAACCAATTTTCTTAATCTTGTTTATTTCTTTTCTTTTTGTGTATATTCATAAACTTACATGCATTTCATTACACTCATTCATGATCATTTATTCATTATGTCAAATCATGTTAAGGTCATTTATTCTAGATTATGGTACCAAGATGAGAGAATAGCTCAACACCAATATTACACTCGAGCTAGGGCTAAAAAGATAGATCAGGATAATGTAAACTATTATGAAAGTTTGGAAAAGGCTCAAGAGATAATGAATGGAAGGGAAGTTAAGTAAGATCCTTAAAGCTCTAAAAAAGATGAACAAAAGAAAAGAGGTAGAAGAAAGTACCCCACATGAAGATATTGAATCACTAGACCCTTCAGGTTTCGATTTACATCAGACCCAAACCACTCTAAGCTTTCAGCCACAACAAACCACATTTTCAAATTACAATCAAAGGAATGTTCAAAGTTATACCAATTATGTCTTCGCTAAAAAGATAATCAAGCCCATCCAAATCCCTAATTTGGATAAGACAAAAGAAGTGAAGTGGCAAATGGCTTTACCCTAAAAAAAACTCTAAGATTGATCAAACCATGAGCATAATTGAAGAAAGATTATGGGCTGTAGAGGGTATTGATTTTTATGGATCTATGGATGCTGTCAACCTTTGTTTGGTGCCAAATGTGACTATTCCTCTAAAATTCAAAGTGCCAGAGTTTGAGAAATACAATAGTACTAAATGTCCCATTACACATGTTACAATGTATTATCGTAAGATGACAACACATGCCAGCAATGAGAAACTGCTCATGCATAAGCTCTAGAACAGCTTGACTGGGTTTGCTACAAAGTGGTATGTTCAATTGGACACGACTCACATAAAATCGTGGAAGGATTTGACTCAAAAGTATCGTCACATCATAGATATGGCTCCTGATGGCTTTTATTGCAAGAAATAAAGAAAAAAAGGCATCTGAGTCCTTCAAGAAGTATGCCCACAGATGACGAGATGTCACTGTTTAAGCATAGCCTCCCTTAACTAAAAAAAATAATAATTTTGTTTGTAAGCATTTTGAAGTCACCCTATTATGAGAAGATAATAGGAAACACAACAAAAAATTTTGTTGATATGATGATCTCAGGGGATATTATTGAAAATGCCATCAAAAGTGGTAAGCTTAAGGAGGAAAAGACTGATATTGCCAAGAAAGGTGGGATGCCTAAAAAGAAAAAAATGAAGCCCAAGCAATGAGTTTTGAAGGGCAATCTAGAAATTATACTCCATATTCACCATATATTTATCCTACTTACTACTCAACAACTAATAATGTTGCACAAGTTTCTTACCAAGCTTATTTTCTAACCATGAATAATATCACTGTAAGTCCTTAACAACCAACTTTTCAAGCACCTATATATGGGCCTAATTTTGTTACTACACCAATTCCAAAGCCTAACAATCAAACGAGTGATTTAAGAAGATCCAGAGGTAATCAAGAGAGAGTTTATATTGATTTTATCCCCATAACCTATACTGAGCTATTTTTAGAATTGGTCAAGAATAACCTAGTATCCCCAATCTTTCAAGAACCATTGAAGCCACCATATCCCAAATGATATAATATTAATGCCACATATGATTATCATAGTAAGAATGTAGGCCACTTCATAGAAACTTACCTTGCTTTCAAGCATAATGTGCAAAGTTTGATTTGAGTAGGCTTGATGAGCTTTAATAAATCAGGAAAGCTGAATACCCATAAAGACCTTTTACCCAATCATCCAAAGGCATAACTTTAAGAAGGTTAATTGGAATTGATTATCATCTTAGAATTTCTTAAAAATATAGATTTCTTTTATGTACTTGGATTTCATCTTATTTTTCATCATTTTAATAAAAGTGACAGATATGATGTATTTTCATGACATTCCTCTTTTATGTGAATCACCATTATCTATTTTTACCTCTTATACCTTTTTCCCATATCCATTCTTCATTTTAAATAATGAATGTTCAGATAGTTATGATAATAATTCAAGATTCATTTTGAAAACATCATTCTTAATTATCCATTTGGTAAATTGAGAATGTTGATTCATTGGGACTGCTGAATAAAGAAAAAGATAAATTTGCTGAAAAGTTTCAAAAATGATACAACACATGATCTTTGCATCTGTTCATTCATGAATTTGCTCTTAGTCAATAAATTTTTTTCATTGAGAGTATTCATGTTCGAAATGAGAAATGGCCATCTTTCTTTTATCCACCAAAAAAAAAGTAAAATTATCATTTGCTACCCCATTTGAGCCTATTAAAATTTTCTTTAAAGGAACCCTAACTAAGGATCACCCCCACATTAGGGGAAAAAGTTGAAAAGTTTATTTATTCTTAGTAATTTCAAGGGTAAAGCCCTCTTGTGCTCCAGTTTCTTGAAAAGTGATTAAAAAATTAAAAAAAAAGAATAAAGAATAAAGAAAATTGATGAGGCAAAATGTCAAAGTTCTCTGTATGAAGAAATGATCCCTGGTTTGATTACCTTGCAAATATAATTTGGACCTATTTTATCCATTTTTTTGGCAACCTTTACCCTAGCCTACTTTATGTCCCATAAAAGTCCATTTTGATTGAACATGAATACTTGATTTAGAGAATCATGAATTGAATTAAGACAGGTTTGCCATTGAATTATGTGAAGCTTTGATTAAAGTATAATTGA
This sequence comes from Durio zibethinus, assembly GCF_002303985.1. The sequence continues at coordinate 5,737,575 of NW_019168049.1, forward strand.
TGAATAAAAGAGGAAAGTGAAATGAAAAATGAGAAAAAGGTGTGCAGAAAAAAAAAGAGAAAAAAAAGGTAAAAAAAAAGAAAAAGAGACAAAAAAGGAAAAATGAAGACTTAAACTAAAAACCTGAAAGGGCGATTTAAGTAAAGATAAAAACTTGGAGACATAGTTCCATATGAGGGTCCCAAGAATGAGGATGATATTGATAGAGTCACATTTTTTAAAGAGAATTCTGAGTTGGAGTTCAAAATTGTCTGAACAACCATTATTTTATATGTCAATGTCTCATTTGAATAAATCACAGCATTTTGCTTTTGTTTACCTTTGAGTTGTTCTTGACCCTACCTTTCGTCGATCAGAATCTACTATTTAAAGATACCTAAGTCCATCTTAAGACTCTGCTTTAAATAGGATAGATTCAATCAGGCGGCCAATCACACCTAAACAAAAAAGATTGGTGGCAACTCCTTTAATCTATGTCTAGCAGGAGGTCCACAAATTTATACATTATGACAGTTTTGTTTAAACTTTAAATTTTGATTGTTTTATGGCTGGTTTTCAACTTATTTCTATTAAAATAATTTTTTATATAGATGGTTAAATTTTGTGAATTCATTTGATAATAGAGTTATTTGGTTTTTAAATTTAAAATTGGTGATCTTTTGTAATGGAATGATTAGAAATGGATCATCGATTTTTTAAAATTTTTTCCTTTGAATGCAAAATGAATAAAAAGGTCTTTAGAAGTATTTGAATACTATATTTAGCTTGTCACTTAACATTATGTTGTTTTTTGCATTCTTATGTGCTAGGAAGTGGGAACAATTTGTTGATGTCTTATCCATGGATTTTTCTAAATGTGGTTAAAAAAATTTCTACCAATTACAATGGTTACAAAAATGAAATTGTTTTGATGGGTGTTATGGTATGTATGTGGTTCTCTGAGGTTTGTAACAGCAATAATTGCTGTTGTGCAGGATAACAATTATAGCATTCACTAAAATGTTGAGGAATTTTGAATCAAGTTGAATTTAAGAAGTTTGATTTAGAACCTTTTACTTCTTTTGACTCTATAGATTACTATAGCTGACATGGTGTACGTGGTTTTCAAACTTTAACTCTAGTAGGAAGTAAAAACAATTTGTTGGATTTTGGGTGCTATGGTGTGTATATTTTTGTTTATATATGTATTCTACAGTCATGCAAAAAGTTCTTAAAAAAGAAATCATTTTGTTTGTTTTTGTATCTATTGCCATGCACAAAGCTCTTAAAGGAATTAAAACACAACTAGCAAAAATTGTATCACTTTCCATCATTAAATCGAATATAATAATTGATTTTTTGTATTACTTGCCTTGCTTTGTCAAGTATGTAAATATCTACTATGGCTAGATATGTATAAGCTATAAAGTTATACTTTAATACTTAGTTTTTGAAAGGATTTGTGACGATGTATTTTTTAATTTACCTCATTTTCTAGATTAGCACTCCCTAAAACTCAAGTTATTGATTATCATTATGTTCATATTATAGCTCTTAATATATCGATTACTTCCACAGTATAACGTCAGCTTTTATGCTGGTATATATAAAATGAGGCTAATATATAACTAATGCAATGTGACGTATAAAGCAAAAACAAGTGGTTGCATTTCACCATCCAAAAACCACAATTGTTATGGAACAAATAGTATGTTCTGGTAATCTTCTGGCTTTAATTACCTTTCCTAATCTTTTAGCTACTTCATTATAGCTGGTCATTTTACCCTGCAACCATTGCTCATAAATTAATTATCCAACCATTTCCTTGTACTAGACTTCAACACAGAGCAGCCAACAGGGCATGTTTTCTATAAAGAAAAGCAATTTTAAGTAAAAATAAATATAATAACCTAACCTTGGTATCAACTTCAATTTTTGCCCAATAAGAGACACCCAATCCACTGACTATGAATAAAATCTCTTTAAACATTCACTAAGGTCATCACTAGTAGTCCCTACCAAAGACATAATGATCATTCAAATACTTTCATATAATTAAGCAAGTGAAATTTCATTCAAGTGTCTTTATTAAGGATCATTCAACCAAAGAAATTTAAAAGTTCCAAACCAAGCTTCCTCTGTTTCCTATCTTTCCCTTTCTTCAACTTCCCCTTCACCTTTCAATATCTCATTCATATCCACCATTTCTAACAGCTATCTCCAATCCTCTCATGTAATAGAATGATGCTATTGAATTAATCAAGAGTTAATCTAAATAAGAGAATAAATAAACAGACCAGAAGAGAAAAAGATTAGGACCAAAAAAGAGATATAAGAGCAAAAAATTAGGTTTCTCCTTCATAACCCCAAAATGTGCATACACATGACAATTTTTTAATTCATGAATTATAACCCACAATACATAACTACTATTCTTGTAATCGACTAATCATTGGCTTAACAGCTGGCACTAGATAACTTCATTCTCAAATCCTCTGTATCATTACTATCAATTTCCTTTAACCCCTTACTGGTATCCTTATCAGCTTCTAACTTCATCATATTACTTTTTTCTTGAGAGCATCCTTGTCCCTAAGGATTAAAAAGTGGAAATTGAGATTTAAAGACCAAGAAATCCTCTCATTCCACCTATAGTTGAGTGACTACCTAGTAATTTCTCTTCACCATTCGCTTATCAAGCACAACAACTGAATATACTAATGGTTGACCATTCTCGCCCACTTCATGAAGGGTTAAACTAGGGACATCCTTAGTGCTGACCTTTTTCTTTAAGAAGCTAACATGAAAAGTAGGATGCAATTTTGAAAATTCTGGTAATTGCAACTTATAAGCTACTTTCCCAATCTTTACGACTATAGGATAAGGACCATAATACCTTGATGAAAGCTTTAAATTTTTTCTTAATGCCAAGAAAGGTCTGCTTATAAGGTTGTAGTTTCAAATATACCATATCCCCTACCTGAAACTCTATTTAAGTCCTGTTTTTATCAACATAAAATGTCATTCTATGTTGAGCTTTTCCCAATTGATCAACCAGTAGCTTACTTAAATTTTCTCATTCTTTAAGTAAGTCTTTCATAGTTGATACTCTTCATTACTAAATTCTAAGAAAACCCAAAATGTGGATATCCATAAAAAGCCTGGAAGAGACTCATTTTTATGGCAGCATGTAGCCAGTGTTATACCACCATTTAGCTAAAGGTAGCCATTGAATCCAAGTTTTTAGCTTAAGAAAGCACATACACCTTAGATATTGCTCAAGGCATTGGTTCAACCTCTTAGACTGGCCATTTGACTCTGAATGATAAGCTGTACTGAACTATAAAGAAATACCTAATAGCTTTATCAATTCTTACCATACAGAACTAGTGAAAAGTTTATCCCTATTTGATATAACAACCTTTGGAGTTCTATGAAGTTTAACTAGGCCTTAGCCATATCAAGGTAGTGTAAGGATGAGAAAAAGGTAAGAAATGTGCATATTTGGTAAATTTATCAATGATGACCATAATACAATTAAATTTTTGAGATTAAGGCAGTCCTTCCACAAAGTTTAGGGTGATCACTTCCCAAGTCTGTGTAAGAATTTAAGTCAATTGTAGTAAATCAAGATAAGCAACATGCTCACTTTTATTTCTTTGACACATGTCACATTATTGCACATAATCTTGCACTTACTCATCATCTTAGGCCAATAAAAATAGAGTTAGAGTCTATAATAGGTTACTTGGATTCCTTGAATGACCTCTTTAGGATGAATCATGAAGTAATTACAATACTTGAGTTCTCAATTGACCCTGACTTTCAATATAAACCCTGTTTTGTACCTAAGTACTCCATTACTGAAAGAGTGTCAAAATCACTTTAAGAATTTATAATAAGAGTTGTAATTTTTTTTTTAAGTAGTTATATCTCTTTCATAACTCTATCCCACTTCAGTTACCCATTTAGGCATAAGGGTGGTTGAATGCAAAACATACAGCCTTCTTTTTCTCTATGTTGTCTCTATAAAGCATTTGCCATTATATTTGTTTTACCCTTCATGTGTTAAATAGTTTAATTCAAACCTAACACCTTGGTAAGCCCTTTTTTTTTCTGAATAGTGGTAGTTAGCTTTTGCTTTAAAAGATATTTTAAGGCCTCATGATCGGTCTTAATAACGAATGGTCCACCTTCAAGGTAGTGTCTTCACTTAGAAATTGCTATCAAAATAGCTAGATACTCTTTCTTATAGATAGATAAATTAGTATATTGAAAACCCAAAGCCTTGCTTAAAAAGGTAATAGGCCTTCTTTCTTGTGACAAAACTACTCTATACCTAAAAACAAGCATCCGTTTCTAGGTAGAAAGGGTTTGAAAAATCTAGTATTGCAAGTACTGGGGCATTACTCATTGCTTCTTTAAGTTGTTAAAATGTTGTTGTTGCTACACTTGACTAATGAAATCCATCTTTTTTCAACATGTCTGTCAATGGCTTACTTATCACTCCATATCCCCTAACAAATTTTTTGTAGCAGCCAGTCAATCCAAGGAACCCTCTTAGAGATTTCAGACATTTAAGAAATCCCCAATTCATCAATGCTTCTACCTTAGTAGAATCAGTTGCAACTCCATCTATTGAAATAATATGACCAAGATACCCAACCTTTGACCAAAGAAACATTTATTTTTCTTGGCAAACAAGCGATGAAATCTCAACACCTCAAAAACAAGTTTCAAATGTAAGACATGTTCCTCTAGAGTAGTGTATAAATCAATATATCATTAAAAAAAATACTAACACAAATTTTCTTAGATATTCAAAAAACACATTATTCATTAATGATTGAAAAGAGGCAAGTGTATTAGTAAGTCCAAATGGCATTACCTTGAACTCATAATGTCCCTGATGAGTCTTGAAGGCTATTTTAGAGATGTCCTCGACTTTGACTCTTATTTGCCAATATCCAAACCATAAATTAATCTTAGAGAAATACCTGACACCCTTCAATTCATCTAACAAGTCTTCCACTACTAGAATTGGAAACTGGTTTTTAACTATCATTACATTAAGTTGCCTGTAATCAATATACAGCTTGTATGTACCATCTTTTTTCCTTAGCAATAGACAAGGTGAAGCAAATGGACTCTTCTTAGTCTAAATAATAGATGAAGACAACATTTCTGAAATTTGTCTTTCCACTTTAATTTTTTGGTGATGAGAAAACCTGTATGGGCTTAAATTTACAGGTTGAGACCCTTTCTTAAAGGGTATACTATGGTCGTGTGATCGAGCTTATAGTAGTCTTGTTGGGTCTTCAAAAATGTTAGAATAAGTAATGAGCAATTCTTACAGTTCAAAAAGAGTCTCTTCTTTCATACAATCTATACTGATCATATAAACTCTTTATTTATGTCTGGGTCTTTACTAGCCATTTTTTGTAATTTTTTACTAGTAATAAGCTTAACACCTTGTTGGTTTTTACTTCCTTTCAATGTCATTTACTGACTTTCTTTTTGAAAAGTCATAGATAACTCATTAAAATCAAATATCAAATGACTATACCTTTTCATCCAATCAATCCCAAGAACCATGTCATTACCCTTATTAACAGTACTCTCAAATTATGTGAGAAAACATGTCCCTATATTAACCAGGTCAACTCTTTACATTTGGCACTATTGTATAATCTCTGTCTAATAGCTACTGTTATAGCTAAAGGATTAGTTTACTCTAGCTCTATTCCCTCTCGAGCCCACTTAAGAGTAACAAAACTATGAGTGCTGCCACTATTGATGAGGATATAAAGTGATTTCCCTATTATTGTTCCTTCAATCCTAAGAGTGTTGTGCCCAACACTACCCATAAAAGCATTGATGAAAATTTGTAAGTTTGCAAGACTGTCTTATTCCTCAACTCCTTCTGGTTCTCCATTACCATCTTGGATGCTATCTTCTTCCTCATTGGATTCATCAACAATAATCGCATTAAGTTGTTTTGTTCTACATACATGGCCTGGCATAAACTTCTCACTACACTATAGCCTTTTTTACTCAATAAGTTGTTGTCTAGTATGGAATTGGCTGGTGGGTTTAGTTTTGGTTAAATGTGAATAGGTTTAAGATAAGAGCCAATATTAGAGGTAAACATAGGTTTGGTAGTCTACTTGTGTCTCTTATTTTCAAATTCAAGTGATAGTTCATGCAGTTTAGCTTATTTGTAAACAACAGTAAAGGTTCTAGGTTCATTAGCCTTTACACTATGCTTGATATCATCCTTGAGTCCATTGATAAAGCTAGAAACAAAGTACCCTTTAGTCAAGTATTGGTTATATTGCAACATATAAGGTCTTAACTCTTCAAATCTTTCTTGATATTCATTCAAAGTAGTTTTTTGGGCTAGTTTGTTGAACTCCTTTATTATGTCAGAACAGGTTTTGTCATAGAACCTTTGGCATAAGTCATTAGTAAACTCAGACCATGTTACCCTTTCTTTTTGCATAAGATATCCATCAAACCACACCTTAGCCTTTTCTACTAAGTACATAGTAGCTATCTCTAATTTCTGATGATCAGAGATTGAAAATATGGCAAAGTATTTTTGGCATTTTTTAAGACAACCCCTAGGATTGCTTCCATCAAACACCGACAACTCAATCTTAGGTTTAGGTGTAAATGCATTCATAACAGTTGAAGAATTACTACAAAAAATGAAAGCATGTTTAGACTGTTCAGTATTAAACTGAAAGGTATTGCCATTGATTTCATGTTGTTTACTAGCTAACAATCCTACTCCATTAGGCTTATAAGCATATTTTCCATAATCATCTATTATTGTGATTTCGACAGGTGCCTTACCTCTCTTTTTAGACTGAGAAATAGGAACAGATGGTCGGTTGCTAGTCATCCCTTCTGATTCTGGTTGAGTTTCAATTGTCTTTCTAGGATCCAACAGTTCAAGCACTTGGCTTATAAGTTCATGATTTTCAGTAAATTGGGACTCAATAAACTTCCTTTGTTCTTCCCACCACATTGAAACTGTTGAGTCAGCAATCGTTAGAGACTCAAGCTACCCTTGCATCACTTGGAATTGCTCTTGTAGAGCATCCAGTTTCGCTCTGTCAATTATGATTTACTATTTTTTAGGTTTTTCTAGATTGAAGGTAGATCTAATAGGCTATGATATCAGATTTGTAATAGAATGATGCTATGGAATTAATCAAGAGTTAATCTAAATAAGAGAAAAAAGAAATAAACAAAAGATAAAAAGATTAAGATAAAAAAGAGATATGAGAGCAAAAAAATTAGGTTTGTCCTTCGTAACCCCAAAATGTGCATATACATGCCAATCTTTTAATTCATGAATTATAACCCACAATACATAACAGCTATTCGAATGGCACCGCAATTCGTCGTGCTTCCATCGTTTGGTTACGTAACGATTTACGAGTCCACGACAACGAGTGTCTCAACACGGCCAACAACCAGTCCATTTCGGCTTTGCCAGTTTATTATTTTGACCCTTGAGATGGGTTCGATAAAACCGGTCCTTACAGAGCCACATTCTTGATTGAATCGGTTTTGGATCTCCGAAAGAATCTGGAAGAAAGAGGGTCGGGTCTTCTGGTCCGAATTGGGAAACCGGAGAGTGTTCTAGTGGAGTTATTCTAAAGCTATTGGGGATGACGATATTTATGCTCATAGAGAAGTTTCTCATGACAAGGTTAAGGCTGAGGAAAAGATTTAGGCGACCATGAAAGAAGAGGGAGTTAAAGTGAAGTACTTTCGGGGAAGTACATTGTTCCATGTTGATGATTTGCCGTTTAAGTTGGAAGATAAGGAAGACGATTAAAGCATTGGACCAAATAAAATGGATGTCTTCAAGAGGTGACGTGGAAACTGGAGATATTCCTTCGTTGACGGATCTGGGGCTTAACCCCACTGCCACGATGACTCAGGTTTGGATTTTTGGTATATATCTTCCTTTATGTTTGCATTTTGCTTTTAAATAAAATAAACAGTAGGGGTACTCACATCTGAAATATGATTTGATTGGATTGTGTAATTTGAATTATCAATGTCAGGTTGCTCATTATCATTGCCTGATCTTCAATGCTACGACTTGATAAGAAGTTTTGATTTAGAGATCGCAGCTAACCAATGCTACGGGATGTAATAACTCATTTAGACTGAATTCAATTAGCAATGTTAGGCGGTGCTTTATGATTGTTTCAATGATTATTATTTCGAATGCATACTCAGGAATCTTTTTTTTATTATTATGATTCTTTAAATACATTAAAAAAGTATTGTTAGTTTTCATGTAGGATGGTAGACGAACTGTTAATGCTTCTATGGTTGGAGGGGAGAATGAAGCATTGCAGAGGCTTAAAAAGTTTGCAGCTGAGTGTCAACCACAGCCACACAAGGGGGTCGAGGATGGTAACCTGGATAGCATATATGGTGCTAACTTTTCTTGCAAAATTTCTCCATGGGTAGCCATGGGATGCCTATCTCTCCGTTCCATGTTTTGATGAGCTAAAGAAAACTGCAAATAGGTATGCTGTCAAGTACCCTTTTTCCTTTTATAAATTATTGAGCTTATTGTGGATATGTCCACAACAGAGTACAATGGAGCTGTATGATCCATGTTGCAGACCTCGTGTCGTCAGAGAAGACTTGGTTGCTGTGTAAATAATTTCAAGTTATCAAATATTTACTTAAGTTGAATACATTGATATGATTGACAGGACCATTTCTGCTATCTCAAAGAAAAATAACGGTGGTGGTGGCTCACCTGATGCTGGAATGAACTGGTTGATGTTTGAGTTGTTGTGGAGGGATTTCTGCAGGTAAATATGGCCTTGATTCACCTTAGTAGTAACAATTCCGCTTTTTCTCCAAACCGATCAAGCTAATATTTCACTGCACATAATCCTTTTTAGATTCATTACCAAGAAATACATCTCTGCAAAGGTTGGAACTGCTCCTGCCACCGCTTGTTCAGGTGCCTTTGCTTAAGCAAAGAATAATTTGTATTGGTGTTGAGAAGGATAATTGTTTTAGGGTGACGGTTGCTCTGAATTCTTAATGGAGTTTCATTGTATAGCTGTTAGATGGTGGAATAGGGTGCCCAAAAGGCAGGTCTCCTTGTTGAACTCTTGTTCTGGTCTCCTAATATAATTGCTTTAATATGGTAAATAAGTCTTAGTTGTGGCCGTTTGCCCATTGTTTTATCTGCCCTCATGTGAATAATAGATCTCATAGTTCCCTTCTAATCATTTGTTCATGCCTTTTTATTTTCTTCTCAACCTTTTGCTCAAAAGAAAGAACGAAATATTATGAGTTTTGTAAGGTTAATGCCGCAATAGGAAATGTGGTCTTGGAATTTTATCTACTATCACTTTAAAAAATGGATAAAAATAAGTATGACATTACAAGTAAAGGTCCTTAAAATGGGATAAGAAGCCTGGAAAATACTACTAATACCATGCAAGCGATTCTTTATATTTCTCACGCCTCCAGCATTTTACAGAATAAACTCCCTGCTAAACCAATGAAACGCTTTTTTTTCCATGGAAGATCGCAATCTAAAAATTAAAAAAATAAAATTAAGAGATAAAATTTAAATTTCATATTTACTGAATATTATCTTTTAAAAATAATTTAAAAATAATTATATAAATTAACTAAATATTATCTCTTTAAAATAATTTTAAAATGATTATATAAATTAATCGAGGTTGAATCAAACTCACTTTCACATAGGCATGTGCTTGACATTTAATCTCTCTGGGCAGAGTTCGAAGGCTGGTAATGAAAGAAACCAAGAATAATGGAATTTCGTGACGCTACATCAGGTTGGGTGATCTCATCAAACACTTGACGGGAAACAATTAAGTTGCCACAAGACGAGTACAGGCTGACGAGAGAGGTTTGGACACATTGGTCTTAGACGAGACCGAAAACTATAGTTTGGCCATGGATTTGTTTACCTGAGAGAAAGCGAGAGGGGATTTGAATGATAATAGGAGGGAAGCGGAAGTGTGGAAATGGGGCAGAACACCATGGAACTGCATACGAATGTCTATAGAGAATGGAGGCGACATGGTTACCCTGGGCATTGCCTTGAATGAGAGTGCTCCATATTAAGGATTTAAGGATCGGGTGAGCAAAAAATGAAGAGCTGGACGAGTAGGTAAGATAAGCCTAGCAAAAGCTAGCTTGCTACAGTAGAACAGCTGGAAGTCTTGCCAGTTTCGCCTTGTATCCTCTTGCAATAGAAATGGTATCCTCTTGCAATAGAAATGGTCAGTGGCTTTAACCAAAAACAAAGGATAACAGAATATTTTAATTTCAATCATTATCCTGAGAAGCTTTCATGCTTATTTTCAAAAACAACATTAGCACTCGTATAGCTGACTTCTCATGATTTACTAGAATTTCATTCATCAAGTTCATAATTAAAACCCTACCAAAGTTTACTAAGAGAAGATGAATTGAAAAAAAAAACCACACAAGACCCTCAAAAAACACATTCCCTAATATTGATTCCATGATTAACCTGCTGGATCGTTTAACTAAATTAGTTTATGGTATAAGTCTTTATGGGGGATTGGTCCAAGATAATGCTGGACAGCATTCAGCCATTAATCAAATACCCTGTCGGCTATTGCCTATAGGGGGGGCAATGGAGGATATTAGCCAGTGAACTAAGGGCTGCCACAGAACTTCAAATCAGTGCCTCTCCAGTGTCAGTGATAGTTAAACCAACATACACTCTTCCATCTCAACATCATTCCACTCAAACTGTCTTATTTATGATCACAGAAGCTAAAATAGTCTTCTACCTGACAATCATCACAGCACACAACCCGCAAGCATAGTTACACATAATTAACCAATTTAGGTCAAGGCTTCATTCCTGCTATGACCACAGCATTCAGCTCTGCCAACTCATCTAAGAAAGAATTTCATGTCTAGTACCAATTTACTATAGATAAAATACTAACACAAACGGGCAGCCATGACCAACAAAATGTATTCCTATAGCTAGTAAGCAATGAAGAGGCCATATATAATTAGAAAAACCAAGGAGGAAGATCAATTAAAAGCTCTTATAATAAATTCAAGAAATATATATGCATCCTTTTAATTGCATCTGACAGACTAACATAAAATTTAACTATCAGCAACCAAAACTTCATTGAAAATAGAGTAAGGGTCAAAAAACAACCCAAAAAGTTCAAATATTTGACACCTGAAATAGATAAATGAGGTTCCTCACAACTAATAAACCAGAGACGTAACTGGAGAAATGACAAAACTGATATTTATTCTTCCTCCTCACCCTCATTCTCAGCTATGTTGAAGTAGCGGAGTTCATAAACATTACGGTCCTTGTTAGAAGCAATCACCCGAAGCCAATCCCGAACATTGTGCTTCTTCAAGTACTTCTTGGTCAAATACTTCAGATACCTAAAAACCAAACAAAAGTGGAAGAAACCATTAACTAAAACTCAACTCAACTTTTAAAATCAGAAGATGGTTTTTTCCGCTTTATAAGAGCAAAATAGCAACAAACTACCCAAAAACCAAGCCTGGCGAAGGTGAAGGCGAAAGCCCTCAGGCAGCCATTAAGGATGTTTTGACAAACAAACCCTAAGAAATGTCTCCATTGACCTTAAAACTAAATGTTCATCCTGTCTTAGCCACAAAACTAAGCAGCTAAAGTTATTAAGTTATTTACGTAATAAACAAAACACATTGCCTTATAAGACTCAATTCAAATTATATAGCAAACAAAAAAGTCATTGCCTTACAAGATTCAATTAAATTTATATACCCTCTGGAAGAGGCAAATGCCACAACAAAAAAAGTAAAGGCAACAGCATAAAGGCCTCAGACATCCAAGGAAGGATTAATACAGCAGTAGCTCTCAAGCCCGGCGAAGGCGAAAGCTCTTAGGCGGCCACTGCGAATGTTTCGAGAAACAAGCCTTAAGAATTGTCATCATCGACCTTAACCATAAAGTTAAAAAGTGTTCCAACATTTTGCTTAAAATACAAACCATTTTTAAGATCCAAAAGTTCAGAGATGCAGCGCAAATGTTTCATAACGCAACTAAAATATCAGATGAGAAAAGGAACCGTACCGCTTGGAGAAGTTGGAGTCAGAGGAGACGTTGATCTTGAAGTTGTTGCGGCCGATAGTGACGGAGTCGCCAAGAGCACCGGCTTTGCCACCGACCTTGATCCTTTCCTGAAGGAACTTTTCCAGTGAAGCAATGTCCATGATCTTATCTTCAACCGGCTTAGTACAGTCGATGGTAAAGGACGCTCCCTTCTTCTTCCACTTGGGTCCAGCTGCTGCCCCACGACTCATCTTCGCACCAATTCACTGCGTTTTCAATGAGTCAGATCAATAAATAGAAGAAGAGAAAAAAAAAATACAGAGAGGAAGGAGTGTAGAGGAAAAGCACCTTAGCCGCCTCTGCGTATCGAAGATATAAGATCGTGAAGTTACAAATGCTTTGAGCAGAGTCTAGCAAAATATATTGGCTCCTGACTCTAGGGTTTTTTAGGGATCAAGTATGAGTGCCACGTGGTATTTTGGGTGGATTTTGGGCTCTTTTTTGGGTTGAGCTTTTGGGCTGAAAAATTTAAAAAAAAAGAACAAAATGAAAAGGAGTAGCTGTTGCCATGATCCAACCCAAAATCCCCTTTTACAGCCCAATTACTCTTAATCAAATATAGATTTAAAAGTTTTTATAAATTCAAGATCAATTTCAACTTAAAAATTAAGAGAAAATTTTAGATTATTTTTTAATTTTTTTTATTTTCTTCTCTAAATTTGTTTACTTCATCTTACATTTTAATCTATCTATAATTATAGTGAACCCAATGCTAAAGGACACATAATAAAAAATTATGAAATTTTTTATGCATTATATTTTTCTTATGTTTTATTTATTCTTTTGTTTTATTATTTTTTGAAAGATTTATAAATTAAAATAATTTTAAAAAACTAATAAAATATATAATTTTATTAATTTATATTATATGTTTAAAATTTAAGAAAAAAACATAGTTTTATTATGTTTTGAAAGATTTATAAATTAAAATAATTTTAAAAAATTAATCAAATATAAAATTTTATCAATTTGTATTACATGTTTAAAATTTTAAATACAAACATATCTTAATCATCTAAAAAATATAACTATTTAAAAATAAATTAAGCAAAATTTCAATAAAAACAAAACGAATAATCAACTAGTTTATGGTTTTGTGGATATTCTATATGAAAGTTTTTAGGTAAAATTTGTGAAAGTTTTTTTAAAAAATAATTTAATAAAAATTTTAATAAAAGATTTAAATTAATAAATTGATAGAATTCAATGTAAATATCAATAATATATAAAAAATAAATATTAAAAATATCATTTATAATTGAAATTTGATCAGTATTTATTTAACGATAAAATTTTTATTAAATTTTTTATTAAAAATATCTATCTAAAAAATATATCAAAATTTTTTAAAATTTTACACACTTAATCTATTTAATATAATTTTTTAATTTTGATTTTTGATTTTAAATTTAATTTAATTGTTTTAATAAGAAATTTTATAAATTTACCTAAGCCTCCATTTAGCATAATGGAAAATCACTTCCAGAAATGATTTTCCTTCTTTTTTTCCTTTTTTTTTTTGTGTGTTTGGATGACCAAAATTGATTTCTAATCAAAAGCTAACAATGCTCATTTGAGACAAATTGTCTTCCATTCTTTTAGTCCCAAAAACAATTTCCTCCAGCTCAACACATCTCTCCTTCTCTCAATGGTCAAGCGTAGCTACAACATTTTAGCTTATAATCTTTACAAATCCGACAGACAAGCCCTAATTTCTTTCTCTTACACCAAATCTATATTCTAAACTCATTTCTCCTTGATTTTTTCTCTTCCTTCAAATATAATAAGCCACAAAAAAGACAAGAAAGCTCTTAACATTCCCATAGCAGCAACGGGAAAGCTCACAAGATCTTATAAAAATCATTTTCTTCTCCACAAGCTTTCTTTATCCCCCATGATCTCCATTTTTAAGCTTCAATCTCTAAGTTAATCTTGTAGCCTATGGGTATTTGAAAAAAGTCTTTTTTTTTCTCAAATATTATTATTTGGTTATTTTATTATGTTTATTTTGTGGATTTTTATGTATTTAAAATTAGTATGTTGAGTTAAAGAAAGATTTAAAAGAGAAAATGAATAGTGAAGAAAATGTTTTTGTTTTCCATTGAAACAAACACTGAAAAATATTTTTCTGAAGTGATCCAAACACTAAAAATTTATTTCTTTTCCAAAAAATTATCTTTAAGGAAAATCTTTTATTTTTCTGGATGTTGTTTTTTAATGATCAAACGGAACCTAAATATTTTCATCTAAATCTTCCCTTTAAATAAAGTTGTTTCAAAACTTTTTTTTCTTTTTTTCCTTTACGAGTAAAGAAAAATGTGTTTCAACGAATGGTTGGTTAAGTGACAAAAAAAAAAGTGTGCTTTTTTTTTTTATGTTTGAGATTGAATCTGTTAAGAAATTGCATGAAAATAATTTTTTATTACTTTGTTCCATTTCGGAATCTTCTCCGTCTGAAAGAAGTTGTTCTGTAGGGGTCTCCTAGGTCTCCAATAGTTCCGCTTCTGAGGTGGGGTTCGAAATGAACTGACTTCTTCTTCTCCACAAAATCGAAGTGAAGAATTTTAGAATGTTTCTCCTTTCTTTAACGCTATATTTGAATAAATATTAATAAAAAAATTTAAAATATATATGTATCATTTATTTGAATAATTAAAATTAATAAAAAAAATTTAACAATCATTGTTTGGATAAATAATAAAAAAAAATCATTCATTATAATAATTTTTTTTAATTATATTCATTGCTTATAATTTTAGAGTACTTCTGAACCATAATATATTTGTTATTTTATCTAGCTTCACAATTCTACTATATTAATAATTTTTAATCAAGTGAAACAATATGTTTTACAAATATGAAGATGTTTTTACAAACATGCATCGATGAATTTGTTAGTTATTATCAAAATTTCAACACATTATTACTTTGACAATATATTCATATAAAAGTTATTAAATATAAAAAATATAATCACATAAAAATATTATATATGAGTAAATTATATGTCCTTTTTGCATCAAACAAGAAGTAATAACATATCACCATATCATTGTTCAACATAAATTTATTTTACTAAAATAAAAAATAAATATTTTCATCATAAGAAAAATAAAACTAATTTTTACCAATTAAGTTTGTGTAGAAAACGTACTAACATGTTTATAATCACAGTCAAATTAATTGTATTTCAATAAAACATCTCCTAGAATTACCGACATCTCAAACTATAATATATTACATATAAAAATAAAAAATTTTGAATTAATTTGACATCTCGTAAACCTAAAAAATGTGTTTATTCATATTCAATCATTCATCAAAATCAAATCACTAAAAAATTATAAAAAATTTTATATTGAAAAATATATATGAAATTTATTTGAAAAAAAAATGACTTTGAAAAAATTACAAAAAAATTGTGATGTAATTAAGTTTTTTTTTAGCTAGGTTTTTGGTATTAATAAAAAATTAGATATAATAATCTTGTTACAAAAATAAAATTTTTTTAGCTTTCTTTTCCTTAACTTTTCTTCCAAATTGAAGTATTAAGAAAGTGAAGATTATTAAAAAAAAAAATTAGTAAATTTCCACCTCATTTATTTCCTTTAAATTAAAAATTTATCCAAAAATTTTTTTTTTTCTGTTTCCATTATTTTCTTTTATTTTTTTTTCCTTTCCTTTCCTTCACCTCAATCCAAATAAACTTTAAAGTCAACCAAAAAAATTCAATTATTACGATCTTATGATTTTTATTATGATGAAATAGAAATTGAAATAGTATGATATTATTCTATTCTATTCTATTCGAACCTGGTTGAGTGTGGATTTCATAGCGTAACATAAATAAATTTTCTTGGACTGATCCAAGGTAGGAATGTTCTGGATTAAACCCCAAAAACTCCTTGACGCTTAAAAAATATAAAAGCCATTTCTCCTAAGTTTAATGTTTATATTGGGCTATTAGCAACAGAAACACTTTTCTAACCGTTATCACCCCGTGCTCTTCCCTTACCGTTTTAACATTCCTTGGCACCGAAACAATAAAGACATCCATCAACTTAACTTTTTCTTTTCTTTCATTACCAAACCAAAAAAATGAATCATTTGAGACCTATTTTCAGACGGATGTACCATGTGGATTTTATCAGCCCATATAGGGATGGCAAATGGGTTAACTAAATCGAGTTTGGTTTAAGTTATTTTTTATTAGATCAATCTGGATTTAGATCAAGTAGAATTTAGCTTAAAGAAAATCATATTATTTCGAGCTCATGTTATTTTAACTGTGAATGTTTCAAATTTAACCTTTAGATCATTTGGGGTCTAACACATTAATTATTCATGTTTAATTTGTTAACTTCAAAAACCAAATAAATATAATTAAATTATATCAAAATTAAATGATTTAATAGTAATTTGCTAACAATATGAAATTATGTTACGTTAAATATAAAATTAATTTTATTAAAAATTTTCTAATAATTTTTTCATTGATTGATCTTTAATATTTGTTTTTAATATTTTATGTATTAACTATTAATTTATTTTTAGTAATTCATATTAACATTATGCACAATAATATTTGTTTATGTTATTCATAATAATGAATTGAAATACAATAAATAACTAGATAATTTAAAAAATAAAAAAACTCACCATCATATTATGTTATCCATTTATGTTAGTGTAAATGTTATACTTTTTTTTTTTACTTTTGGATCAAATTTAAAGGTATAACACTTACACTTAGCCATTTTAATTAAAAAGTAAAAAAAAATGGTGTAAGGCTTACACTAATATAAGTAGATCCTTTTTCAAAATTAAAATATCAAAATTATTTAAATATAGTATTAATCTAATTTAAATAATTGACATTTTAAATATCAAATATTACAAATTAACAATAAAAAATGAAGATGACATGTTTTCCTATTATCTATTGGCTATTGACATAACTTTAATTGGTTTGATTTTTGTTTTTAACTATGAAGTTATAAAATTTGATTTTATGTGTTTAATACAACTAATCTTAATACTAATTATTTATAAACTATAACATTATTATATTTAATAATTAAAATGACTAAATATTATTTTATTATTTTACCTCGAAATTATATTTTGTTTAAAATTAATAATAAATTCTTATATTTATTAATAATTAATAAATAATAAATTGATAAAATTAATTGATCACCTTTTATCTTTTGATATTTTTTCTTATGAAAATATAAAATTTCAACAAAAATTAAATAAGAAAATCTTTCAATTTAATTTCAATCTTAAATTTAAAGTCTAATCATTTTGAAATTTAATTTATATCAACTCGAGTTTGAATAATTGAATTCAGATCAATTTGAATTCAAACCAATTTAAATTCGAATCAAAATTGAATTCAACGTTAGATTTGGATCAATAAGAAGGATTTTGCTTGTTGGGTCAGTTTTTCCATCTCTAACCATTATGATGCTCGTAAAATTGGTAACAATCTTAAATTTTGGATCAATTTTTTATTTTTCATTTGTTTGAAATATTAAGTTCATCATTTTTGTTAGCTGAAACCCTAAATGTTGAAGGCTTAAGAAGTTTAATCTTATTTTAATTTCTGGTTTACAAATTTTGTTTAATTAATTCATAAATATTCGGTGACTTTTAGTATTTGTTTTTTATCAGTTACTAAAGTGTTTTTTTTTTTTTTGGCAAATTCCTAAATTCAATTGCAGGCAAAGTCTGTTGGCAAATTTACCTCCCAATGCAATAATTGAACTGATTTCTTTGATTAATGCGCTCGGGTCAATTAGTGATTAAAGGTTAAGTTGATTTTGGGCCAATTTTTTGAATGATACAATTGGATGTTCTAAGATCAAACTAAATGCTACTTTAATTGCCAAAAAAAAGAAAAGGATTTGACTTCGCTTTTAGGGTGTCTTTGAAACCAATTTTGCTGCTTGCGATTAGGAAGTATCTGCTAGATTTAAACTCATTTTCATATTTATACAGGATTTGTTGCTGGTGTATTTGCCATGACACGTTGACGTAGTGTCGTCAGAGATTTTGGAAGCAGAATGACAGACCAAGTTAGTTTATAGACTTCTGAAATGGTTTCCTTTATTTTTGCTCATCATGGACTTTCGGCAATTTTGGAGAGGTGAAGGACAACATGGAATATGAAGTTTCTCTCAACAGTAATCAATTTGAGTCCAGGAACCAATCTTTTGTCAGCAACTCAGCATTGGGCTAAGACCTCCAACATAAATGCTACAATGTGTTGTATAAAATCTATCCCGAAGCCCAATGGGTGACCGGTAATACCAATCTTTCAAGCTCTACACCACGTACTTTCACGTGTCCTAAACAAGGCGAAAAAAGGGCTATGACGCTATCTGGTAACGAGGTTGGGCCATGAGTACTAGGATAGTAGTTAGGCGAAAGGAGGACCTTTAAACTACTTGAAGGCCGAAACTAAAACCATATACCATACGAACTCTAGTTTTAGCCCAAGTGCAGCCCCCTTTCAGATTCACATCAACTTAAAGGTGGGGACGGAAGAAGAGACAATGAGAGCCTTCACAAAGGTAAAGTCGGACATTTCTACGGGGCATGATCTTTGGATGCATATTCTTGTCCTTCATTCAGAGTTTTGGTTTATTCAGTGAAACGAATTTTTTAATTCAATGTAGTGTCGCACCAAGATTCTCCCACAATTTACTAACATAGTAACATGTTACTGCATGAATCCAGGGGAATTAAACTGGAGTCAAGTCTTACAGAAAAGAAAAAGGGTTAAAAGGAAACCTAA
The DNA here is from genome assembly GCF_002303985.1 of Durio zibethinus. The sequence goes on from NW_019168049.1 coordinate 5,756,549, forward strand.
GAGTTAACGACCAAAAAGAGCTGGAACAATTTGTTGTACTTGCACGGGGTAAACTCAGACACACAAACTAATATAGGCAAACAAAAGATTGAAAAATTTAGATTTTGAATATGGGAAATGGGAATACTGCACAAGGTAATGACTATTGCTGCGGAACACAAGCAGCTGCAAAAAAAAAATATTGGGTACAATGTTATTTTTATTTTCGCAAACGCGCAGTCATTTAAGCTTTAAGGGATAAGAGACATGAAAATTACAAAGATGGCAAACAAATATCATTTAAGCTAGAGGGACTTCATTTGCTGCTGCTGCCACCCGTATCCATATATTGTTTCAAGGGGGAAAAGAAAGGGAGCCCTTTTCCATTGAACAATTGTATATTTGATTGGTCTTTCTTTGAGTGTATATGCCACCTTAAGATGATGATGCATTGTTGGTGTTGCTGCCCTCCTTATGGTCACCAAAGATACGTTGCCGGAAGTCTGAAACCATTAGAGGGAGACCCTTTCGGAGGGACACCTTGGGTTCCCAACCAAGTAACTCTTTGGCTCTTGAGATGTCAGGCTTCCTCTTGTGTGGGTCATCTTCTGTGTTGGGTCTGAACTCTATCTTTGCATTGGGGTCAATTGTTTCTTGGACCACCTGTAAATTCACAGGAGAAATCTCAGTACTGTCCAAGAAATTATATATATATATATATATATATATAGAGAGAGAGAGAGAGAGAGAGAGAGAGCGGGAGAGAGCAAGGATGCCATGTGTTCAGCATCCATGTCACCCAATAACTCAAGTTACTAATTCCACAAGAAAAGTTATCAAGTGCCGCTTCCAATTAAGAGAAACATTCTTGAATGTCAGTCTTCGACAGCATAGCAAGACTCCAAATCCAATGAAATCAAATGTGAGCACAGTATTAATTTTATGGTAGACCCATCATTCTAACTAAGATCTCAATGCTTTTAAAGAGAATAACCACTGTTATCATTATCACCAAAACATTTCTTAGAAGCTTTATCAGTTTTCATCGAAAAACAATACCTATATTATTTTTCAGTTCATAACCAGATTTAAAGAGTAGTATGCTTACCTCAGCAAGCTCAAGCATGGTGAATTCACCTGGATTTCCAAGATTAAAAGGTCCAACATGTTCTCCTTCCATCAGGCGCATGAGACCCTCCACCTGCTCCATCACAAGAATATTTTTACAAACATGAGCAGGAACAGCTATACTAAGCTAACAATCAAAATAGAGAGGAGAGAACAGTATAGATATAAGACAAAAACGTGATATACCCCACAAATCTATCTACACAGAATTATTAGTAATAATACATCAATAATGTTTCTTGGGGAAAAGCCTACCCCAGATAATGTAGACATTAGATAGTCAATAGCAAATACCGACTATTTATCTAAAACGCTAGCCAATCATATAAAATGACAATAAAAAAATCCCAAAAGGTCACTCATGATATCGTTAAGGGAAGCAGGAGGATACCATCTTTTTTGGCGAGTACGATTTGTTTAATACTAGTTTGGAAGAACTATTAGTTCCATTGACAGTGAAAAAATAATGAGGCATGCTTCATACCAAACTCTGAGGCAATTAAAATTTGCTGGTCCACTTGGGACATTCACCTGGTTCTAGTCACATGGTGTATGTTTCTTCAATTAATTTGTACACTCTCCAAAGGAAAATTCAGAACCAGAGAAGATCCTATCAGTTAAAATTCTCCATTCGTACAAATAGTAACATTTCCTATGCCGAAATATCATATTTTATGTTTTTTTTTTTACCATGTCAGGATGTACCTTGTAAAATCACGTGCACTGCATAATTTTAGCATCACATGAAACTTCCCATCAAAATCTTAAATTTTCGCTAGAAATTGCACGTTTATAACAGCTAAGAAACATAGGTTAAGAAAATTATAATAGAAAAAAAGTCAAGTAGCATCATGGCACCAACATTTCCAGCAAAAAGGACAATTAAAATTTGAAAAGAGTCATAAAACAATAACAAAGATCAGTTACCAGATCAAAAACATATTGGAAACTCCTTGTCTGCTTCCCATCACCATACACAGTCAAAGGCTCCTTCCTTAAAGCCTGCATTCATTATTTTAATTATCCATACTAACAATACAACTGGCCCTGTCAAATAAAATTTTAAAAATTACTAAAACATCAAAAGAGTACCTGAGCAACAAAGTTGCTAACGACACGACCATCATCGATGCACATACGAGGCCCGTAAGTATTGAAAATTCGGGCAATCCTAACCTGAAACACCGGATTTTTAAATTACAAAAAATAATAAGATAATGCTCATATATTTTACTTGCAATTTAAAAAGTCTGCAGCTATGTCAATGACAATGAATTAATTAAGATTAAGATTAGATTATTAACCTCAACACCAGCTCCTCTGTGATAGTCCATGGTCAACGTTTCAGCAGTACGCTTTCCCTCATCATAACAGCTTCGGACACCTGTCATCATACATTCATACCAATTTGGTTGGTCCCTTCTTCAACCTTAAAAATAAAATTTGGAAATGAATTTTTCTGAATGTAACAGAGAAACGCGCCCAAACAACAACATACACAACCTGCCAGATCTAAACTTGCACTAAATTCCAGATTCAGAAGACAAATTTTAAAGAAATGTCCCCACCACCTCCCTGCCATTTCCATTACTAACTATTCCAAAACCAAAATTGAAACTAGAAAAAAAAAAAAAAACGGTTTTCCTTCTTTTAACATTTTCAAAATTACCTGACCGATTTTTTTTTCCTGAACCTGGTAATAAATATGTGCTACGTTTCAGTGCGTCGTAGGATAGATAGTAAAATTTGTTGGCCGTACGATTTTAAGAGATCGGTAAACACGGGTTCCTCGTGAAACGTTAAAAATTCAACCAGATCTAAGAATTCTAGAAGGCCATTTCAGCAATACTCCCAACTTCCAAAAACAGGACAACAAACGTGTACCAGGAAACCTAAGTCCCAGTCCCAACACCAGATTGAAGACAACTGGAACTAGTAGGGAAATTGGAAATGATAAAAGATATTAAAAAAAGTGAGTTTCTAGTAAAAATGAAAAAAAAAAAAAAAGGTGAAAGGGGCTAACCGATGGGATTAACGTTGCCCCAGTAAGTTTCCTTCTGAGGATGTTGAAGAGGATCTCCGTACACTTCGCTGGTACTGGTCAATAAGAACCTAGCACCTACTCTTTTCGCCAGCCCTAACATGTTCAATGTCCCCACCACATTTGTCTTGTAAGAAAACACACCCCCAATTAAGGAAAAACACAAGCATAATACTAAAAGAGAAATAAGTAAAGCAAAAACAGAGTTATGGGGATTTATTAAGTATTATATCAAAAGGATATGATAGTTTTGACGGGGTTGAATTTGTAATGAACTGGAGACGCGGGGCAAGCGAGATGGTAGATCTGGTCAACTTCCAAAAGCAAAGGTTCGACCACGTCGTGGCGTATAAGCTCGAAGTTGGGGTTCCCGAAATGGTGCAAGACGTTTTCTTTCCTTCCGGTGAAGAAGTTATCGACAACGATCACTTTGTCTCCTCTATCAATCAGACGGTCCACGAGATGGGACCCTACGAACCCGGCTCCACCCGTTACGACGATTCTCAGACCCTTCCGCTTTAGCCCCAGTGGAATCTTACCGGTCGGGTTGGCCGACCCGAAGCCAACGCGATGCGGGTACGAGAACTTGTTCTGGGTCTCTCTGGGGAAGTAGGTGATGGAATCGGCGATCGAGGTGGCAAAGTGGTGATGGGGAACGTGCGGGGCACGTGAGCTTGGGAAGACAGTGAAAATTAGAGTAGCTATCCCAATGCCGACAAGCACGAAGAGGAGTCGTTGTTCTCGGAGCATGTAACGAATCGGACGGCTGACAGAGACCCATGGTTTAACGGGTTTGGGTGAATAAGAATCCGAAGCAGGCTGGGTGTCATGGCCCCTGTATATCAGCTCCGACCCCATTTTCTTCAACTTCAAAAAAAAAAAAACTCAAATTATAAGATCACAAAGAGGGGAAATTTAAAAGAATTTATTAAAGTAAGTGGCCAGAACTATGTCGCGGGCGAGTTGAGGATTGGTGATGGGAATTGTTGGAACGGAGTGCGTGTGGTGAAGAGGGGGTAACGGGGGGCTTTGGTGTTGTAAGAAGGAAAGAGGAGATTAAATATAAATAAGGGCCCGGGAAAGGGATGGTATTACGGAAATGCCCTGGCGGCGGCCTTGGTTTTTTGAAAAGAAAACGGTTGTCATGGAAATTTAATAAAATTTATTTTTTTTCCATTTTTTCAAGTTCAGGCACTTGTGGAAAGGGATTTGACTGGGTGTTTACTTTCTTATTAATGAAGTTATAATGAGGGTGGTAGAATAGAGTTGGGTTTTTAATTTCTCATCCGCCTGTTCTTCCTATTACAATTTGGCATTGAAGGTCAATTTTGAAAATTTTCTTTATGCGCTTGGCTAGTGTGTAATCAAGTCAAATTCCTATAATAGATTACTAGATTAGAGAGTTTAACTCGATTTAAAAATTTAAAACTCGATTAAATTTTATTTTTAGTGTTAAAATTTGATTTATAATTTAATTGAATTAATTGAATTTTATTTATTAAATTTAAAAAATTCTAAACATTGCTCTTAAATATTATATTTTTATTATTTATATATATTAAATATATTAAAATAAAATAAAATTATTCTCACAAACTTTTTAAATTAAATATTAAATTATTTGATTCGTTAATTGAATAATTTGAGTGATAATGAATATATTAAATTTGAGCATCTTTAAAAAGGAAGCTTTGGGTTTTTTTGTTTTTTTTTTCTTGAATTCAATCTTCATATCTAATAGACTAGTAATTCAAATATTTCATTCAATGATACATGACTTTTTACTCAAATTGTTAAGTTCAAATCTCTTATTTTCAATACAAAAAAAATTGAATTCTAGTAGCTAGTAATTTATAGCAACAAGGCAATTACTTAATGTGATAATAGAGTCTATGACTAATTGACTATAAATGTGAATAAATGCAATACTTAATAATAATAGTTTTATTATTCAACTACTTTACAAGGTTTTTCAATATTGATTTTTTTTTTAATTTAATATCATAAATTTGCTAGGAAAGATAGAAAACAGGCAAGTGAAAAGTAAAAGAAAATATAAAAAACTATTACAACAATTATTTTTTTGAAATTGTTTTGAGTGAAAGTACAAAGTTTTGAATATTATTATTTATTTATTTTAATAGTAGAGTAATAAATAATGTTAGTCCTGATTTATCTTTTATTTATATAAGTATTGAATTTTATGATATAGGAAAGACAAAAATCTTTCCATTTTATTACTATAATTCTTACATTGAAATATAAATTACAAAATGTCAAAAATCTATTTCATTTTCTTCCTACAAAACAAATTCACTCTCATTATTTTTCTATCAAAATCCAAATATAAAGGTAAAATAAAAGAAAAAGGGCATTAGCTAACTAGTAGGTTGTCATTTATGAGAAGAATTACACATGTATACCCCTAAATAAAAAAGTACCTTAGGACCGAAGCATATATTTTTTTTACCGGGTTAGTATATTATAAAACCTTATCATTTCATGTGAGCTTAGCACAGGGTGTTTAAATTTTAGTTTTAATTAAATTAATTAATTGAATTGATTTAATTTGAATCAGTCAATTATTAAATTAACTTTGATCAATTATCAAAAATGATTTTAAAATTTTTTTAATTTTTTATTAATTCGATTTAAAAATTAAATTAACTTAAATTTTAATCGAAATATAATAAAACTCAAATATAAAACTAAAAATACATTAAATAAATAATTTTATTTTAGGAATTGTTATAAAACTAAAAATACATTAAATAAATCATTTTAGTTTAGAAATTGTTAGAATTTTTAACTTAATACTTTTGGTATTTGAATATTTTGTTGAATGATTTTATTTAATTTCTTTCAAATATGAAAAATTAAGTGTTTAAAATATATTTTAAATTAAATATATTTATTGTTTAATTAATTAAAAAAATTAACTGAATCACTCAAATTTAATTTAGTCAGTTAATTTTAAAAATTAATATATTCCATTCGGTTAATGAAAATGAAATAGCATACACTACTAGAAAATTGATATTTAGCAACTTTATTTTACAACGATAAAAATATCATTATGAAATATTGGTATATTTACAATGACTTTTTATAATCGTCGCTTAATTGAATTTTTTAATATTTTATACAATGATAAATTTTATCATTGTAAATTCATCTACTATTTATAACGTTAATCAAAAGTTAATGTAAAAACTTGTTTTATTTACAATAATTTTTCAATGTCATTGCTTAAGTTATTTTTTAATATTTTATACAATGATAAAGAAAATTATTATAAAAAATTTTATTATATTTGTAACGACAACAGAAAGTTATTATGAAAACTTTTTTTTTATTATTTGTAATGATTTTTAAAATTGTTACTTAAGTTATTTTAATATTTTATACAACAACAAAAAATGTTGTTATGAAAAATTTTATAACATTTGTAACAACAACAAAACGTTGAAGATACTTGAAGGGGAAAAGAAGAACCCGGGCAAGTGGCCAAGGGTTTGAAGAGGAGCAGCCAAGGCTAACAAAAGTTTTTTTTTTTATTAGATACAATCGTTAGTATATCTTATGGTTATACTGACAATTAATTTTTTTAATTGATATAAATATCGTTTATTTATGGATAACTTTTATTAATTAAAACTTACACCGATAGCTATAATTCAATCCATCAATATATAAATACATTTACTGACGGATATTATATATTGTCAAAAAAAAAATTAATATATACTAACGAAATAATATAGTGTTATTATAGGTATTGTTTATATTGATAATAACAAAAATTCGTTAGCATAGATTTTTTTTACTTTCATAATTTGATTATCAATATAAGTGAGTGTCAGTATATGCAAATTTTTTTAAAGTGATTTATATAAAAGGTAATATTTCTATCCTTTAGTATTTAAGAATTCTTTTGCATATATAAAAAATTATGCAGAAGCTTTCAAAATGTGGATGTGAACTAAATGTGCAGAGTTGGTAAGTTTCTGAACAGATTAAGAGCCGGAAACAAATTCACTTAAAAGATGGACTACTAATATTTAAATAATATATTACATGCTTGTTTGTAGGAACATTTTGTTTTTTTCGTTTTCCTTTTTTTATATACATTATCTAAAAGTCTTGATTAGATTTTCTTTTTATAAGTTAGTTAGGATTTATTGAGAAGATCAAGTAATTATTATGTATTGTAATTCATGATAAAATATATTTTTATATTATTATTAATTTTAATTTTTTACCAATTATTATATTTAAATAAAATGTTATGATTAATATTTATTACAATAAAGAATACAATATTAGTATATATTTAAAACATATTTTTTATTATATTTATGAATAAAATAATAAATAAAATGATTTTATAATTGACAACAATAAATTTGTTACAAAAATATAATGAAATTTTATAAAATATTTTTGTAAGAATACCAGTTATTGCCACAATTAATAAATTTGGTTGTGTTAAAACTTTTACAATGATAAAACTTGCTGTTAATATTAAAAAAATTCATTACAAAAATAATTTTACCAATGATAATAGTTGATATGTAAAACATTTTTTAATGATTATAACTATTAAAATTATTTATTATAATGATAAAAATCATGATGTTAAAAGTAATTGGCAACTAAATAAGATTATATTGTAAAATATCATAAAGGAACCACAATAATATTGTTATGTAAGAGTTTTTGCAATCAAATTTTATGGTTATTGAAAAAGGTTAAAACATCGATGTGTAGTCATCACAAAATACTTTATGTAACCAAAATAATATTGTCACGTAACAGTTTTTGTAAACAAATTATATGGTTGCTAAAATAAAGTTTATATAACATTATTTTGTTATTGTAAAATAATTTTTAGCAATTATATATTTTTTATTATATAAAAAATTTGGCAACAAAAAACATAGTGTTATGAAAATTTTATTGCAACTATAATAACAATGTTATATAAAATTTTTTATAACTAAAATCTATTGTTGCTCAGATAAATTTTATGACTTTTTTAGTTGTGAATATATGATTTATATGACAATAACTAAAAGTCTTTGCAATATCTATTTTTTTTCAACGACACTATAAGTTGTTGAGTTAATTTTTAAATAACGAGATTAATAGTAATGATCTTACAACGACAAAAAATTATTTCAAAATAATTTTAATAATGATAAATACATATTTAACAATGATTTTGATAGTTACTAAATTTCTATTTTCTTGTAACATAATTCGATTAGTTTGATTTTGGATAATTTATTTTGAAATTAACTAAATCAATAAAACGAACAACTTTAATTTATTATAAAAATTAAAAACTACTCCAAAAGTTTCATGTTAACCACATTTTTTTCACATTAAGGTTGACAATATTTCTTTGAATTTCAATCACAAAACTTATCTCTAACTATAATGATAATGTCAATAAAAGGTTTTTAAAATCTAACAACTCAAACTATTTAACTAAATTATTTCTCATAATAAAGTTGTTAAAAAAGATAAAAATACGTAAAATTTAAATTTTAAATAAATTGATTTTAAAAGTATTCTTAAAAAATAATATTTAATAAATTAAAAATTAAAAATTTATAATATTTTTTTATCTTTAAATTACAATCTTCTTTATTAAAAAAAAAAAATGAACTCAATACACGTTGCACATCTCCAATTAATAAAATTAAGAACAATATCTAGAATGTAGATTAATATTTTCCACATTTAAAAATTTATGATATGTAGTACAAGATTTTAAACGAATCCACTTGTTTCCAATAGTCAGCCAAACCTCTAACCTTCCCCAGTTTTGCCTGGCTAGTAGATGCTTCTCCCAAGTCTAAAACAAAGCTTTTAAGTGAAGTCAAATCAAAGCCTGAAAATGATTACTTTGTGAATTTCTTCGAATCCTAGGTCTATTTTATAAATTATAATTCCCCCAATATCTTAGAGGGTGACTTTTGAAAAGAAAAAAAAATCAACATGCTTATTAGGATTTAGGAGGCCAATAAAAGCCGCCTAAATGTACTCAAAAACAAATTTGTTGGAGAAAACATGGAGTTTGAGTGATTTAGACGCTCTCCATTTTTTCTAGCTAACCAAACAGTTCCCAATTTTCTCTCTTCTTGATTCTTTTTTTTTTTTCGATTTTTTTAATTTGATCATTCTTTTAAAGCTAAACCCACTTTACGTAAGCCATACACAAATGTGAATCAATCAACTTTCATGAATTTGAACATCTTCACTTTTTTCGTTCTAACTTCTAATATCAGTCTAATGTTAGGATTTCGAATATTTCTTCTAAATGCCTTAAATGACAAAGGATTCACACTTTTAATTTTTATTGGAAAAAAAATTTAAAAAAAGCACATGCATTTTCGCGTTCTAATGGAAAAGAAATAAAGTCCCTTTGAAAGAAAGTTTTCATTGTTCTCTAGCAAGGAAATTGATATTACTGGTAGTGTATTATGTCAGAAATATTTTTAAAATTGTGACAGGAAGTTGATTAAGTACAAGATTTAATCACGAATTATGAAAATCAAAGTTGGTAAGCATAAAATAAGTTTTGCAAATATGAATGAGTTGAAAAAGTGAAGTTTAATCAAGGATATTGAATGTCATTTACAAGTATTTAAATACCAGCTTTTTGTTTGAGAATATTTAAATATCTTCATAGTACATCCGAAGACTTTTACAGGGCATTTGAATGCCTACTCACTAATTCTGGATACTAAGTAGAAAATTACTAGGATATTTGAATATCCATAAAGAGCATTTGGATACCACCATTCTGTTCGGTCAACAAGTGTGATTTTTTTAAATGGTTTTTTTTTTTTTTTTTTGAAATGAGACTTACTCATTTAGAAATAATCTTTCACCGTTAGAAAGGTGAATAATTATATCCATAATTATACATAAAAGGAGTTTTTAAGATAAAAGACATGATAATTCATTAAAATGATAAAAGTTAAGGGACACAACTCCTAGGATTATTCTCTATAAATTGATATGATTAGAAATCATTTGTAGCATGTTGTTTTATGCGCTAAAAGATGAGTAGAAATTTTGCCAAATTCTTCTCTCTCTCACACTCCAAAGAAGACAAGTTTCGTAGACTTTGTTTTACTACAATAAATTAGTCTAAGACTAGCATTTGCGTGCCTCTTCTAGGGTGTTTAGTGATTTGAATTTTACTAATACAAAATAAATTCAAACAAGACTTTATTGTATCTTGTAGATTATTTGGACAACTCCTATTGCATCCCAAGAAATGATGAGGACAAATAAATTTGAAGAAAAGTGTTTTTCATAACATGCCTCAAAACTATTTTTTTTTGTAGTTTTTGGTTCTCCATTTGGTGCCAATATTCAACCATTGATGTAAAGGATGTGCTTCAACAGATAGCGGACTTTGAACCATCTTCATCCACATGAAGTGGTCGTGATGCCAACAATCTTTAAAATTTTTTAAGAGTGGATGATCGAAAACAACAAGATTGGTTGATTTGTAAGCTTTGTTTCTAATATATTGGACACTTAATTTTAATGATTAAGGTTTAAATTCTAATAACCTCAAATGTAAAAAAAAAAAAAAAAATTTAATATCGTTTATTATGCTTATTCTTGCAATGGTGTTTTTAAGAATAGCAATGGATCAAATCAAAGCAAGAAAACTCATCCCAACTTTGACCGAATCTTTAAAAATTTTATTCAACTCTGACTCTAATCCGATCTAACATTGGGTTATTAATTTTTGATATTCGAATCCGATCTAATACAGTATCGAGTTATTATTTTTGATACTCAGCTCTAATTGAATACAAGTAAGTAAAATTTTTGCTTGATTACATTTGACTCCAAATTAATTTAATAATTTTAATTTAATATTATATTCATAAAAATATTAATTTTAATTAAATTATATCTTAATTGTATATAATATTTTTATTAAATTAATATTTTAAATTAAGATATTAAATAATAAGTTTATTAATATATACATATCAATATAAAATTAAATAAACAATAAAATATTATATATATATATATATATCTCACAGATTAGAGTGAAGTACCCTAATACTTGCCTTCAATCCAACCTTCAATTAAAAAAAAACTGCTCCTATCAAATTAAAATGGGTTAAAACCTGTAGGGTACGAGATGTTTTGCTATCCTTATGTTTTATTTTATTTTGGAAAGTCTAAAGTCTAAACAATCATGAGTCAATGTTATTAGTAGTTAATCTCTTGTCACTGATTAATCACTAAAACTAATCTGCTGATTAAGACAGCATAGCATATTACCGGAATGGTGGGAGCATGTGTTAATCGTTGAGGAAAAAAATTTATCCTAACAATGAAAATTAACAACAAAAGTTTCTTAGTTTTTTATTAAAAAAATTTCTTGGTTTTTTCATTATTTATCAATATTAAAGTGTATATTTTCTTTAAAAATATCATTTAAAAAAGATGTAAATTATAAAAAAATAAACTCATAGAAAAATCATTAAAATTTCAAGCTGGATAATTGTTTGTTTGTTTTGGTAAGATATATGGTAATTGTAATGCGGGCATATATTCAGCCTAAATGCTGGAATCAATTCTTCATGTTTTACTAATTATATTTCAATAATGACGGCTAGCTTTTGCTCTTTCATTAGAAAACTGTTTGTTAGTCTAATCTCCATAATTAAGGCATCCAAACAGCCCCTTAATGACGTAATGTTAAATCCCTTCTCAATCTAAATTAAAAAAAAAAAAATCCAAATTGTTTATAACGAAGCTACACATGTGCCAAGTGGGAAGCATATATATAAGTTAGATTAGATTAATGACAGGTGAGCTAGCAAACAAGCAATTTAATAATAATCTTAGATTTCTTTTTTATAACATTAAAGTCTTGAATTTTAATTCTTGATAAGTAACGTGGTAAAACCGCTGCTTCACAACCAAAAAAAAAAAAAAAAATTTAATTGTAACAACAAAAGCTACATTAAAATTCTTTGACTTTACCCGAACAAGAGTTACATGGTTGATACAATTCTTAAGCAAAGCCTTGGAAAATCATTGTAGTCGTCACTCAATTATTTTACAGTGATAAACAAAGATTCGAGGTTGTATACATATTCAAAGTAAATGGTTGTAATAGTGTTTTAAATTTGTTCCTCTCATTAAAAAGAGGTCGATGGTATGAATTGTCTCTCTCCAATATTCTTGCCTGGCTTGAAAGCTCGAAGGAAGTGGTCCAAAACCAAAAACCTGAACACTGCTAGTATTTTGAAAGAAGGGTTTTTGATTTGGCGCTTGGAATGTAGAGCTTTGCGTGTGGGGTGTGGTCGTGTAGGGCACTAAAAGAGAGGACTTGAATTACACGCCGTTGGAGCATTCCATCTAAAGCGACGTTGACTCTCCTCCCTCTCAAGGATTTCCCACGTTTTATCCACCCTGTCTCAGGCCCCCACCCCAATTATTCACACGCCAGGCAACCACCATCAGCCATCGTCAGAGCCCGAGAGAAGGAGTGCATGCGAATTTGCATATATACTCAATTCTAAACTGGAAACATTTCTTCCCTGGTTTGGTTGGATTGAAGATTAATTATGATTAAAATTGGTAATTTTTAGTTCTAAGATTTCATTAATCGATATGACTACGATAAAATAGTTTGTGTGGGGGCAAAGTGTCAAAATAATAATGGATTAAGAAAACGAGAAGATGGGAGGGAATCGAAATTGAAGTGGAAAAAGCGACCCCATTATTGGGTTGATTCAAAAAAATAACCATTCATTATTGGCAAACAGCTGTTGATTACAACTTAGAAAAATGGATCTTGGATGGTTTCAGTCGGCATCAAATATTGGTTGGTGAATACTTTAGAAATGATTTAGCTAATATTGAGAATCTTTTAGTAGTTCAATTACAAGTATCATGCATGTCGTTAAAATCATGAGATTAACGTTCCATTTTAATTTTATTTTTTAAATAAAAATGCCTCGTTCTCAATTGGTCCCTTCCCTCCTAAAAGCACGAGGTGGGTGTGGATCATATACATATATCATTACATCGAATTGTGTCATTATTTATCAGCCTCTACCCTACAAAATCATCAATCTTATTATACAATTCTATACTCATTTGGTAGTAATACTTTCAATTAATTAATTAAGAAAAACTATTTCATACAACAGCATCCGAGAATGCTTTTCTCTAATAATTCAATCATACAATTAATTACAATAATAGCAATGCAATCGAGCTCTCAAATGAAGTCTCGCTACCTCAACAAAAAGATCCAATGTAAAATCGAGCTCTCAAATTTTGCACCGTCCTTGCATTGCCAAGCAACGAGCTATCCCATCAAAAAAAAAGGGAACAATCGTAAAGGTTTCCTATATATTCAAAGATTGCTTCAGTAGTTATATGAAATTTAACAAAGCACATAGATTCATAATTGTTGGCTGTTCATGGCGGGTGGAACTGAGTTTTAATATTCTCTCTGTAAAAACAATATGGGATTAGGTATTATTTCAACATTCTATCTTGGAATAAATTTTAAAACTGTATTTACATGTCAATTTATTTTGCAAGTAGTTCTATTGTTGATACTACAATAATGGTCATCTGGCAGTTACATAGTTTTGTAAAAAAAAATCTTATTATATTTTGCCACCCCTTCCTTCTAATCTTAACATCTTTCTTAGTACTTTGTAAATGATTGACCAAGTAATTGGTAAAGAAGGATCCTTCCCTTAATTATATCGATAATAGGGTAAATAATACCCATAATCCTTAAATTTGAGTCAAATTTTGTTTTGTTATCTAATTTTTAAAATGTTTTAATTGGATCAATTGCTCAAAGTTATCTTATTTTAATTCTTACATATATGAAACTGTAAATTGACGATAAATGTCAGTTAATGTCACGTAAATGATGCAGTAATTGGCATCTCAAGTGACAAATAAATAGATCAAAATAAAATTTTGTTCAAAGTTTAAGGATCAAGGATATTATTCTCTAGAATTTTTTTATATTTCAAATATATTTTATAAAATATTAAATTTAAAATAATATTATAACATTTTTTAATTATAATTTTTTTCATTAAATGTTTTTGTTTTTAATAAAAAATAGCTTTTCAAAAATTAAAATTAAGTTAAAATTTTTAAAATCCTTTGGAAAAAAATTACATATCATTTTTAAAAAATTAAGTAAAAATTTTACATTAGTTTAAAAACTTAAATAAAAAACTTCATAATTTTTTTAAAATATTAAGTAAAATTTTCAAATCATTTTAAAAAATTTATTTATTATTAATCTATTGATAATATTTGTTTCTAGTTTGAATCTATTCTTTATTCAAATTTGATATTTATAGAAAATTAAAAAAATAAAAATGGCCATTACCTCTTCTGATCCAATAAAATGAAGAAATCGAGTTATTGAAAATAATTTTTATTATATATATAATTTTTAATAAAAATACATTCAAAATATATTTTTTGGAAAGAAAATATATTTTTGAGTAGATTAATAAATCTATTTTTAAAATAATATGATATTTTTAATTAATATATGGAGTTTCTTATTTAATTTTCTAAAATGATATAGAAATTTTTATTTAATTTTTTAAATGATATAGAATTGTTTGAAAAGGATTTTCAAAATTTTAACTAAATTTTAATTTTTTAAATATATTTTCTATTAAAAATAGATCTTATTGATAAATAATATGATAAGAAAAAAATATTATTTTAAATATACATGAAATGTAAAAAATCAAAATTTCTAATTATCTTTATTTTTAGTTTTTCATTTTTTTCTTTTTTATAAAATATATTTTATAAAATATATTACAAAAAGAAAAAGAAAAAAATTTAATACTTTTAACAGAAAATAAATTTTTGGGATGGAAAATAATATATTCTATTATGAATTCTTAGTAAAATAATATTTTCTTAATATAAAATAGTTTTTATTTTTAAAATGATATGAACTTTTTTCAAAAAAATTAAAAATTTTTAACTTAATTTTAATTTTTGAATATCTATTTTTATCAAAAAAAAATTAACAAATAAATTATGTTACAATAAAAATATAAAAACATTATGTTAAATTTAATATTTTATAAAAAATATATTTAAAGTAAAAAAATTGAAATAATAGCATTTTTAGTCTCTAAATTTTGAGTAAAATTTTATTTTGATTATTCTATTTCGTAACGTGAAGGACTAAATTAAAATAATTTTAAATAATTAAAAATCTAATTAATTTTTTTAAAATTATGAACTAAAATAAAATTTAACTTAAAATTTGAAAAACACAAGTGCTATTAACTCTACATGGTACCATCAAGATTTTCTTTGTCTATTCTTCTTTCGAGTTCTCTCGGCATTTTATTCTTTTTATATTTTATGATTTCATCTGACACGCGTCGAAATATAGCTAAACAATAAAATAACTCCGAATACTCTGAACTAAAATTAGTACCTTTTTTTTGTTAGGGAGTCAAAGATAATGTGCACGGAGTGGATGCAAATCGGGGCTACCTTCGAAATTTGAGTAAATTTAATAATTTATGTTTATATATTGGATTTGTTTTATATCAAATAAATATAAAATTTAAAAATTATTATATTATAATTTATATTCATTCGTTTAATATGATATATATATTTTTTGTATTATAAAATTTATATACTATTTTTATTAAAATTTTAAATTATATTATTTTTATTTTTTTGGTATTATTTTTGTAATGATATCACATCATATTTAATGATGAATCTTCACATTTAATTTTGAAAGAATTAAAATAATATTTTTATAATAATATTTTAAAATATATTAAATCTATTAATAATAAAAAATAGATGCAAACATCTAATAACAAAACTTAAAATTATACTATGCTAATATGTAAATATATATATATAAAATAAAATGGATTTATTGAACCATTAGTCTCATAATTTCTAAATATAAATCACTGATAATATTTTTTATAAAAATAAAATCATTATATTTTTTAGAAATATTAACATTATTTTATTATATTTAATATTTAAAGTATTAAAGTAAAAAAAACATAAAAATATATTTTTAAATAAAAAATTAAATTTTAAAATAATAAAATAAAGACTTAGATACTTTAAATTGAAACTTTCAAATTTTTTAAGTGGTATTTTTATAGTATGAAAAATTAAAAAGTATTTAAATTAGTCATATTAATTATTTTGATATGTAATAATTTTTAAATAAAATGAATACATAGAATATAATAAAATAATTGGTTCAAAAAAAGAATCATATTTATCAAATCATTTTAGTTATTATAATACTTGCATATATATTAAATTTAAATTTACATGTTTGTGAAGATATAGTATAAGACAAATTTATTCATTTTAACTTGAAAAACATTTATAATAAGTAAACACAAGTTAAAGAATTGTAAATTTATAAAAATTAAGAGTTATAATATTTAGATACAAATAAATTTTGTAATTATATATCCAATATAAATATATAAAATAAAGAATAATATATATTAATATAATAAATTTAAGTTTGAGGGGGTCAAATTAGTTTTTTTATAAAAAAAATTTAAATTATTATGAAAATAATATGTATAAAGAAAATTCAAAATTTTTAGGCAAACCATAGCATTGCTAAGCTCTTTAAAGCATCTGTCTATGATCGTATGTAAAATTAACATATTTAGTTGTGAGGAATTAATAATGAAGAAAAAATAGTTTTTTAACAAATAGGATTTGATAGTAAATTGCATGGTTAGTCATTAAATTTGTTACTTAGCTTTCATTAACATCATTTACCATTAATAGTGTGTATAAATATGTTCAATAGTCACTTTGAACTTTCATTACTTCGAAATCGAGTCGGATAGGACTTAATAAAAAAATATTTTTTTTTCAACGTTTATTTTTTTTAAACATAAAATTTAAAATCAATATTTATTAAAAAAAATTAAATTTTTTATCACTTGAATTAACAAATACTAATATATTATATATATATATGGTAAAGTGCATGGTTAATTAGCTTTCATTTTGTTAAAAAATTGTAATGTCTTCATCGAAAAATGTGGCCACTGTATTTATCAGACCTTTAGACAAAATAATGGATGTAACTTTGTATTGTCTTTCTCACAAACTAAATGCGTGGGATAAGGCTACGCCTAATTGCTCCCATCGCATTGCCTCTTTTTCTCTCGTAACGTGGCCAGTATATTTTTACTTTGTTTGCGTTTCTCTGTACGTCGCCTTCTTGATTTTGAACCGGGAAGAGGCACATGTCTCTGTTTGAAGGAGGGACGTCAATAGCTAGGGAATGAATAGGATAGGGTATTTTTTATTTTCATTCTTAGATTTTTATATTATATTTATTTTTATATTTATATATAAAAAATATTTTAAATTTATGTTTATTTTTATTTTTACAAGTATTTAATAAGTATGAATAGTTCACATACTCTTAACTTTTAAAAGAAACAAAAATAAAAATTTATTTTTTAATTTTTTAATTTTTATCTTGTATAAATTTTTTTATAAATATATTAATATATATTTTTAATAATTTTAAGTAATCTAAAATAATAATTTATATTATTTAATAAAAAACCTATTTATTAAATATATATATATATAAAATATGAATATAAAACGAGTATTATATTATCTGTTTTTATTTTTATATCTAATAAAAATTTAAATTATATTATTTTTATCTTTATGCTTATAATATAATACTCATCTCTACTTTTTTGAGTAAAAAATTAAAATTTTCATTAAACATGAATAAAATTAACATCGGACATGCCAAGCGTCAAATTACAATCTTAGCAGATTGCAAATTTGATCTGTTATAAAGGCTGCGTATGGAAATTTGATATCTTTTTGAACTGGTAAATGAAAGCCCAAAAGAATGACTTTCTTCAGCCTCAAAATCTTTTCTTCATTATTATCGACCAAGCAAAAAAACTGAAAAACTAAGCCTATCTTTGAATTGAAGTTATTAAAGGGAAGAAAAAGATATGAAAAGAAAGGTTTTTAAAAGAAAAGAAATAATAGTTTATTATTTTGTTTGGTTGGTTAAAATAAGTAAAGGAGAGGAAAGGAATTTGATTAATCACATCTTTTATTTCATTAAATTGTGAAAAGGAAAAGAAAAAATAAAGAAAAGAAATATTATTTTATTTTATTTCAATTATATTTTTTTTAAAATAAAATAGTTTTTATCATGTGAATAATTTTGATATTAACTATTTTAAATAAATTTGAAAGTTAATAAAATTAATTTTAATTAAAGAGAATATTATTAATAATTAATTCTTAAAAAATGTATATTTGAAATTATTTTTATATTACAATAATTTTTAAAAAATTAATCCATAAATAAGAAAATTAAATATTTAACTAAATATTATTATTAAAATAAAACTAACCATAAATTTGTTTACATGTATACATATGTTGTCATGTTCTTTTATTTTTATTATTTACAATCTGTAAAGTGATAACAAAATGAAAAAAAAAATTAAGATCTAAAAATAAGTTTAAGATATATAAAATTCGAAGCTATTGACAAAAAAATAGTTGAGAAATGAGTTGTTAAAAATTTAAAGGTAGAATTAATGGTTAACATTAATGGTAAAATTTGAATATTATAATAGTATTAATTGAAAAAGAAAAAAAAAATGTAGCCTTAAAATTGCAATACTGTTATGAAGCATAAGGAAAAATGGTAGCAACACACGTTTCCTCGACGATTGCTTGTTTGACTTTGACATGGTCGATTTAACCCTGTTTCTGAGTTTTTGCTGAATCAATGGGAGATTGGATGTTGCCCATCAGCCTAAAAATATTGAAGTACGAGACTGAGCAAGAAAAGTAAAAAAGAAAGCTTTTAAAGCTGATATAATTAAAGCAGGGGCTCTGCATGAACAAGCTAGATTTAGTATTAATTCATACATAGCTGCATGCAATTAACGGAAACAAAATATTCTTTGATGCCTGGTGGCTTTATTATCATACTGAATTAACATATCAGAACTGAAGCCTTTGTTCAGCTGAAATACACTACGACTGTATGGTCTTGTTAATCATTAACCTGCAATCAAATTCCTTCTCCAGTAGTTGATCAGAATCGTCAAGGATCATTTAAGCATTTCAATCCGGAGGTTGCAAGTTTATTGACCAAAGCCAAAGCGTTACTAGTAAAATATGAGGATCTCAAAACCCGATTCCGCAGCATTTTGGCTTGCTTTCCCATTGGATTCTCAAAACCATCCAAGCAAGTGTCTTGATCGGTGAGTGCAGCACTCAACCAAGTAGTTACGTCCCCCATCTGTGCATAAAAATTTCTGGCACTTAGCTTCCTAAGAATCCCAAGTGATTCGTGTAGCTGGTCGATCGCATTTTGAAAGCATTCAATGCAATCTGAGAGTGGAATTTTGTATCTCCCCCTCATCTCCCTGTAATTCTTCACTTTCATTAAGTACTGAGCAACATTCTTGGTTTCTCCTATAGTCACTGAAACCCCAGCTCGCGCCCACTTGCCCGGACTTTTCTTAGCAGTGCTGGAAAATGATGCTAGTGAGTTGACACAAAGGGCACGGTATCTGGTTACACTACATGCATCTTGCACATAATTATTGGATACTTTTGGTGCTGATTGACCCGATTTTAGAAGGCATATGAGAAGCAAGAATGTCAGGTAAATACTGGCGTTTGCCATTAGCATTACCCTAAGAATTAATTGCTTGAGGGAAAAGAAAAGAAAGAAACCAAAGGATGAAAAGAACTTGAAATAATAGAGCAGAATTCTGGGTATCCCCTTCCTGAACTAGCATATATAGATTTTAATCCTTTTGTTCATGAACTACGATTCCTCTGAATTTACACTGACAGAATAGCTTTACATTAAGGGCTTTTTCTAGTTGACTTGGGCACTCTTTTTGAAGTGGGAAAGGCGAGAGAATGGTGAATGCAATAAATTTAAGAAGGTTAAGAACATGTGAAAAGCTAAGACAGGTGAGTTACTGATGAATTCGGATGAGATTAAATCTGTTAGGTATCTTCTTTTTAATATGAGAAAATGTTAATGTCTGCAAAAGATCAAATCATGCACATACAGAGACGACCATTGGCATTAGAGCCATCACTTAATCAAATCAAATCCTTTTAGTTTTGAGGAAATCGTCTGTGTCTGTAAAAAGGAGGTGACATCCATCTTATCAGAGTTGTACAATGGCAACGACATAAATACAGCAAGTTATCAGATAGGGAAGAATGTGTGAAAGAAAGTGATCCATTAGACAGCCCTAGCCAAGGTAAATGGCGGGCTAATAAATGACTGTTTTTGGTTAATTAGTAAATTGCATCCAGCAGCCATAGTTTTGGGTTCAACAATAGACTGTTTTACCTAAAAGGAGAGGCCGTTCAAATCCTATATAGTTCAAGTCACATGATTCTATCAAATAAATGTTGCAATTCACGTGGAAGTAGTGATGACGGCTGCTACAACATTAACCTTATTCAGTGATCCCTCCAGTTTTGACATTTTGAGGGCAAATTACAGATGCATTGCATTACTTACATTGCTCAATGTCTTTCCTAAGGTTTTGAAGTTTGGTTGTCATTCCAAGGCCTTCATCATCAATGAAAGACATTGCATCTTGGAGCTGTTGCAGAAAAAATCTGACCATAACCAATTAATTGCCTGGTAGAAATTCTATTTGTTTGAAAGTCTGGAGTAGGGATCCAGGAAACTTGTCACTAAAATTTAAAAGAAAGTATTACTATGAAATGCCAAGGGAACTGCATTATATAACTCCTCACACAATATCTTTGCTTAAAAGGCATCAATCCAATCAATCATGGCCATATTTAGGGACATTTGTTAATCTATCATAATTTCAAGGTATAATATATATACAAATCAATGTAGACATGTTCTTGTGTCATATACATAATCGCCAAGGCATTAACACTCAAATTTGGGGTTTAGACTATATTTGTTTTACGGAAATTGATTTTTAAAAAATGTTTTTTGAAAAATATTTATATTTTTTGAAAAAGTAGAGATTTTTTATTATTTGGATGAGTTAATAAAAAATATTTTCTGTTGTTTAGTTATTTAAAAAAAAATCTATTTTTTAAAAATAATATTCACATAACTATTAACATATTAAAAACTATTTATTAATTAACTATATTGAAATTATTTATTACTATATTTATTAGTATTAAAAAATAATTTTATTTTAATAATAACAGTTAATATTACAATATTATACTAATATCAAACACTTAAAATATTTATTATTTATATTAATATTTTAAAATATTTAAAATAGTACTACTATTTTAAAATTTTATTTTTATTAATATAATAATATTAAAATATTAAAATATTAAAATATTTGTACTATTAAAATAGTTATATTTTAGTTTGAAAGTTTCAATTATTAAATCATAACAAAAATGCTATTTATTTAAAAGTGCCTTTTTCTCTTTTGAAACATAGCTGATTAAAGTTCTATTTGGATTCAAACATAAGCTCGGTGGAGATACTTTTTTTATGAAGGATTATACCAAATGGAACATCTACTGATCTTGTTTAGGATTATTGGCTACTGTGTCATCACTAACTTTTTCAATGTGACGTTTGACCCAAGGTTGGAGTTTCTTAAAAATTGAGGTTTTATAATTCTCATATTTTTTGACAATTTACATTTTAAAAATCTCATCTTCTATTAAAGTATGAGTTTCTCCTAAGCAATCACGAAAAGAAGTCATCTGTTGTGTTTCAACAGAGGATATTTTTGAATTTGTTTCTTCAACAAAATTTTTGGAAGAATTCATCATAAAAATATATTTTGTTTCGCTATCAAAATCTGATTCTATTTCAGAAATTAACTCATAGAAAATTTCATCATCAGATAATTTTTTAGCAAAATATATTGCTAAATCTCATTTTTCGAGAGTTTTGATGACGTTTTTTGCACTTTTGCCTTTTTTAGGACATTGTGGTGCTATATGACATTCTTCTTCACAAATAAAACATTTTCATTTTGATTTTTTCTTTCTATTAGAAGATTTTCTTCTAATAACAAATTTTTTATCTTTGGTAACCTTGGTTTTAGGTTTCCATTTAATCATTTTATACCTTTTTTGTTTTTGACTTTTTTGATAATAATTATTAGTCTGTTTATTACAACCAAATTCAAATTCATGTTATAAAATCCTAGTGCATTGTTTATCACTAATTTTGTTTTTAACTTGTTTAGCTATCTTTTGGTTAAGATAGTATTCAACAATTTGTTTTTAAGCAAAATAAACACGATTTCCTAAAGTGTCATAATAAGATAAATTATTACTAGAATAGGATTTTGAAATATGTAATTCTAAATAAGAAGAGTAATTTTTTAAATATAATTCATCTCATGGTGAAGGAAGTTTGTGAAAATATTGTTCCTTCAAAAAATTTGAATATGATTCATTTAATTTTTGATATTCACTCATATATTTTTTAGAATATTCTTCTAAATTTCTAATATTACAAAGTTTCATTTTTGAAAGAATAAACTAAGCTTCACTGCTTAGATCAACTTCATCCATCTTACAACAAAATTCATTTTTAAGATTTTGTGTTAGACTTTTTAAAAGATTTGGGATTGTAGTAACTTGAATTAGAAGAGTCCCTTTTTGGGTTTTTCCTGTTTTAGAATTTTTTTTATTTTCTTAAAAACTGTAAAACATTGCCTTGCCATGTTCCACAAAAATAATTTTAAAATTTTGCTTTTGTCCAAGAATCTTTATATCATGTAACAATAATGGACATTGATTGTGTCCAATCTTCTTTGGTTTTTCCATAATCAGAAAGAGGAACTTTTGATAGATTTAAATAAGTACCACTAGAAGCAACATTTCTTTTGTTTAGAGATTCTATAGTCATAGTACTTTGAGAACTTTAACCTAATTGTTCTATATTTGTTTGTTTAATTTAATCCCTATTTGTAAGTTATGCAATAATTTCAAGATTACTCATATCAAGAAATTTAAGAATGTCATCTGTTTTTGGATTAGAAACTTCTGCTAATTTTCATTTTTCTTGATCAATTTTTTGTTGATCTATTTTCATAGGTGAAGGATTCATGTTTTTAGGTTTTTTTTTCTTTTGTTTCTTTAGAAATATTCTGTATCTATAAAAATAGTTTTTTCCTTCTTTAATTACTAGATTAGTAACTAAAATATTATCTGAATTATCATTATCACTAATTTCATCAATTGTATCGTAATTAAGCATATAATGATAATTGAATTTCTTAAAGATTTCTTTATGAGTTTCATAAAGTTCTTTAATTATGTTTGAATATTCAATCCTTTATTTAGAATCCTTTGTTTTTTTTTTTTTTCCATTTTAAACTTCAGATATTCAATCAAACTTTTGTAAGATTGAAAATATATTTTCTCTTGTTTAGAGAAAGGTAAAGGATTCGAGGATGATGGATTATCATCATTAAGTGCAACTATGGTGTTTCCATAATAAAGTGGTCCAAAATCAATTGTTTGATTTTTATTATCTACTTTTTGATTAATATCATCAATTTTTTATTCTATTTTTATCAATTTTTACAAAAAGATGTTTAAAAAAGGAAGTAGATAAATCAACCAAACCATTTATGCTATAGCTGATTGCCTATGGTTGTGATTCAAACTGTGGTTCAATGTGCAGGCTATGATTATAAGTTTTTTTCTGGGCTTATACAAGATTCTTCTAATTGTTCCATATTTTTTGTACCTAAAATCGTTTATTTTTCATTACGAGTTTCAAAAAAGCTAGATTAAATAGCTTTATTACAACAAACACTAGCGAAAACTAAAAAAATAGATATATAGGTTTTAAAATATAAAACAATAAGCATAAATATGTAAAGAAGAAGAAGACTTACAAATTTAAAAAGCACACTGAAGATACATACACTAAAAATATATATATCTACAATCTAAAAAGAAAACAAACTCAAGCTCTGGTACCAATTATAAAAAATAGAGAAAACAAAAGAAAAAAAAAAGGAAGAAAGAAGAGAGAGCAAAGAAGAAAGTCTCATTTCTCCCTTAGATCAAAGGTTTATTTATAATAATTAGTTAACCTTGGTTAGGTTACTTTTTAGTATTTTAGGCTCTGGTTGAGTTACAAAAGTCTACAAATTTTTTTTACTTCTATAATGTTTTGTCAGCCATTACTTTTTGTGATGGAGACAAATATTGAACTGGCAAATTCTTGTTGTCTACTGATGATTATCCTTCATAAATATTATCCAGGTTAACTAACTCCTCATCATCTGGATTGAAAGATTGAGGAGATTGAGTTCTTAATTTATTCCATAAATTTTATTCTTTTTTATATTGAAGTAATAAATGTTGGGGATGCTCAAGATCTTTCATATTGGATAATTTACTCAATAGTTCCAGGGCTACTGGTTCTATTGGTAGCAAATTTTCTTCAGTATAAGATCTTTGAATAAGTATTCATCTTTCATCTGTTTGAGCTGAAACTTGAGGGTATTGAGATTTGAGGATTTCACAGTGTAAGGTTCTTGCATAATCCATCATTGTTATCCTTGATTGGAATTGGTATTTGCTGGGAGAGGAAAATTTTTGAATTGTTGGATTTAATTATTTTGGACCTTATTCCAAATTAGCAAGTTCAGGTCTTCCCATTAATTTTTGGATTTCCTATATTTGATAAGATTGAATAAATCTCTCTCTTTGAAAGATTCATAATAAACTAGAAATTTTGAAATGTATATAGAAAAAATATTGATAATTTTTTACATAATCAATAAATTTTGATTTTATAAAAGCAGGAAACTGCTTTAGCTATAAAAAGGAAAAGTTTTGTACAACTATTTGTCTTACTATACCAATTTTGATACTTGTTATATCAAAAGATTCATGATCTAGTTTAAATTTGATTTTTGGATATGGTTATCCTATTCCATAATTTTCTAAATATAATGAAAAATAATATTCAAAAATTTTTTCTTGTAATAGATTTTCTATTGAAAGAAGAATAACATTATTTATTAATTGAAAAATCTCTTTAGGTAAGAGAATTGCAGCTTTTTCAAACATTTAAACTTTTTTCAATTTTAAAATATTAGAAAAAAAATTACTTTTTTTCAAAAAATTCATTAATTTCTAAGAGATTGTTTATCTCTTCAATACTATATTGATTTTCATCTATAGCAAAAAAAAAAAAAAATCAAGTCTTGCTTTTTTAGTAATTTGCTTAAACAAATCTGATTATAAACAAGTTTTTAAAAATGAGAATTTTCTTTAGCTTGATTAGCTAAAGTTCTACTAATTTTGTCATGTTCCTAGAAATGTTTGTTTTACTTTCAGATATATGAGATTTCCATATATTGTTGAGAAGATTATATAATTCAAGTGGAATTCTTAGATTATAAAAATCTTTTATATCTAATAGAGAAGGCTTTGGTTTAAGAAAATCTTCTATCTGTTTTAGAATTTAGGAATATGACATAAGAGTCCATTGATTTAGATCTTGATAGAATTATGATATATTTGGATATTGGGTAGGTTCTCTTACTGATTGTAATGAAGGATGTGGGATGAAAAAATATGGTTGAGATTGATAAAAATATCCTTAAGGATATGGAATAGGTTGAAATCTTAGGTTAGGATTATGAGGAGAAGTAATCATTGGTTTAGATTGCTTCTTGTGGATGGTTTTCCTATCTTCTTGCTGCCCTAAAAGTTTTTTACTCTATCCATTAAGCTTGCTCATAATATCAACAAGAACATTATTAGTTCCTTTGATATATTCTATATTAAAATTATATTGGCATAAAAAATTATACCATCTAATCCTTCTTGGATCGGTTTCTAATTTTTTATTTTTTAGAAAATCTCGAACTGCTTGATTATTAGTTCTAATAATAAAAGCATATGGTGTTAGATAAATATGAAATCTGGTTACAACATTTTTTATGACTAGTAACTCTTTTTCAAAAATAATATATTTGATTTCATTTAGTTTAAATTTTCCAAAATTATAACTGTAAATTAGTTTATCTTTTTAAACTTTAGCTTAAAGAACACATCCCCAATGGTCATCAGAAACATTGGTTTCTAATATTAATAATTCTCCTGGTTTAGGAAGATAAACTTTAGGAATATAAATTAGATATGATTTTATCTGTTTGATAATTTCAAAATCTTGTTTTGTCCAAGAAAATGTTATATCTTTTTCCAATTTTTCTTGTAAATTTTTTTTTAGAAAGATTTTTGATAAAACTATCGTCCATAATTTAAAAGACCTAAAAATTTTTGTAAATGCTTTTTATCTTCTAGTTGTTCTAGAAAATCTCTAATTTTGACTATAATATGATTTTGTAAAGTAAGACCATTAGAAGATAGATTTAGTCCTAAAAATTCTATTTCAGTTTTTCAAGCTCTATTTTTCTAAGGTTTAAAATTATTCCATTTTTAATAAAATCTTGAGAAATCAAATTTAGGTGTTTCTTATGATGGTCTAAATTTGAAGAAAATACAAGAATATTATCAATATAAACACAACAAAAATCTTTATATTTTCCAAAAATAGAATCCATCCATTTTAAAAAAATTTTTAGAGCATTACAAAGTCCAAAGGGCATTATTTACCATTGATAGTGTCCTTTTGGAGCTCTAAATGCATCAATGATTTTGATTCTTCAGTTAACATTATTTGCCAAAAACGTAATTTGCAATCAAACTTTTAAAATATTTTGCATTTTATGCTAAATTTATCAAAACATCTTTTCTGGGAATAAAATATCTATCAAAGATTAAATTTTGATTTAGCCATTTATAGTTGATTACCATTCAAGCTGTACCACATTTGTGTTCTGTATGGTTTCTTATCATAAATGCAGGTCTAAAATGTGGAGTATTAGTTGGTTTTATTAGCACTTTTGCAATAGTTCAAAATTTTGAATGTCAAATTCATCCATATCTTGTTTAGTATAGATCATTGGTTTGACTCTAATGATTTGATTAGAATCAAGCATTTGTAAATTATAATATCTAGGACTTCTAAACCATAATTTTAGTAGTTCTTCACTAAAATTTTATTGTAATATTTTAAATAACCAATGTTTTTTTACTGATTGTTTTGTCTTAAGCTTTATTAGCTTCAAGTTGAAAATTAAAATCACAGTTATGTTTATGATTTTTAGCCAATGGGATTTCTATAAATTCTTTATCTATAGTGAGGGTAATAGTTAAAGGATTTAGACTAAAAGGTAAATAATTATATAAAAAAATTATTTCCTAATAACATGTCTCCATGCATAAAAGAAAAACATAAAATTTTTGGAATTATGAATTTTTTATTCATAATATAAATAGAATTTTTTTTGCTTTGAATCCTATTATGGTTTCTTTACCATCATACCTATTACTACTAATGGATGTTTAATGGGTTCCCATTTGTTTAATGGTAATGCATTACTTCTACAACTAGATATTATAGCTCTTGTATCCAATAAAACATGTAAAGAATATGGTTTATATTTTTTAAATCTAAGTTATGCATTTATATAATTATAATGCCATTTTGGCTGATTATTAGAAAAAGTAATAACGTCATCTACAATATCTAGTTGTAGAAGTAGTGCATTACTATTAAACAAATAGGAACCCATGAAACATCCTTTAGCAGTAATAGGTATAAATGGTAAAGAAACCATAATATAATTTAAAACAAAAAATATTTCTATTTATATTATGAATAAAAAATTCATAATTTCTAAAATTTTATGTTTTCCTTTTATACATGGAGACATGTTATTAGGAAATAATTTTTTATATAATTATTTACCTTTTAGTCTAAATCCTTTAACTATTACCCTCGCTATAGATAAAGAATCTATAGAAATCTCTTTGGTTAAATTTCACAAACATATCTATGATTCTAATTTTCAACCTGAAGCTAATAAAGCTGAGGTCAAAACAATAAGTGAAAAACATTGATTATTTAAAATATTACAAAAAAATTTTAGTAAAGAACCACTAAAATTATGGTCTAGAAGTCTAAGATATTGTAATTTACAAATGCTTGATTCTAATCAAATCATTAGAGTTAAACCAACGATCTATACTAAATAAGATATGGATGAATTTGACATTCAAATGTTTGAACTATTGCAAAAAGGGCTAATAGAACCAACTAATAGTCCACATTTTAGAGTAATGCCCATTGGACTTTGTAATGCTCCATAAAATTTTCAAATATGGATGGATTGTATTTTTGGAAAATATAAAGATTTTTGTTGCATTTATATTGATGATATTCTTGTATTTCCTTCAAATTTAGACTAGCATAGGCAACACCTAAATTTGATTTATCAAGAATTTATTAAAAATGAAAAAATTTTACGCCCTAAAAGGATAGAGCTTGAAAAAACTAAAATAGAATTTTAAGGACTAAACCTATCTTCTAATGGTCTTACTTTACAAGATCATATTATAGTCAAAATTAGAGATTTTTAGAACAACTGAAAGATAAAAGGCATGTACAAAAATTTTTAGGTTTTTTAAATTATGGACGATAGTTTATCAAAAATCATTCTAAAAAAGAAAAAATTTTACAAGAAAATTGAAAAAAGATATAACATTTTCTTGGACAAAACAAGATTATGAAATTATGAAATAGATAAATTCATATCTAATTTATATTCTTAAAGTTTATCTTTCTAAATCAAGAGAATTATTAATATTAGAAACCAATGCTTCTGATGAACATTAGGGATGTGTTGCATTTGGCAAACAACATCAGTGCACTTGAAGTTGATTTTAAATGCACCATACCCTTTTTTTTTCCATTGCCCACTCTTCCCTTCAGTAAAAAATTTTCATCCCCATCGTTGCCTTTTTCCCTATAATGCCCTTACTTTATTTTCTATTTATCTTTTTTACCCCTCAAACAATAGTGAAAGAATAAAAAGGTCCCTATACACTTATAGCTTTTAACTTTTCTTTTTTATTAATTTTATTAATTTTTATTTTATATAAAAATAATATACATAAAAATAATTTTTAAATATTTAATAATAAAGTATTATTTGATATAAAAATAATTTTGCTATTTTTCAATTTATTAATAAAAATATTACTTGATATAAAATAATTTTAATAAATTTTAATTATTTAAATTTTATAAATATCAAATATATATTATAAACTAGGTTTTTTGGCCCATGCTTTGCACAATTAGTCTTTGTATCTTCAAAATATTTTAATAATATGTATATTCATAAATATGTATATATGTATGTATACATAAGTTTGTTAAATTCTAAATGTTTCTCTCTTAAAAAATCTATATTCATATTATTTTATTGAAATAAAAATTAAAAAAAAAAACAAACTAAATTTTAAAAAAAGAAATTAACCAAAAAAATTAAAATAATAATTATATTGAAGAAAATATTATTATAAAAGACTAAAAAAATCATAAAGCCTAAAAAAGAAATAAAAGTAAAAAATCAAAAAATATTATTTAATTTTCAAATCATCAATTCATGGAATATGTAATGATTGAAATTAATATAAAAATAATTTGTGATTTTTCTTCTCTCTACCATTAATTAAATTTAAGTGATTAGTACAAGATGAATTTTTTTTTTTCAAAAAAAGCTTATTTATATTTTTTTCTAAAATTTATTTTCAAATTATTAAATAATCAATATGAAAACCTAAAATGAAAAAAGGTCCACTTTGACATGTTTAAAACTAAATTATTTTCATACTTTTCATATCCTTTTATATGGTTTATACTTTGTTAATTCAATAGTTGAAATCTATGCTCTATTCATGTAGATCATGCATGCCAAATTTCAAGTAAATTTAAAATGTATAATTATTCATTTGAAATGAATAAATATTAAAAAACTTTTATTCTCAATTGAAATGAATTGACTTAAAATTTTACGTGAATCGATACAAATAGGTTGTTAAATCTATTCATTGATTATAAAAATATTTATCATATATGAAGTTGTAAATAAATGTGAAATGAAAGAGTTCCAACTTAGAAGTATTTATTAAAATGTCATTTCAACTATAACATTTGTTTATTTTCATTAATGTTTTAATATTATTATATGATAATATTATAAGTTTAGTGAAATTCAAAAAAAAAAAAAATGATGAGCAAATATTAAGGAATCATAAAATATTATTGTTTCTTCAACTTTCATAAAATATTTATTTTTTAATAACTGGTTACATAAACATATAAAAACAAAATGCATATTAATTATAACTAATTATTTAAACATAATCTATATATTTAGTGGAGTCTTTAAAGAAAATAAAAAAATAAAAAAAATTTTTGAGTGCTATGTTATTTACTATTAATTCAAAACTACTCATAATTAACTTTTTTCTTTTTCTTTTTTTATTTTTATAATTAAAATATGTAAAAGTCAGCTATAAAAAATATGAGTTATTTACATGAGTAACACCTATTATTTAAGTTTTCATTTTTGAATATCTTTATTTGAATCCATGACAACTATTTACTTAAAATTTTGAAATATAAATAATACTAATCATAAATTGTTATGATAATGAAAATTTTTCTTTTGACATTATAAAAGTTTGCATCATGAAATTGAAAGATCATTGCATCTTTTTAAAAATAAATCATTTTTTTTATGTTAGATAAATGATTGAATTAAAAACTATATTAAAAATTATAGTAAGTAGATCTTTCTTTTCATTTTCATATCTACACAAAATTTGACAAAATACATTTAAAAAACCATTATCATAAATGATATACATTCTAATATAATGTTACTTATAGCATACCTCTTATATTTATTTTAAAAATAGCATGATAAGCTTGATTAAGATTTTGAAAAAGATTTATTTAGTACATGTTCTTAAGTTTTATATTTTGGTACTAAATAAATAATATATTTTTCATAGTGTAAACAAACCTTTCTTTGTTTTCATATTTCTCAAACCAAATCTATCTTTAAAGATTATTTATTTTAGCTTACATAAAAGTCCAATTGTTGTCTTTAAAGTGAACTTATTCATTTTGGACATAATACAATTTCAATAATATTGGTTTTGAGAAATAAATTAACTTAAGAAAGTTGTTTTACAAGAACAAAAGTTTCCAACATTGAATTTGTTTTATTTTTCTTTATTAATTCACAAAGCTTTAATATTTGAATTTTATATGGTTGGAAAGCTCTTTGAGTCTACTTTCTAATGGATCAACCAAAATCAAAATCCAAATTTTCTAAGAAAAGATTTTGAATTTTTACTAGATACTTTGCAGTTGTCTAAAAACTACACAAAGGATAGATTTGAAAATTCACTATAATTCTTACACAATGAATTAGATAATGAATTTTATATAGATAGAAAGCCCTTTAAGTCTAATTTCTAAATCTTCAAATGATTTTTTATTTGAACTTGTATAACTCAAGATATGATCAAATTAGTGAGGAGAGTGCAAAACAAGAGACAACTATCTAGCTTTGACAGAATCGATCCCCTTAGAGAAAAGATCGATTGATTTTTTACCCAGAAGAAAAATTTGTTTTGAAATGGCATAAAAAGATCGATCACCCTATGTAGGGAATCAATCACCCTCTTGATAGGATCAATCCCCTACATGAAAAGATTGATTGGGTGGTGTATTTTCAAGTGTGAATTGGCTTCCAAAATGTGAACCAATTGATCCTCTCATGGAATAGATTGATTGGGTATGGGCTGAAACAACTCCAACGGCTAGTTTATCAAGCTTCAATGGCTATTTTCTTCTTTCAAGCATTTTCAATGATCATTTTCTCAATTTTTCTAAAATTAGGCACTTCAATACACCAAGGAGATTGATGAAGCAAGAAAGTAAGAACTGACAAGTTATATTTTCATTTTCTCATAGAATCAAGAGTTTTCATAACTTAAAATCCATATCTTTTGTATTTGTTATATCCAAGCAATATTGTGTTCTCTATTCATCATATTTCTTGGTACTTTATTAGGCAAACATTTAGATTTTGAGAGATGTTTTAAGTTTGCATTTTTATTAAGTGATTTTGTAATTAAGAGGTAAGGCATCCTCTTGAATTTGTGGGATTGAGAGGTTACTACTTAGCCTAAAAAGTAAAGAGTGTAAGATTTTTATCTTAAGCCTTAAAGAGAAAAAGATAAGGTTGTAATTTCAATTTAAGAATAGTGAATTAAAGTCTTAGTGTGAAAAACCAAGAGAAATGATGTAGGTACCTTGTAGAGAATGATCGAACCTCTATAAATCCTTGTATTTGATTTCTCTATCTCTATCTTTTTATTTTTATTGTGGTTTATATTTGCTTATAGTTTATCAATTCATTGTTATTTGCATCATATTTTGATATTGACTTTAATTTTCATTCAATTATATTGAAATTATTTGTTGAAAAAAAATTTGAAAAGATCCAATTCACCCCCTTCTTGAATCACCATCACACCTAACAAGCTAACAATTGGTATCAGAGCTTTGATCTGTTTTTATAGGTTTAACCACTTTGAGTAAAGATTCTATGGCTTAATTTAGGTTACACGATAGTGAAGAAGTCCTTAAAGCTCTTATGGTTGATAAATTTAAATTTTGTGAATGGAGAAAAAAGGATGAAGATGCTCATAATGACTAAAGATTTTAAAGCTTGAAATATGATAGAAAAAGGGCTTAAAATTCTTTCAGATGATACAAACTACATGAGACAAATGATGGATGATGCCAAGATAAAGTGCTTGCTCTATGGAGCTTTAGACTCTCACAACTTCAACTTAGTTTCAAATTACTTTACTTCAAATGAGATATGGAGAAAGTTTGATGAGCTACTTGAAAGATAAATTTTTAACTAAAATGCATCTTGTCTCATGGCTTTTTAAAAGTCTAAGGTAACCTCTAACTTAATTGATTTAAATTCATATACTTTTGATGAATTGTAAGATGTCTTTGATGAGTTAGTTATGGAATTTGAGTCAATAAAAATGAAATATAAAAAAATTATTTCAAAATTGAATTTTGAAAATGATTTCTTGATAAATGCAAAAAATATTTTGAAAAAAGAATAAAAAATTAAAAATATATTTTGAAACCTTTTAAAGTAGAAATGAATTTCTAGAAAAAGAAAATATTGTTTTGAAAAAGAAATTTGATGAATTGATGGAAGAAAAATAAAAGCTTTTAAAGAATTCATTAAGTACTAAAATGATTAAATGTAATTTTTGTAATTTTTATAGTCATATTATACATACTTGTCCTATTAGAAGAAAAGTCTCATTTAGAATTACAGAAAGATAGGTTCCTAATGAAACAAGAGACTTTGTGACTAACTCTCAAGGACCCAAATCAATTTGGGTACCAAAAATCAAATGAGATTTTCTCTTGTAAGTGTGCTATAGCAAGGAGTTACAATGTATGATTGAAGATTAAATACTCTAGACACACACAATGGCGATAAGTAACATCAAAATTTTTATTTGAAGAGAATTTGAACGTGGTTACCTATTCTTAATGAAATTTGTGAATGCTTGATTGATTATGCAAAATTTGGTTGAAACTAATTACAAGACATATATTGCATTTAATAGAAAATGTGAGCTTGAATTAGTATGCATTTAATTTTTCTCTTGAATGTATGATTTTAATATATTCCTCATGCATGTTGATATTATGTTTAATGCTCGAGATATTTAATATATGCTTGATGTGATTAAGTCATGTGCTTAATTGTTTTTATATTTATGCACAAACTTAAGGGGAGCACTCAAAGCTTAATGATTTTGAGATTTTATGTTTTGCTTTGAAAATGATTTTAGCTAGAGTCAAGCCTTAAAATATGAAATTTTGTTTTAGCAAGCTTTTAATTGTAAAATGATTTTGAATATCTTGAATTCAATGATTTAAACTTGTTCAAACAAAGATAACTTAATAACTTGCAATGATTTAAAATTTTCATAAGTGCTACATGTAAGTTTCAAAGAATTATAGAGCTT
This sequence comes from Durio zibethinus, assembly GCF_002303985.1. The sequence continues at coordinate 5,790,816 of NW_019168049.1, forward strand.
CAAATATCAAATCTTATTTTGGAACATTTATGGGCATAAAAACTATTTGGGCTTTTTCAAAGTGTGATATAAAACTTTTCTAAATGGTTTAAAGAGCTTAAATGTGTATTTAAACATATTTGCCCATCTTAATAGCCTTTTTCAAGAAAATATAGAGATTAAGAGTTGACTTTTTTATTTCCTTGTTTCTAATGCCAAATGACCAATTAAACAATTTTGTTCTATCATTTGAAACTTGTTGGAAAGATTCAAGATGGTTAAAAATAAGTTTGACTAATTTTGAGATTTATTAAAGTATTTTTCAAGCAAAAATGAGTTTTAAAGTGCAAAAATCAAAATCCTAGACATATTAAGGTTTGAATAGATTATCCTATTGTATTTTGCATAAATATATTTGTTTGAATAATTTTGGTGTGATGAAAATTATTTTTGTGATTTTTATACAAACTGATTTATAATTTTTGAACATGCCTATATGACTATGATGTTTAAAATTGCTCAATTTATTTATAATGCTTGGATCTTGTGAAATATTATTTAAACTTGATTATTTTATTCTCAATTGTTTTAACTCTTGATATGTGATTTTAGAAATTGATGATCATCTTGTGCCTAAATCATATATATTGATATTAGATTGTCCATATCTTGATTTCTTATGAAATAATCTTGAAATATGATTTAATTATTTATCTTTATTAATTCAGGATTTATTTCTTCTCTTGTGTTAACAAATTGATGAAATTTATGTACTTAAAATATATATATATTGATTCTTTGTTTATCTATGTTTATGGTCAAAATATGTGCTCATATGATGATTGACTCAACTTAATTTTAATACTTGTGATTTGAAAGTGCTTTAATTTTTTATTTTTAATTTTTGAAATACCTTTTTGATATGCTTACTCTGATGCTTAAATGCTTTATCTCTTGATTTGTGTTTTTAAATTAAAGAACTACTTTTTTTAAATGATATGTGTTGTTGATTCATCTATTATTCTTGTCAAGTGTGTGGTTATATGAATATGATTGAGCTTTACTTGACATGCTTACAAAATGACTTAAATAAATGAATTTCTTATGATGTTTATTTTTAGCTTAAGTCATTGTTGATTATGGCCTATGACATGTGTTGACATATTTATGCTTTTGTGCTAAAAATTTTTTGAATATATTTTTGATGATAAATATGTCTTACTTGAGTTTTTAGTTTTCATATGGCTTAAAATTTATTTTGACATATTATTTGGTGATTTTTTGAATATATATGATTATTGAATATGTCTTCTTTGTGTTCATAAATGATCTAAAAAGATTGATATTTTGTACATTACTTAAGAATTTTTGCTTTAGTGCCATTTTTATGCTATTTGATGTTTAAATTGATATATGACATCTAGCTTAAATGTATATTTCCCTTGTAATTGGTAACTTGTGCTTAGTGAATAAATTTTCTTTTGCTTATAATGACTTAGCTTGATGCTATTAATGAATATTTCTTTGTCAAGAATATTTTCTAAGTTTATGCTAGGAGAAATTGGAATGAGCATAAATGAGCTTACATTTTTGAGATTTTAAGTGGAACAAGTAAAGTAAGTCATCTTTATCAATCAAGCTCAAACATATCAAAGACTTAGCTCAAATGATGAGGAATAAAGGATTCAAAGCCTCACTCAACTACAATGAGCACAATTACATAGCTTGATAAAGATGGAGGTAATGGTATTGAATCTATGCTATGTATCTATAATTTATAATGTTTAATGCATGATTTGATAAATGCTTACTTTTATACGTGCAAAAATGAGATATTGTGTTTGAATTTGTGAACATTTTGCACAAATTAATCACCAAGCTACTTGATAGACTTTGTCTTAACTTTGTTAAATGCTTGGATTGATTAATATTCATGCTTAATTTTTTATTGCTTTGATTAATAGTTTCTATTGCATGAATATTTGTTTGAATCTTTGGACATGGATATGAGTTGAATATATTGATTTTTTTATCTTTCAACTACCTTAACCCATGGATTATGAACTTACAATTTTGAAATTTTATTTACATATTCATTGATTGAATCCATTGAGATAGCATGTACCAAATTGTGCCTAAATGCTTGCATATTTTTTTAATTAGGTATATTGCTTATGCATTTTTCATATGCTTGTATGATTTTGATTGAAATATATGATTAAATATTTGCATATGTTTGAGTTAAGTACTTTGCTATGCATTAAAATAATTTGGATTATAATTGAATAATTATGCTTTCATTATTTCTTTGCTATAGCTTAAGTGTTCATCAGGTTTGGAAAATGCTTGAATAATCTTTGTTATGAGATGATGATAATTGAACCTTATTGTTCATTAGTACCTATGATTTATTAAATACATATGAGTTTTTTATTTTTGTTTGGATATGATAGCTTATGAAAAATTACTGTTATCATTTATGCATGTATTGAATGAATATTTCATATGCTTGAAGTATGTGTGCTCTATGAAAGTTATTGAATAAAATTGCTAAAAATTTTTTTTAAAATTTCATAGATGTTTATTTATGTGCCTATCCTTGATATAGCTTATACCTTTCATGCAAAATTGTATGTGCCTTAAATTGATTAATCCTTATTTTGAAAAGGAGGAGAAATCTTAGAATACGATTTTGCTTGATTTATTGTATGATAAAAATTGATATGCATTATGATAACATATCTTTAACAATTGGTATCTATAACAATTGGTATAAGCTTGTATGGATGTTCTTGAATTTATGCTTAATTGCTATTGGTGTTTTAGGTTCTAAGCATATCTTATCCTAACATGATTTATGAGTAGATCGCATATCATTAATTATCTTTTGTTCGTAAATTTCATATAGTAAATTTGATGACTTGTGCTAAAATGCTAAAATTGAATACGCTTATGCTTTTGTGCTTGAATATATGTATGTGAACTTCATTGTGCATATCATATTTGATTACATGCATTTAAAATACTCTTAATATTATTAGTATCAAGTATTTTGTCCCATACCTTAAATTGATCTCTTTTTCTTTCAAAATGACAAAAAAGAGGAGAGAGTTTAGAGATATTTACAATTGATGTAGAAGCTTAAATATATGGTATAAAGAGTATAAACAAAAAGAAAGAGAAATGTTTTGTGAATATATTTGTTAATGATGCCTCTTTGTATTTATTTGCTCATTAATATGCTCATGCTTTTTTGCTATGACAAAAAGGGGAAGAAATATCATATGAAAAAATTTGCTTGTACCTGATATGCATATGTTTAATTGTGCTTATTTGATCTATATGCTTTAACATATGTTAGTTGAGTTGTGTTGGATTAGGATGCATAAATTGAGGGGGAGTTTTGCCATGCATTGTTTAAGGGAGAGTTTTTCAAAATGTTTTTCAAAATCTTAAATATTTCAAAAAAAGTTTTTCATCAAGCAAATTTATCTTTAAGTTTTATCATATCAAAAAAGGGGAGATTGTTAGCTTTGAATTGATCATTATTTTGAAATGACAAAACAGTAAGCTAAATAAGCTTGATCAAGATTCTAAAAAAGATTTATTTAGTACATGTTGTTAAGTTTTATATTTTGGTACTAAATAAGTAATATGTTTTTCATAGTGTAAACAAACCTTTCTTTATTTTCATATTTTTCAAACCAAATATATCTTTAAAGATTCTTTATTTGAGCTTATATGAAAGTCTAATTGTTGTTTTTAAAGTGAACTTATTCATTTTAGACTTAATACAATTTCAATAATATTAGTTTGAGAATAGATTAACTTAAGAAAGTTGTTTTACAAAAACAAAATTTTCCAACATTTAACTTGTTTTAATTTTTGTATTAATTAACAAAGCTTTAATATTTGAATTTTATATGGTTGGAAAACTCTTTAAGTCTACTTTCTAATAGATCAAACAAAATCAAAATCCAAATTTTCTAAGAAAAGATTTTGAATTTTTACTAGACACTTTGCATTTGTCCAAAATTTGCACATAGGGTAGATTTGAAAATTCACTATAATTCGTACACAATGAATCATGTGACAAATTTTATATGGATAGAAAGCTCTTTAAGTCTAGTTTCTAAATCTTTAAACAATTTTTTATTTGGATTTGTATAACTCAAGATATGATCAAATTAGTGAGTAAAGTATAAAACAAGAAACAACCATCTAGCTTTGATAGGATCAATCCCCTCAGAGAAAGCATCGATTGAGTTTTTACCTAGAAGCAAAATTTGTTTTGAAATGACATAAAGGGATCGATCACCCCCTTGATAGGATTGATCTCCTACATGAAGGGATCGATCGATTGGTGTATTTTCAAGTGTAATTGGCTTCTAAAATGTGAACCAATTAATCCCATCATGGAAGGTATCGATCAAGTCTACTTTTCAAGTGAAAAATGGCACCAAAACTTTAATTAATCGATCCCCTCATAGAAGGAATCGATCAGGTGGGAATCAATCAGGTATGCCCCAAAACAATTCCAACAGCTAGTTTATTAAACTTTAACAGCTATTTTCTTCTCCCAAGCATTTCCAACAGTCATTTCTACAATTCCTCTATAAATTGGACACTCCAACACACCAAAGAGATTGATGAAGTAAAAGAGAAAGAGCCAACAAGTTATATTTTTATATTCTCATAGAATCAAAAGTTGTTAGAGCTTAAAATTCATATATTTTATATTTGTTGTATCCAAGCAATATTGTGTTCTTCATTCATCATATTTTTTTGTACTTCATTAGGCAAACACTTAACCTTTGAGAGGTGTTTTAAGTTTGTATTTTGATTAAGTGATTTTGCAATCAAAAGGAGAGGCATCCTCTTGAATTTATGGGATTGAAACGTTACTACTTAGCCTAGAAAATAGATAATGTAAGATTTCTATATTAAGCCTTAGACAAAAAAAGATAGGGTTGTAATTTCAATTCAAGAATATTGGATTGAGCCTTGGTGTGGACAATCAAGAGAGATGACGTAGGTGTCTTGTGAAGAAAGACTGAATCTCTATAAATCCTTGTATTTGATTTCTCTATCTTTATATTTTTATTTTAATTATAGTTTATATTTGCTTATAGTTCATCAATTCATTATTATTTGCATCATATTTTGATATTGGCTTTAATTTCTATTTAATTATATTGAAATCATTTGTTGAAAAAAAATTTGAAGAGATCCAATTCACTCATCTCTTGTATCACCATCTCACCTAAAAAGCTAACATAATAATTTTAGCATGGAAATTGTAAAATATGCATCAAATTACACTTTTTTCATTCTAATTAAATTAATGCATAAATTTACTTACCTAATATAATTCATATGAAAGTTTATTAATTATAAAAACTTAAAAATTAATATAAAATAATACGACATGGATTTTATAAAGAGCTAAGAAATAATATAAAATCTTTGAACTTTTTCACTAAATCATCAATGTAAAAGAACATGTCATTAATAGTTTTTTAGGAAAAAATCAAACAATAAATAAAAGATTACATGAAAATTACTTTATTAACTTTAAGATTAAAAATACTTAAAATATTTAATCTTTTTCACTTATTTATTCATTGAAATGAATAGACCATTATTAATCTCATTAAGAAGATATCTTTATACAAAACTTATAAACATAATTACTTAAATTAAAACTCCAAAAATCACTCTAAACAATATTAAAAATCAGAAGAAAAATAATAAAATAGGAATCTTATAAGGAACAAAAAATAAATTAAAATATTTAATCTTTCTCACATTTTTATCCATAGAAAGGTAAAACCCTAAAATCACTTTAAAAAATATTTAAAACAAAAAATTAAAACATGAATTTTATATAAAAAAAAACCATAAAATAAATTAAAGATTTCAAACTTTTTCACCTATAAGGTTTTTATAAAGGGCCTACTTTTAAGATTTCTTTAAAACTTCTTCCATAGAAGGATTGAATTATTGATAGCTAATTTTCATAAAAAAAAAAAAAACAACAGTAATAAAAAAATATTAAAACAATTAAAAAAATTTAAATTGAAGATTGAAAAAATTTAAAAAGATTAAAATAAATAAGATTAATAATTTAATATATTGATTTAGAAGAACAAAAAAAAAATTATACTTTTAACTTTTAGATTAAAATAAATCTTAAAATATTAAGTACTTAGTTTGTAAATGGATTTATCATACAAAAAACAAAATTTAACTCAATCACCTACCATGAGTTTAGGAAAAAATTAAAATAAAATCAACAAAAGAAACCACAAATTCAAAAATATAATATTTTAAATAAATCAAATTATAACTACAATAAAAAAATTTGGAAAACAACCATATAGTTAAAATGTCATAAAAATGGTAATCATAACAACTTGATTTTTTTGATTAACCTCGAAAACTCTTAACAATAAAAGAAGTAAATATAATAATTTGAGGTTCGATTTCCAAAACTAATTGCTTCTCTTCAAATTTAGAAACAAACTTGTCTACAAACTAACACTTGTAAACATTTTGTTAAAGAAAATAAATGATTAAAATGATATTTAATTCAAATATTAATAAAAGATTAAAAAAAAATTTAAACAAATCATCTTCCTTATAATATTGCTAATATACAAAATATTAAAACAAAAAAGAATACTTTAAATATGTGTAACACAAACAATTTATGGACTTGCCACCAATAATTTAATTATGGGACAAATCCATGTAAAGAGCAATGCCAATAATATCTAATGAAAAATTTGAAATAAAATATTTATTTTTAAAAAAGGTACAACAACTCAAAATCCATAAGCGCTTAGTTGAACATTCACCAAAACAATCATACGCTACAAAGTAAAAAGCAAGTCATCAAATATTTACTCCTTCATCAAGCATCTTTTTGATGATAGTAAAATGAATCGTACTATCATTCACAATAGTTATCCAATAATCATCTCTATTTGTAGCAACACAATTCATGAATCTAATTTTTCAATCGATATGCTTTATAATTTCAAAGAACAATATGAATATAAAATCTCTACAAAAGAACAAAAAATAATAAAATAAATTAAAGAAATGAAAATAGAAACAAAAAATATAACAAAAATAAATTTATTTATGTACCTTTCATTAATTAACATCATTTTGTGTTAACACGCTATTCAGTTTTATAATTATAAATATCCCTTAATTGATAAACACAAATTTTTATCTTCCAATTATATATTTCAAAAATTAATCTATCAATTATAATATACTCCAGTCGGCTAAAAGTCAAATTTGAAATGAAATAAAAAAAATCAAGATCGTGACAAAAAATAAACAATAATAAAAATGCAAACACTAAAAAACACGCTATTGGAATAAAAAGCAAACTTGAATTACCAAATAAAAAATCATAGATTATGATTATAAAATTAAAAAAATTATGAAAATACAAACATAATAAAAAAAATCTCATGATTGAAAAAAATATAATAGTGACATGAAATACACTTATATAACGCTCCCATAAAAAATGAAAAATCATAAGTCATACGGTAAGTAAAAGTCAAAACATAAATGTCATAAAATAAATGGTTTTAATCAATTTTAACAAATAACAATTTTAAAGAACATGAATAGGAGAAAATCATAAATCTATATAAATGTTAGGCAACCAAAGTCTATTGAATTTTATGTAATAAAATTAAAAGATATATGTTTAAAATTTATGTAAAAAAAACTTGGTATTTATTATAAAATATTTGAAAAAAAAATAAAAATGTAAACACTAAAAAAAATACATAATTGACTAAAAAACAAACTTGAAATACCAAATAAAAAAACATAAATTATGATTATAAAATTATAAAAATTATAAAAATGCAAATGCAATAAAAAAAAATCTAATGATTAGAAAATATAATGGACACATAAAATATACTTAAATAACCCTCCCATCCAAAAAAAACAAAGAAAAAAAAATCATAACATAAATGTTAGAAAATCAAAGATTTCAATAAATTTTAACAAATAATGTTTTTAGAACATGAATATGAGAAAATAAAAAGACATGAATCCATATAAATGTTAGGCAATAAAAAATCAATTAGATTTTATGTAATAAAATTAAGAGATATTTTAGAATTTATGTAAAAAAGATTTGACATTTATTGTAAAATATTTGAAATAAATAATAAAATTGCAAAGACTAAAAATATGCACTAATTGACTAAACAACAAACTTGAAACAAATAAAAAATCATAAATTATGATTATAAAATTAAAAAAATTATGAAAACACAAACACAATAAAAAATTTTCATGATTGGAAAAAATATAATAAAGACATGAAATACACTTATATAACCCTCATAAAAAAATGAAAAATCATAAGTCATCAGAAAATAAAAAATCAAAACATAAATGTTAAAAAATAAAAAATTCAATAAATTTTGTTCATTTCATAGGAGAAAATCAAATGTCATGAATCCATATAAATATTAGACAACTAAAAGTCGATTGGATTTTATGTAATAAAATTAAGAGATATATATTTAGAATTTATATAAAAAAAACTTGACATTTATTGTAAAATATTTGAGTTTTATATTATATATTATTTCATTATATATAAGTTATAATCTAATTTCTTTAATAATCATTTTATCTAAATCCAATCTCCTCGACATCCAAATGTACCCTAAACCCTGCTTCTCTTTCCAATCCACGACTCCATCTCAGTACTTTATACAGTGTGAGTCATGGCTTGCTTCCTTAACGTAAGTAATGACACTGTTTTCTGTTATTTTAGCTTTACTCTGCTTTTTTCAAAGTTCAAAAATATTATATTCAATTATGAATTTACGAATGTTTTTGTCCATTTAGGCCTATTTAAGCATTCTGGTTGGAAAAGAACTCCATTTGAAAAAAATGCATTTGAAAAATGCTGTATAGAAAAAGTGCATTTGAAAAGTGCGTTTGTACATTTATAGTTTTTTTCCTGCTATTGTTTTTTAGGTTGTTTTGGATTAATCATTTTCTGATATCTGAATCAGAACAGAAGAGAAAGAAGATAATTGTGAAGAAGCAGCAGAAGCAACCCAATGTGGACCATATCACAGGGAATAAAATCCTAAAGAATTTTGTGTTTTTAAGAGGGAGGCTGCTTGGTTCGCTAGGCAACTTCAAATGGACTAGAGAAAGTTTATGCTTCCGTACACTGCTCTCAATCTTAAGGTAATTCCTTCCCTTTTTATATATTTTTTTTGCAAAAAATTTCTAGTCTTATAAGTTTTCTTCTAAATCAACTATTGTTTTGTTGTTAATTCATGCTTGAAGGACAAGAAGAGGAACAACCTGAAAGACATTTTGAATGTTGCAAGGCCAATGGGTGTAACCCGTTTCCTCATATTATCAAAAACTGAAACTTCACCTTTCCGTAGGGTTTCAAAGACCCCTCAAAGCCTTACTCTTACATTTAAAATCCATTTGTCTGCATTAACTGTTGATATTGAACAACCTCAATTGTGCACTAGATGTCCTCAAGATCTTTTAAAAAATTCTCCTTTGGTAATTTCTTTTTCTTCTCTTTCTTTTATCTTTAGAAATGGAAGCATGGTTTCCCTCTTGTTTGGTTGTTGTTGCAATTGTTAGCTGGCTGTGGAACGTATTTTAACTCATTGTATAAAAAATAGATGAGTTTTTTAAAGTGAAATACTATTGTAAATTTTGCATTAAAACAGAACAAGGAAGAGATAGAAACCTTATGTTTGCACATTAAGCATTTTGCTCAAATGGTTGAAGTTAAATCCTGTTACATCTATTACATCTTCGGGTCTTAATTTTGAACTATCTATGGCAGATTATTCTGTCTGGCTTTGCAGCAGGTGATAAACATTTGAAGCTTACGACTACAATGCTCAAGAACATCTTTCCAGATATTGGTATCAACACTGTGAGTATTTAGGCAGTTAAAACATCCAAACCGACTTCACTTTCCATTTTACCCCCTTTTAACATTGGTTTAACATGAAGCGCCTATTGGCGTCTCTTGTAGAATCAGAAAATTTGTTCAAAACCATTAAGTACATGATCTTAGGAATCTTCCAGGTGTGAGGAGCTTTATCACTAGGTTAGTATCCTTTCTTATGAGCTATACATATGCATAGTACTGTTCTTATGGATGGAATACTCTTTTGCGATTTAGATGGTTTTTGATATGAGCCCAAAACAAAAGAAGGATGGATGGCAGCTAGTAAGAAATGGGTCTCAAAACGCATCAGCAAAGCTCCTGGTTAGGTTAAGGATTTTGTAGTGAAATAAGCCCAATTAGGTTGTTGCTAGATTGATTGTAGTATAAGTTTGTCCTTAGCTGATTAAAACTTTAGCATGTGTTGCATGACTCAAGAAAAAACAGTTAGTGTACAACTTGTCAAAGAATTTTCTTTAAAAGTTGCGTTAAGGAATGAAAAGAAAACAATAAGAATTTTCTGATCAATTCTCTCTTCTCATCCCTTCTCTTTATTTCTAAACGTATCATTTGGTGCTTGCGTTGCCTTTCCGCCATCATGCCTCCAAAGCCAAACAACGCCGTCGAAGAAGTCATTCACAACCTTACCAAGTCTTTTTCTTCCCAGATTCTTGATCTCTGGCAAACCTTGGAGTCCAAATATTTTGACCTCTCCTCTATGGTACAAGAGCAACGATCCTCCATCCATGACCTGTAGCTTAAGTTTGCTTGTCTAGGAAAAACCACCTTCACTACAGCTTCGCCGCCTTTTACCTCCACTGTTACCCACGCCACACATCACATCTTCGAGCTCATCTACGGCGACCAACTTGCCTAATCTGTCCTCTGCTTTTACAACCAAGTCTCCAAAACTTCATATTACATTTTTTGATGGCTCAAATCTTTTACACTGGCTTTTCCAGGTTAGGAAATATTTTGAGTTCCATTCTATAGCGCCTCATCATCGATTGTCAATTGCTGCATTCTATATGACTGGACAAGTTTTGAGTTGGTATCAATGGATGCACCGCAACAACCAGCTGCATGATCGGGAGTCGTTCACTCGTGTCCTTGAGCTCAAGTTTGGACCCTCTACATTTGTTAATCATCAAGCTACTTTGTTCAAGTTGAAGCAAACATCTTCTGTTACACAATACTAAGTTGAATTTGAAAATATTTCTAATCATTTATTTCTGGACTGCGTTCTGATGTCCAACAAGAGATGGCAATTTTTAAACCTCAATCACTTGCACAAGCACTGAGCCTTGACATTTTGGAATCCAAGTTATCAGATTCACAAGCTCCTTCTTATCGACCCTCACATTTCATCACCACAGCTACCGCCACCAAAACCTCCTCTCAACCAACAGGCCTTTCCTATCAAACGTTTAACTTCTCCTGAAATGCAAGCTTGTCGTGCTAAGGGTCTTTGTTTCGATTACGATGAGCAATATAAGCCGGGGCATCGTTGTCTTACTACACCATTCTTACTTTTGCAAACAGAGGATGATGATCCACCACCAGATCTTCCTGATTTGAACCGTTCTAGGGCACCAGTTTTGCTTCGATACCACCACCAGTTCCCTCAAAAAATTTTTCTCAAGATGATCCCATATATTTTCAAATATCCCTTCAAGCTTCATTCAATGAAACTTACAGGGCATATTACAGGACATCTAGTGACTGTGTTGATTGATTTTGGTACACTCATAATTTGATTCAACCACGGGTTGCAAAATATTTGGGACTACTAGTCCAACCAGCTCCTAAATTCTCTAAAATATTAGGAAATGATGATTCTATTGTCTGTGAAGGATTTTGTTCTACAGTGCCACTATGCTTTCAGAATCATCAGTTTCTATTGATTTTTTCTTTTTGGATATGTATGGAGTTGATGTGATTTTCGGTATTCAATGGTTATCTCAGTTGGGACCTGTTGTTTCAAACTTTCAGGCTCATTACATGACTTTTTACTATCAAGGTTCCCTCATCACTTTACATGGTGAGCAGCCCCTCAATTCTTCATCTCTATCATACAACCAATTTTGCAGACTGATTCATACTAATGCCATTGCTTCAAGACACTTATTGTCGATCACACCATCAACATGTGCCCCACTGGACACACAAAACCCCCCATCCAGCACTTCAACATAAACTTTCTAAATTTCAAAAAGTATTTGACATTTCACATGGCCTGCCTCTAACGCGTCCTCATGACCACCACATTCATCTTTTGCCAGACACTAAACCAGTGAATGTTAAGCCATATCGCTATTCGCATGCTCAGAAAAGTGACATGGAGAAACCATTAATGATATGCTTCAAGAAGGCATTATTCAGCCCAGCACCAGTCCTTTCTCATCTCCTGTCTTGCTGGTTCAAAAAAAAAAGGACAATTCATGGTGATTTTGTTTAGACTACAGAGCCCTTAATGCTATTACAGTTAAAGATCGTTTTCTATTCCTACTGTAGATGAGTTTATTCGATGAACTACATGGGGCTGTTGTTTTATCCAAAATTGATCTTCGTGCGGGTTATCATCAAATCAGAGTAGCCCCTGAAGATATACATAAAATAACATTTCGTACAGCTGATGGCCATTTTGAATTCTTGGTAATGCCATTTGGTTTAACCAATGCCCCTTCCACTTTTCAGGTTGCGATGAATCATGTGTTTCGTCCCTTTCTTCGACGATTTGTATTGGTTTTGTTTGATGACATCCTCATTTATAGTCAAAACGGGGATAATCATCTCAAGCATGTCTCTTAAGTCCTCACTGTTTTACAAGATCAAAGTTCTATGCCAAGATGTCTAAATGCTCTTTTGGCTGTACTTCAATCGATTATTTGGGGGCATATTATTAGTGGTAATGGTGTTCAAGTGGATCCCTGGAAAATCTTAGCCATACTGGATTGGCCTCAACCAATAACACTCAAGGCTCTAAGGGGTTTCCTGGGCCTAATAGGCTATTACCGAAAATTTGTGAGGGATTATGCAACAATTGCTGCACCCTTCACTAACTTGCTAAAGAAAGACCACTTTGTTTAGTCACTTGCAGCTTCTTCAGCATTCTTCGCTCTCAAGACTGCTATGATCACATTGCCGATTCTGGCCTTACCGAATTTTTCCCAAACATTCTCAGTCGAAACAGATGCTTCTAATGTGGCTATTGGTGCAGTGCTCTCCCAGCAAGGCCATCCAATTACATTTTTAGTAAGAAAATGGGGCCTCATATGCAGACAACCTTTACCTATGTTAGGGAGATGTATGCAATCATTGAAGCTGTTAAAAAGTGGCGCCAATATCTCCTTGGCAACCCATTTGTCATCTACACAGATCAACAAAGTCTCAAAGGACTTATGTCCCAAACCATTCAGACTCCAGAGCAATCAAAATGGCTTGCTAAGCTTCATGGTTTTCAGGATACCATTTAGTATCGACCAGGGAAACACAATAGAGCTGCAGATGCTCTCTTTCGATGTTACTCCCTCCATGCTAGTTATAATGCAGTTTCTGGGCCTATTTTCTCTATCTGGATCAACTGCGATAGTACTATAGCTCTACCGAGGAAGGTAAGACCTTGGTGGCCAAAGTTATGCAAGATACCAGTCCTATTCCAGATATTATTTTTTCCCAAGGACTCTTATGGCATACGGGCATAATTGTGGTTCCTACTAGACACGAGTTACAGCAAGCCTTACTTACAGAGTTTCATTCTTCTTTTACGAGTGGCTACGCAGGTATATAAAAAATGTTAGCTCAATTATCAGCTAATTTCTATTGGCCACATATGCTAGTTTCAGTTCAAAACTTCATTCAACAATGGCAAGTCTGCCAACAAGCGAAATACTTAACAACTAAGTAAGGTGGATTGTTTGAACCATTGCTTATCCCATCTCACATCTAACAGGACATTGCCTTGGTTTTATTACTCATCTGCCTCTGTCTCAAGAAAAATCCACTATCTATGTAGTGATTGACCGTCTGTCCAAATATGCTCATTTTGTTCCTCTACTTTCCTCCATTACAGCTCCACAATTGGCAGACATTCTTGCTCGAGAGATTGGGAAGTTACATGGCATTCTTCACTCAATAATCAGTGACAGAGATCCCTCCTTCACAAGCACATTATGGAAAAAATTCTTCAAGCTACAAGGCATTGTTCTCAAACTCAGTAGTGCATATCAACCCCAAACCAATGGGCAATCAGAGATTCTCAATTGTTGCCTAGAGACATATTTATGCTGCTTTGTCAGTGAATAACCAAGACACTGGGTTCGCATTCTACATTGGGCTGAATGGTGGTATAACACTTCTTATCACTCATTTATTGGCATGACGACATTTGAAGCTATGTATGGTATACCTCCTCCAACGATCGCTTTTTATATCTCAAGCACATTTAATATTGCTCACTTTGATGGCAGTCTACTTGAACGGCAAGAAATTCTAAAACGACTGAAAGCCGATTCGGAGCAAGCTAGGAACCGCATGAAGATACAAGTTGATCGCCATAAAGTGGAGCGTGTATTCAATAAGGGAGATTAGGTTTTTATCAAGCTGCAACCTTATCGCCAACACTCGGTTGTTCCTAGAACCCAACAAAAATTAGCCAAAAAATATTTTGGTCCCTTTCGAATTCAACGCCGTATTGGCCCTATGGCTTATGAATTGGCTCTACCAGCAACATAAAAAATACACCCTATTTTTCATATATCCTTACTCAAAGCATGCCATGGACAACCATCGCCTTCCATTTGTCAACTGTCAGAGCTTGCTATTGATGATCAACCTGTTCTAATACCTAAGAGAATTCTGAAAAGAAAAGAAGTTCAACGCCATGGTTCTGTCCTAACCCAACTTCTTATAAAATGGAAGCACTTACCTGCAACAGAAGCTACATGAGAAAGTGAACATGACATAGTATCTACTTTTTCAGAATTCAACCTTGAGGACAAGGTTCCTGCAGATGACATGAGCAATGATAACAGCCCAAAATAGAAGAAGGATGGACAGTAGCTTAGTGAGAAATGGGTCTCAAAATGCAGCAGCAAAGCTCTTGGTTGGGTTAAGGATTTTGTAATGAAATAAGCCCAATTAGTCTGTTGCTAGATTGGTTGTGGTATGAGTTTGTCCTTAGCTGATCAAAACTTTAGCATGTGTTGCATGACTAAAGAAAAAATGGTTATTGTACAACCTATCAAAGAATTTTCTTTAAAAGTTGCGTAAGGAATGAAAGGAAAACAACCAGAATTTTTTTATCAATTCTCTCTCACCTTCTCTTTCTCTCTTCTCATCCCTTTTCTCTATTTTTAAACGTATCAATTCTCTTCATTCCTTTTGTTTGTTATTTAAAGAGTTAATTATGGATCAGAAAGTGAAGCAGATGAGGAAACCACAATAGTTACTCTGACCAGTGATGATCTTAGTCGAGTTAATCCTGTAACTACAGAAAGTGCTATCAAGCTTCAAGAAATTAGACCTAGAATGACTCTACAACTCATCAAAATTGAGGGTGGATTATGTTCTGCTAGAAGTTATGTTCAGTGAATATAGTATGTTCATCTATCCTAGCAATTTTCATCTTCTTCACTAATAAATCAGGAAAAGAAGAAAAGAATAGGAATTTAAAGAAAGAAAAATTCTCTAACCTTTTCTTATACATGCTAGATTTATTCTATGAGACATTTCAGTTATAAAAACTAGGTTGCAAACCCGGTTTCACCCAATTTTGTCAAGGTAAAAACTCAGTTATATCGACTTGAATAAATAATAAGTTAAAATTGAAATGTAAAGAAAAAAAAAGGCAAACTGATAATTAGAGAAGGTTTGGCTAAATTGACAATTAAAAAATACTTTGATAATGCAATAAAAAGGACCATATCGGAGGTGCTAATGGTACATTGAGTGTTCCTGAAAAAGGTAAACAATCTTTAAACTTAGATAAAAAGTTCCTCAAAAAGTTTCATAGGGAAGTCGAGAAAGCTAGTCGGAGATGAGTACGAAAAGTTTCTTAGAAAAACATATGCAGTTCAGGTGAATTATCGATTACCAGTTGCCATTATATACCATAACTTCGAACTTTGTTGGACCTGTTTTGAATAAGATGCAATGGTAGGTTGGATTAAGATTCTTTTCATTCAGTGAACGATATCAATCAGTAGAGAAAGCTTTATTTTTGCCTTCGCAAATAACTGAACTTTCTATTGTAGGTCCCTATCTGGAACGGAAAGAGTCTTGGATTAATTTGATATTTATTTTTATGAACCAGTGAAATACTCAATAATAAAGATCATTGAAGATATTGAACTAAAAAATCTACAAACCAAATATCAAATTTGAGCAACAATTCCTTGACCAACTGTCAAGATACAATACCTTAGCATATATTATATGATAAAAAGAAATAGATAATCACACAGATCATATATATCATTACTATCACCACCCTTGAGTATATGTATAGGGTTTAAATACGAGTTTTTTAAAGTTTCATGAGGTGATGACATGTTGTTATAAATGTAGACAGATCATTACACCAAACATTAATATATCTGTTTCTTTATCCTTTTTGTCACCACTCGTTCTCATTTTAATAACAATATGACTCAACACAATAAGGAAAAACTTTCACTTGCAATCCATTTTAATCAATCAAGTTATTCCAAGTTAAAAATGTACCATCAAAGGAAATATCATGTTTAAATAAAAAGCAGCAAGATGTTTATAATAGTTGTTGAAATAATGCAACTCATACAACTAGACCATATTATGGTAATAGAGCATTATTAGATATATGATGTTCATTAGGCATACTTTTATGTAGTTTTACAAATGAAAATGATGAAGTAAAAAATATTTGTACAATCTTAGTGACTAAGAAGATAACTAACCTTTTGCAACACCATTAATGATAGAAATTACAGTGGACCATTCAAGAACCTTTCCTCTGCCTTGCTTTGCACCAAAATACTACAACAGAATAAGAATCCTTAGGGATTTCTAATAAATAGATCAAAAGGAATCCACTACTTCAAATATAGTTTTTTTTTTTTTTTTTTGTAAAAAATAATCAAATGTAATCTTCTACATAAAATCCCTTGGAGCCAAAGAATGGCTAGATAATCTTTTAGAACCTATTGGAAATAGTTGAAAATTTTTTCATATGGCCTTCTTGAAAATATCTTATAATCTAACAAAGAACTAAAAAGGTCAAAGGATAACTTAAACAAAGAAATATCATCAAATAAGGAAATAGACAATAAAATCTTAAATAAAGGGAAATAGCATGAAATAGGAAAATAAAAAGAGGTAAAAAATTAAAATACTTAAAAAATTATAATCGAAATCAATGCCTTATCTGCAAAAATACAACAATGAAATGAAATAAAATAAAATCTCAACTAAATAATAAAAATTGAACATAAAAATTTAAATTATTTAAAATATAATTAAAATAAAAATAAAATATCAAAATGGAAGGAGATTTTTTTTCAATTCTTTTTTCTCTCTCTATCCCTTTCTTTCCATTGTCTTTCCTTACTGGTCTCCCTTCCCTCCTTGGTTTATTCCAAACTTTCTACCCATGTGCATTTTTCGAACCTTCTACTCATTTTTTTTTTCTTCTGGCAATGACATATCACATGTGTCTTTCTATTTTTCATGCATTACCACATCCTTTTAATCCTACATGTAACGTGACAACTGTCGCTCAATCGAATAACTTCAAACACTCACAAAACTAAAGCTTTCCGTCACCAAATAGACTGCTTGAATCTAGCAGACCCAAAAATAGGACACTACTCTTAGTTTTATTTTCTAGGCTTTTTTTTTTTTACATGATTATGTTTTTTAGATATTTCTTATACATTATCTTTTTCATGATTTCAAAAACTGATTGGAGTTAGAGGTCACGTAATCACTGATATGAAAACAGCATAATAAAATAATAAAATAAATAGTGTATATTTATCAGTGCTTGAAAAGTTTTTGTAATAAAATAATAAAATATTGATCTACACTTTTCATCACCACTGTTTTATTTTATTGTAAATATGCTCTTAGTTTTTTTCCTAAGCTTATTTTTTAGGTTACATAATCATTGACCTAAAAACAACATGAAGCCTTACGTAGACTTGATACCACTATTGTTGTATTTCGTGCCATATATATATATATATATATATGTATTCTCAAATCTCATTTAATGTTGATTTTGAACTAATACAAAGCAAATCCAAACTTCTAGAATATATATATATATATATATATATATATATTCTCAAATCTCATTTAATGTTGATTTTGAACCAATACAAAGCAAATCCAAACTTCTAGAAACAGACAAACAACACTTCAATAAGAAAACGATATAAACAGACATATGTCAACTCTAGGATCTTTTAGGGATTTTTTAATCTAAAGTTATATATATATATATATATATAATGAATCTTTTTATTTAAGAAAAGAAAACTGCAATAACTTTTTTTAATAAAAATATAAATTATAATTATAATCAAATATTATTTTTATGTATAAAAAATCACTAAATAATAAACAAATAAATTAATTAACAAATTAAAATATAATTAAAAAATTCAACATAAAATTGAACTAAATCACATATAATAAAACTTGCAGTACAAGCTATATTGAATGTACGATCTACAATTATCTGTTTTAGATTGTCAAATATAATGTATCTTATTTTATATAAAAAATTAAATAATTTATTTATCTTAAATTTTTTTCTTATAAAAAAAAGCACTTGAAAAATCAATATGATATGTACATTGCTATCTACGGAGAAGATTTGGTATCCACATTTTGTAGTGAATTCTATCTCTAATTTTTTTTCTTTCGTTCTTCTTCCTTTTTTACCAAATGCAATGTTAGTGTTATGTGTTATTGATATTTGATTTTTTTTTTTCATTTGAAAACAATCTCTTACTTTTCATTGCAAGAGAATTATTACATAGTACAATATTTTTTTGTCCATATATTTTTTACAAAAAGAAATTCAAAGCAAAGAAGCAAAGTACTAACAGTTCAATATTGTTTTTTTTTTGTGTTTTATGCTTTTTTTTTGGAAATTTAAAAAAAAAAAAAGGTGTTTGATAGGTTATTTTTGTTTTGGAAAGTTTTGAAAATTGTTAAAAATAAATTAATATTTTCAAATTTTTAGAAACGTTTTTAGCATTGTTATTGTTGCAGTGTTTGTTAAAATTTTAATGTTTGAAAATAAGAAAGTTATATTGAATGGTTCAAACCCTTAAGCTCTTATAATTTAACACTTTAATCACTTCCTCTTATGAGTTTCATTTTAAAATTTATTCAACAAAAACATTCTATTTAAATATATTTTTAAATTCAATAAATTAAAAATAAAATGAAAACAAAAAAAAACAAAATTTAAAAACATAAAGTTTATAATGATATCAATTTTTCATTAATTTCAGTAATCAAATTTTGATCTTTTAAATAAAAAAAAATGAAAAAGAATGGTATCGTCTAAAATTGTTACTAGTTCTAGTAGTAGAACAAAAGGAAAATAGTTTTATAAATGCATTTTGTTGTTGTCCACTAAAAAATAAATATGATACTCCACAATGGCCAACGGGTTGATTATTACTTCGAAAATGGAAAGATGACCCACCCATGGTCCACGGGTAGCCTGTAAACCCGTCCATCTGGCATTTTGGTCATTTAGCAACCACCTGAAACTGTGGGGGGAATTATATTTACACTCACTTTCTACTTTATACACTCCACTTTTAACTATATCCTAAATTTAAATTTAAATTTTTTATTTATACTAAATACACCTCCACTTTTCACTCTTTATGTTCCATTCCTACCATTTCTCTCTTATTCATTCTTCACTTCTTGATATCGAGTTTCTTAAAAATGAATATCCGAAAAATTTTGAAATTTTTTTAAAATGGATATCTGAAAAACTTTAAGAATTTTTTAATATTTATTTTTAAAAAATTTTGAGTTTTTTTTTATATATATTTTTGAAAAACTTGATTTCACTTTTAATCACTAAAAACCTTAATCATGCATTTATGAGCTCATTTACTTGATCATATAAGCAAATAAAATTGAAATCGATTTTCTTAACATGCATAATATAAACTTGTTCTTTCTCTTGAAACTCTAAAAACTAAAAAACATCATTTTCTAAATTTTTTGATTTTACATAGGCAACAAGGTATTGTCGATTTTCTGATCTCAAGATAAAAGTACTTTTATACCTATAAGTGCTTAATAATTATCATGTATATTCTATTCGCACATATAATCAAGTAAGAATGAGTACATCATAACTCATGTATATGCATGCATGCAAGTTTGAGCTCAAATACCTTATACAACATTGACTTTGATAGTGTCATTAAAAGATTGACAAATCCGAAAGTAAGAAACTCTAATTTTTTTGGCCACCAATATATTTCAACCACGAGGATACCAGTGATCTAAAAATAGATTCGTATTATCGAAATTAAGTCATAACTCAAAGAAATCATTAGAGATGTTTGAAAATTCGAGCACATCAGATTTATTTATTTTAATATTATTTATTTTAAATTTAAATATATTTATTTTATTTAAATTGAAATTAAAAATTATCAAAATTTTATAATTAAATAATAATTTATGTATTTTTTAAAATAAATTTTGAAAATACAATATAATTATCAAAAATTTATTTTAAAAACATAATATAATGCTATAAATGAATTTTCAAGAGTTATATTAAGTTCTCAAAATTTTATTTTTGAAAATTATATATCTTTTTTGAAAATAGATTACCGAAAATATAATTTAACTTTCATAAATTCAATTTTAAGATTTAAGAAGATAGTTTTGGGATGTATAAATTTGTGATGGTATTTTAGCATTAGTAAAGGTTAGAATTGGTATTTTCCGCGTTGGCAGAAAATTTTGGACGTGTATCGAACAAATTTTGCTATGTATTTAGAAGCCCTAAACTAGTGTGTTTTGTGTTTACATTGCTTCTCGGCAAAATCAAGTTGAACGGTTTACTTGAATACATACTCCATTTGATAGAGCAGACCAGACAGGTAACGGAAGAGAGAGATGGCATCTGGTTGGGGAATTAATGGAAACAAAGGCAGGTGCTACGACTTCTGGGTCGACTTCAGCGAGTGTATGTCCCTTTGCAGAGAGCCCAAGGACTGTGCTCTCCTCCGTGAAGACTATCTCGAGTGCCTCCACCATTCCAAAGAGGTAATTCTCTTCGCATCTTCATTCAATTTGAAGTTTTTAATTAATTTCCTTTCGCTTCAATTCCAAGATTTCTGCATTTAATCTTTGCCTTTGAAATGTTCCCAAAACCCTAATCCTTTTGTATTATTGTCAATGGAGGGTCGAATTAGTTTTCTTTTATCATTTCTTAATCCATCGCATTATAATTTTAACTATAATTACTCTGGATACATTAATTATTTCTTTTTCCTTGAATTTCATGCTTTGTTCAATATTGATCTTGAGCTAACTGAATTTCACGCCCTGCTAGTTGTCCTCAAGACTTCAAATTGGGCTGGAATTGGCTCAATTACTTTATTTAGGTTTGCAAATGAGTAATGGTGCTTTGTTTTGTTTCAATAATGATTCTGAACCCAAGTTTCTGCTATTTGTACCATGTTTAGATTCTGGCTATCCCTAATTTGAGAAAAAGGTAAGCTGGATCCATATTGATGAGCCCAGTGTTGCTTATGAATCATTAATATCAGGTGCTTTGTTAATGTCTTAGTGCTGCGGCTAGGATCAATTATGATCCAGTTATAGATAGCTTTAATTAGTTTGAGAATTCATCTCCCCTTATTATGTTGCTTTAAACTTTTCATGGTAATTGGTAATATGACTCTTAATACTGGCTGATTTTCCTCTCACGATGTAGTGTAGATACATGGAGCTAGTGTGAATACTTCTCTACAGAATCACTCTTTTCATTTCTAATTCGTTCCTCGTATTCATCAATTACTTTCTGGATCCAGAATTGGGTAATTGGAATTTTTTTTTTTTTCACTCCTCCTTTTCTATTGGTACCTTATTCCTTATAGATGGGCAATCTGCCAAATTTGTTTCCATGTAAGTCAGTTTCAAGAAGAGGAAGTGTAGCATCAACTTAAAAGCAGGGGAAAAAAAGGGAGATATGGTGTAATATATTGAATCTTGAGTTGTGTATAGATGTGCTTTATGTGTAATTTAACTCATATAAACTGCAGCAGCATAGAGCTTAAATTCAACTTCTTTAGACATAGTTAATTCAAAGATGTGGCACATGGTAGAGTGATACATTAAGCATATCCTGGACACAATGTCATTAGGGGCCTTCAAAGGAGTCTTGAATTGCTACTATATTTATGTTGTTTCAAGTTGATAAATGTATGCTTTTCCACCCTAATTGCTACTAGTATCCTGCACACATAGAGTGTGTAGTTCAAAAGGTATTAGAGCTACAATGCCTGATATCTGAGTCAATATGGTTGTGACTTTGAGGCAGTGTTAGGGAATTTGTTAAACCTCATGTTCATACAGTTTTATGTGTATTTGGTGAGTATATTGGAATTATAGCATCTATATTTGTGGTTTTGCTTAAAGGATGTCAATTTTTTCTAACCTATGAAACAGTGTCACGAGAGAAAAATGATGTCAAGTTATGATAGGTGTGATTTATCATAAAAAAGTCTAATATATTCTCTACCTAATGGCGTTTTAGTGGTTTTGCAGAGGCAGCTAGTTTGAATACATAATCGTGAAGGATAATGGAGCTTGTGTATATTTAGTTCATCTTGCTTTTATCATTCTCTTCTCTGAAACATTTTTAGATGTGAGCTTAGGTCTATGGTAAAGAAAATGACACATTACTTTTCAGGACATGGCATCATAAATAGAATTTAGATATTTTGGTTTCATCCCATGATCTTTGGTGTATTGATACTCATTGTGGTCAATCTTGAAATTATTGCAGTTTCAACGAAGAAATCGAATTTATAAGGAGGAGCAACGTAAATTAAGAGCTGCTGCACGTAAAGACAAGGAAGGTGAGGATGGTGTTCACCATCATGCATAGTGATAATTTGCTATCCTTCAAATTTTCAAGAATAATAAAATGGTATGGAGATTTTTGTATTTTTGTTGGGATTGGTATTTTAACTCTTTTCTATATTACTTTGGTTTCCATCTCATTGGAATGGATATTGTTTTTTTTTGAGCCTGTGCAAAGAGGCAATGATTAATCTTTCATGACACCTGGGTGTACTAGGAACATTGATTTGAGAATCTGTTGTGTCCATTGAACTCTCTTGTAATATTGCAATATTGCAGTTATAGTTGAAATTCTGAGCATTATGGGCAAATTTACTAAATTGTGGCACTATTTTTAAATCATATATATTATATATTTAACATCTTTTTTATAAGACGACCGGGAATATGTCTAAAATTTATGAGGATGTAATTCTCCCTTCAAGAAATGAGTTACAGATAGTTGAAGCCTTTGGTTCATTAAGCAAAGTTGACTTCTAATTTAGTTTTTATTTGAAGCAAAGGTAGGAGATCGACACCAACACCAATTGATTTATGATTCTCAGCCCCAATTTTCTTTTCTTTTTCTGGTTCTTCTTTTTGCTTCCAATCTGCACTTCTATTTTTACGGATCGACTAATCGACTTAAGTTTTATGATTCGACTCATCGGCTTAAGTTTCATGATTCTCTATTGTCCTGAAAAGATCAGCTATATTGTCCCGAAAAGGTCAAAGCTGATCAATCCGAATTGTTCGGAGGTCAAAAGAATCCCCATAGAAAATCCTCCTCTGTTCTCGTTGAAGAAACTTGATGTCTAATTTCTACTTTTGATCTGGGTTTTCAATCTGACCTCGCGCAACAGGCATGCTCCTCGTCATCCCACTTGGGTCAAGAAGCATCTTAACTTTGTTTTTGAAAAGTTAAAGAGATGTGGCATTTTTTTCAACGCTGCCATGGTTTGGAAAATTTTCTTTATCTCTCTGCAGTCTGCTCCCGTCGTTAATCCCTGAAAAAGAAAAATAACTTTACAGCTCATGTTTTGATCTAAAGAAGAGGTGGAGGGAGGAGAGTGTGGACCACATATATCCTCCCTTATAGTCAGCTCTAGATTAGCAGATCACTAGGAGGTCACCGAGAGTTTGGGACTCCGAGAGTTTGGGAAGTTTGATTGTGGTGGAGATAGGAAAAAAATCAGATGACGTGGTATAAATACCCTAATTATGGAAATAAGATTAGAAGTATATTTATTAAAGAATAAATATTTTATTTTATCTTGATATAAAAAAAGTTCTTCAAGAGATATTAAGGGTGCATTATTTTGTTTAAGAGTGAAGCATTTTTTTTTCTTTTTTGAGAGTAAAGAAAACTTCATTAAGCATCAAACTGGCGGATTACACATTCTTTTCTAATAATATCATGTATGATGGGGGGATATTCTTCCACCCACTATGACTCACCATTTCTAAGGCAAACCTAGTTAGCTTATGTGCAGCCTCATTCGCATGTCACCTATCATGCGCTACCTCAATGCGACTAAAGTTTTGTTTTAACGTCCTTGCATCATCCAGGATGTTACCCACTGCCGACAAGTCCTTTGTCTGCTGCCAAAGCTTTGAGATAATTTTAGCTGCATCACCTTCCAGTATTATTGACGTAAGTCCTAGCTCTCTGGCAAAACTGATTCCAGCCACAACAGCGTAGGCTTCAATCACCTCAGCATCCCTGACTCCCATCTACTCTGTTTGAAGCCGAACCCAAGACTTCCCCCTTGTAGTTTCGTGCCGCCAGCCCAACACCACCTGTTGCATTTGTGGAGTTTAGCGCCCCATCAAAATTAACTTCGGCAATGTGAGTTGGTAGCGGTCTCCAGCTTATAATATTCTCCCTTTGTCCGTTTTTTCCTAGCCCCTCTTGAACTCATCCAGGTAACTGAGTGCAAAGCAAGCAGTTGCTTAAGCAGTTCTTGATTCATTCTTTTTCACTACTAGATTCCTACTATGCCATAGAGCCCAGTAGATCACCGGCCCTTTCGAAGCTTTCGCTATCCATAGAGTTTGCTAAGCTGATAAGCCATTCTTTGTCTTCTGCATGAGAGGTACATGACCACCTACTATCAACTCCAGCCGATATCGAAGTGTCCTGTGCTTTCTCACAATCCCTTAGAGCATGTATCACCATTTCATCATGTTGTCCAAACTGAGGGCAGATTGTACAAGTATCAATGTTGTGTTTCCTTAGGTTACATAGAACTGGCAAGATTCCATGATTCAGTCTCCAACCAAAGACTTTAGTCTTCGCCAGTGTTCCCATTTTTCAAATTCGGTTCCAACATTTCACCGCATTTACTCCATGCATTCTATCCTGTTTGTGGTGGCTGTGCTAATGTCCTCACCCGCTTCTGCACAATTGTATGATATGCACTCCGTACAGTGCAATCACCTTTTCTATACCCACTCCATACAAGCTCATCCATGTGTTCAAAGTGGCCAAGCAGTATACTACAAATGAGATCTATCACATCTTCCCGAAGACTTCGTGAACGAACTCCCTCTTCCATATCTTACCCTGGCTCTCAATTAATTCTTCCACCAGTGCTTCCTCCGCCAGGATATTCTGTTGACGTGGATACACTAACAGTCAACCATCTGGTAACCACTTGTCATGCCATACCCGAATCTTTGAACCATCCCCAACTCTTTATCTTAAGCCTTCTTTCAATGCTTCTTGGGCGGACCATATACTTCTCCACGTGAGTGAGGGCCTTGACCCAAGTGGCACTCCTAGAAAGTCTGTTTCAGGGAAGTATTTTGCTTATAACACTTTGTAAAACATGGACTCATTATTCTTTACCAACCTCCAACCCCGTTTCCTAGTAGTGCTAAGTTAAAACATTTGAAATCTCGGAATCCCATTCCCCCTTCACTCTTTGATAGGCAAACCCTGTTCCATTTTAACCAATACAGCCCCCTCTTGTCTTTTTTTGAGCTCCACCAGTAATTGCTTATTATGCTATTAACTTCTTCACAAAATCTTTTGAAAGAAGGAAGCAACTTATAGCAGATGCTGGTATAGCTTGCAACACTGATTCGATAAAAACTTCTTTTCCTCTTTTGGATAGCCATCTCTTGCTCCAGTGTTGAATCTGCATTTTTATT
Source organism: Durio zibethinus (assembly GCF_002303985.1). Next base: position 5,817,037 of record NW_019168049.1, read on the forward strand.
TTACTAACCGGGTCCCTGAAAGATCTTCTTTTGTTCCTCCAACCATCGAAGGTAACCCCAAATATTTCGCTGGATCATTAGTAGCATTGACCCCCAATTGCTGCTTTATCGCCTCTCTTACATCCCTTAGAGTATTCTTACTAAAAAATAACATTGACTTTTCAAAATTGACAAACTGGCTCGAACCTTCTCCATATTTTTGTAGAATGTATCTCACCCTATCACTTTTCAGTTCATTTTTCTTAAATAAGAGCAAACTATCATCCGCGAAAAAAAAGTGGTTCATTTTAGGAGCATTTTGACTAGCTCTTACACCATTGATCCAACCTTTCCTTTGATATTTAGATAGCAAAGCTGAGAAACCCTTAGTGCACAATAAAAAGAGGTATGGCAATAGAGGATCCCTTGACGAAGACCACGTTCTAAGTAAAATTTTCTGAGACCTCACCATTTCACCATAACTGAGTAAGAAACTGTTTGTACACATCGCATAATCATTCTTGTCCATCTTTCATAGAATCCCAGCTTCATCATCATTGACTCAAGGAATGATCACTCCACCATGTCATACTCCTTGCTTATATCTAGGGGTGTAATCGAGTCGAATCAATACGATACAGTGAAAAGCTCGAGCTTGATTTTTAACTCGCAACTCAATATTCGGCTCAAACTCGATTGAGTTTCAGTTTTCTAGCTCGAGCTCGATTCGTGATCGAAATCGAATTATTCAAGCTCGCTTGATTAGGCTATTTAAATATGTAAAAATAAGCTCGATTCTTATACTTGACAAAAGCTCAATTATTTGTGCTCAAGATCAAGAACGAGAGCTTGAGTTCGAGATCTTTTACAATTATTTTTTATTAAACTTAATAAATATTATATTTTCAAGATAATAACAATAATAATAGTAATAACAACAACAACAATAATAATAAAAACTTACACAACAATAAAATTCACGCATATAAAAGTCTTATCAAATAATTCCAATACAACACACAAATAAAAGATATAATGAAACTTAGAAATTAAAGTCCTAATTGAAAGAAATCAGATATCCAAGGAAATAAGTCCATAAATAAGTTACAACAAACCAACAATAATATATATATACTGCCTTCGCAATATTATGTTTTCAAATGAACATTGGGCCTATATTGTTTTCCAACAAACCTATACAAAAGAATAACTACAAAACAAACAAATTATAATTAACAATAAGAATAATAGTAGAAGCACCCATGCAAAAAAAAAATTATGTTATTATTACAATAATCAATAACTTAAAATTTTTAGCATTAGTATAAACATGGACTATATCTTGTCAGTAGCCTTATAATCAAAGCAAAAAAATATAGACAGTGTCTTGTCAATTGCTTTAACATAAGTTTTTGTCATTAGTTAACCTATAGTTCGTAAACTATAATGCAAAAAACTCAATCTAGACTAGTTACCACATATTTTTCTTTAGTAATATTACGACAAATTAAAGGTATTTTGTAATAATATTTTATACCTGTATAAAAAACACTAGAAATCCTCACTTTAGGGGATTTTGAGTGCAATTTCAATTGATTTCTTCACTTTCTATATAGATAAAGTAAAAGAAAATAATAGTTAAAAATTAAATTAAAGTAATAATAGTCACCCAATAACAAAATAATAAAAAAAAAACTCACTTTATTCTTCTTCTTTACTTTATGAAGTTTTCGACACCAATCTCTTCTATAAGTAATGCTTCTATTGTGTCAGGAGCTAAAGAAGCATGATAAGTATCAATAACTCTACCTCTTGCACTAAGATAGCTTTTGAAGCCACTGTAGTAATAAGAATAGCAAGTATATCCCGAGTCATTTTAGATAAAATACGATACTTCAAAGTGCTTACTTTCTACCATTCTAAAGCATCAAATTTAGTGGAATCTCTTTTACAGATAAAATAACCCTAAGCTAAGTAGATATCTAGATCAGATTGTTGTGGTTAAGCAATTTCAACTAATTTTACAGAATTTGCAAATTCAAACCAATTAGAAGAAAAAGCTTTTAATACCACTATCATGCATTTGAGTTTCACCACTATACTGATGCCAAATTGATACTCATAAGCATATTCCTCATAAATCTTATAAAAAGCATCTTGAACTCTAGTAATATTTTTTCTTGCTTCTTTATCAAGGTACGCTTGAAGAAAGTAAAACTCAACCACCCTTATTTTGTACCTTGGATTCAAGATAGTTGCTATAGCCATTAACAAATTACATTCTCCTTAATACTTATCAAACTTACTTTTCATCTTACGAACCATTGCTTGAACAAATTCATTTTCATCATTCATCCTTTTATCCAACAATACTTTCACACGATAAACTTCATTCAGAAATAGGTTTGAAGTTGGATAGTCACTTCCAAGGATGATTTTAGTGGCTGAATTAAAAACTTTCAAAACTCATAAAACTTTCTCCACTTTTTTCCTATCTTCATGACTTGGACAACATTCGTAATGAGATTCTCATTCTTTGAGTCTTGAAAATACTTCTTTGAATTTGATTGCAGTCGACAACATCTTAAATGTTGAATTCCAATGGTTTACAATCGAGAATGAGTTTTCTATCAAGCAATTGCAACTGCTATACGATATTAAAAAATGAGTTAAGTCTTACCTCATTCTAATTAATAAAACTGACACTTTCATGAACATCACCAATCACATTCTTAATCTTAAAAAGACCATCTTGAATTATGAGATTTAAGATATACGTACAACACCAAACATAAAATAATTTTCCTCCACAAAGTAACCTCATATTTTTTAAAAAAATGTCTTCAAGAATTCTAATTGCCATATCATTACTTAAAGCATTGTCTATAAAAAGTGTAAACACTTTGTTTTCAATTTTTCATTTCTTTAAACACTTAAAAATACAATGGATAATCTCAACACCGTGACGAGAAAGAGGTATATGAACAAAACTAATAACGCGCTTTTGTAATCTTCAATTAGAATCTATAAAGTCTGTTATAAGAATCATGTACTCAATCCTTTAATTACTTGACTTCTACAAATATGTCGTCAAACTAATGTTGTTGACAGTCTTCAACGGTGCCTCTAATTTCTTCTTTTTTGTTTCATAAACTTGCATGCAATCATTCTTAATAGTATTGTGTGATATCTTTTCCCATTTAAACATATCACATTTTTGCATCATGTTAAAACTTTCTTTTTTCACAATCGAAAAAAGGATGCTCGTGCATAAGTATCTAATATGAAACTGTCTCTTTCATCTTTGTCATATCAAACTTGTTATTTGTGAAAGCAGGTAGTATCTGTACATTACCACATGTGTTTACAGATTGAAAGTTGATCATTTGTTGTTGATTCTAAAAAATTTTCGTTTAACACAAGTTATTAAGTACCTTTTAAATTGAGTTGTACTTTTACTTGCATTTATTGCTAGCTTCTTCTTACAATGGACACATTTTTTTTTTTAGAATCATCAAGAAGATTGACTTTTTTGAACTCTAACCAAACAGCATATGTCTTTTGCCTTTTTTCTCATTACCTTTCCCACACTCTTCAGGGTCAGCATCATCACATTCTCTATTATTGGTATTGGTGATTGGTGTTTTATTTGTGTTACCATCAATGACATCTAAAGTTTAATTCATTGAATCATTATCATCATTTGACACAATTCGCCTAGCAAAAGAATTTGTTGTCGGTTCAAATGGTACATAAGAGATATCTGGTGTGGTTAATGACATGTTTAGTTCTCTATAATAAAAAAAAAAAAACAAATCAAAATAATAATTCAATAGGATCAAACAATAATGCCAAACAAGTTGTTAGAAATATGTGTGGTAAATTCTTTTTCGAGAAACATGCCAAACAAGTTGCTAGAAACAAATTATTGGAAGAGTATGGAATTTAGTAGTAAATGATAACCATTTATAGGAATTGTAAGCAATATACCTCACACAAGCTTACTAAGGACAAACAAAGTAATACAATAATGCATGAGCTGATACCCAATTTCCACTTCAAACCACATATGAAAAACATATATTGCTTTAATATATCCAAACAAAAAATGCATCAATGTATAAAAACACTCATACATGCATATGCCCTAAAAAAATTGCATTAGAGCCAAAAAAGTTAAGTAGACTATGTTACAAAAAATAAGTATAAGGCGTATATATATCATGCATTAATTTATAACCTATAGAAAATATAGACTATTAATTTTATCATGAATGATCCATGATAGCTTAAATCTGAAAATAGTCTCGGTGGGAGAGAAAACTAACTTTCCTCTTATATTGCATAAAGCATTGCATGATTTTCACTTCATAAAATGATTACTAGGTAAGATTACCAAATAAGGCTAAATGATAAGTCATATTCAGTTGAACATGTTTAACTAGAACTTTTTGCTAATGGCTTGTTTTTTTCATTAAAATGCATAAATTTGAGCATTTATGTAGTTTCATAGCTAGTTCTTTGAGGACTATTTAAATCGGCTGATAATGAGAGAACATTTTTTGGAATGGTTCATATTATAAAATTTAGTACTATGTCTATGTGGCTATTAGCGCTTATCTCCACTTTCATGTGTTTAAATTGTCACGTGTGGGATGAATAGAAAAAGGAAGGCTACCTTTTTTTAATAAGCCAAAAAAGTTCATTCTCGAACGGAAATAAAGTTTGATGGTAAAGTTTTTGGCTCTTAATTTTAATGATTGGGTTCAAATTTTGGCAACAAAAATATCCATTCATTTACAACTGTTGCAAGGTTATTGACAAGCTAGAAATATGCAAATAGATTATTGGTTGCCTAATTGACCTAGTTTATTTCATTTGCCCTATCATCACCGTTGTTTTCATGCTTACGACCAAACCAAAGTTCTATATTGATCCCTACTAAAATATTATTATAGAATTGAAACTGAACAACAAACTAAAAAGAAAATGTCAAAACTTTAGGTTTTCCAAGTTTTGAATACTAGTAACAAGTATATCAACATTGTCAATATGGTTATATTAATTGATATATCAAAATCATGGTAGAATTTTGTTTCCTACAATTAAAAAATTATCTAACATTATGAATTTTTTACACAAGCATGATAGCAAAAGTAAGGTTATTTCTAAATCTAGACACATACATGTGTGTCTTGATTAACTACATAATAATCTGCTTAAACACTCAAAATTTTGTATGAAAATTGTCAATTATTGCTTTGTAATATTGACTGTAAAACCCTCAAAATCCAACACATGCTCGAAGTAAATAATTGTAACGGCGTATTCTAAACCAATGCCATAGCATTGATGAGGTTATTAGCTGGCCAATTCATTTTTGAATCCTAAATGCCAATATATAATAATAATGTGACCTTAATTTCCCATCCAAAAGTACAAACCTAAATTAGAGTGCGAAATGGGATAAAACACTAAAGTCAAGAATAGTTAGTAATCATTCCACATCAATGTGATTATAGAAATGTTCTCAAGTCAAATTCTCAAAAGAATAACTCCCTTACAGATAAGAAAGCAAGCTATCACCAAATGAAAAGAAGACAGGTAAGGTTAGGTTAAAATAACTGATTGAATCATAAGAAAAAAAGTACAAGTCCATCATCCTCATACAAAGTCAACAATCTGATCATTACTTTCATTTTCTTTTCTTTTTTAATCATATGAAACACAACTAATATCAATTAAAAGCTGCAGAATAATATAACTATAAGTAATCACTCACCCAAAGCAGCTCTTCAAGTGCTTCAACTTCTCTTGTTGTAAAAAAGGCTAGCTACACACAATAAATGTTTAATTAGACTTGCTATTGCCAAAAATTGAAACTAACCAAACAAATAGGACTAGGAAGGTAGAAGAAATCAATATTGAATACATGATAATAATAAAGATCTGGAGCCTCCACTTCGATAGGAATCTCAATCAAGTTTGCATCTAAGCATTTAGCAATATAAGAAAAAAAAAAGATATTTTAAATATCAATTTATTCAAAGAAAGCTAAGTTTTGAGTGTTAGAACCCTAGTAATAGTAGAACCCTAGGCCTAACACTCATATTATTCATCGGCCAACCTTGGTCGAAGCAACCATTTTTTTTTATATACCTTTGTGATAAAATGGTTACTTCATATTGGAATCTAATGCAGAGAAAAACAAATGAAAGATTGTGACCACTCACTGAAGATTTGCTGTGGTTATAAGCTCAACTAAATTTAGATGACAAATATGAGATGTTAAAAGCCAAAGTAAGAATTTGCAGTGACTTTGTCTTTGATATAAGTTTTTTCAATTTTATATTCTATGAAAAATTTTAGACTCTTTGAAGAAGAGGGTGAGATGCAAGAGACGACGAGAAAAAGGGAAAGAAAAAATGGAAATTTAAGGTTTTTTAGGTTGAAGGTAAAATAGTAATTTTATAAATAAAATAATAATAATATAATTAAAAAGCTCGATTAGGCTCCTGAACTATTCGAGTTGGGTACTAATATGCTCGAATTTGGCTTGTTCGATAAGTTGAGCTATTCAAGCTTGAACTCGACTTGATAGTTATCGAATCATATTCGAGTTTTAATCGAATCGAATCCAAGTAGTTCGCGAGTACTAATATAACTCATATCCAGCTTATGAGCTGTATAACCCATTTTGCCTTTTTTTTCAATTTCAAGAAATGTAATAATTTATAGGCCATAAAACATTATCATATATTAATCTTCCAAGGACAAAAGCACTTTGGAATTCCCTAACTAATATATATTTTAACCTATTAACTATGGTTTTTGTAATAATTTTATAGCTTATATTACAAAGGCTAATTGGTCGAAAATTGGCCATAACCCTAAGGTTTTTTACTCTAGGAATCAACACAATATTCATACTATTAATATCATGAAGATTATGCCCCCATTAAAAACAGATAAGTAGAAGCTCATTATTTCAAGTCCATAAAATAAAGGTGACATATCATCTAGTCCAAGGGCTTTTATAAGGTGTATTTGTTTGATAGCTCTAAATGATATATTTGAAATTTTACTTTTAGAGTATTTTTTTATAAAAGTTAACTTGAGATGATAAAATATCTTCTTTAATCAATTAGTAAATTAGATAATTTTAAATATATTATGATAATATAATATGAAAATGATATAAAAAATATGAAAATGAAATAATTTAAAATTTTAATAAAAATTATACTTCAATTTGATAAAAAAATTTTATATTTAACATGTTAATATAAAATAAAATTTATATTTTATATATATTAGATATAAAATAAATAAATATAAATACACAAATTATTACATTCATTTATTGAACTAATATAGCAGTGGTTGTTATTAGTATTGTCAATAAAATTTTGTATGAATTTTATTTGAGCTTGTATGTACAACTCTTTTCCTACCTCTTTTGCCCTTTTTTTTTTTTTAATTTAAAAAATGTTTAACAATAATATCTTAGAAAATGATTCTTTATTTAACAAGCCGCTTATGTGGCAAACACCTATAAGTGGACAAAATCATCCGGCAAACTGGATACAGTCAGTGTCAGCATTTCTTCTTACCAAATAAAAAGGCTCCACAGTTTACCATGTCAGGTTAAAACAGAAGATGACATCTTCGCGCTCTGACGCAGCGTGTTTGCTATAAAATCATAGGCGCGCAACAAGATTGCTATACACGTCTGCTCAGCCTAACCTTATCCCCCGTTGTTTTCTTGTTTTGTGCCTAACCTTGCCCGGCCCGCCTATCCGCTGTTCCATTGTTAAATTTCAAAGCCCTAAAAACTCTCTCCTAAGGTCTCCGTGTCGAAACAAGCCCTTCTTTCAGGTGAGCCCTTAATTCCTGAATTCCAACCCTAAATCGATGCATCTTTCTTTTTCTTCTTTAAATCCTAGGCTGAGCTCTCTGGAAATTTGCTTTTGTTTGTTTTTTGTATTTCTCAGGAAAGGGAAAAAAATGAGTAGCCGCTCGAGCAGGACTCTTTACGTTGGAAATCTTCCTGGTGATGTTCGCGAGAGGGAAGTTGAAGATTTGTTTTACAAGGTTAATAAACTTTCATCTTTCCTTTTTTTTCTTGCAATTTCACCATTAACTCTTCAATATATTAGGTTAAATGGAAACTTTCTTATGAGCAAACTAGTAAGTTTTGCTATTTACTTGTAAAGTACTTGATTGGGAGCAGACAAGTTGTCTTAGGTGGAACTTTGAACTTAAAAATATAAGTTGTGTATTTATGATTTCAATTCCGAGCTTGGGATTTGATCTTTAGGGCATATTAAATGTAAAGGAATGGAATTATAGTGTGAAGACTGCCAAATCAGGTCTACGGTTAAAGAAGATTGATGAGAGGAAACTGGATGATTTAATCGACTATTTTTATGGTTTCCCGCCTTATTCACTAGAAAATATGCTGAGAGATCTTTAGTATTTTTGTTTTCCTATTATCCTTTTGTCCATTGAAATTAAGGAATAGGACTTCAAATTAGATAAGAGCTATACTCCTTTAAAAAAATAAGTTAGAATCTAATGAAAACCAAAAAATTGCTGCCAAAGCCTTGTATTTTGGACTAACACTTTAAGTTCTAGCTAATCTACAAAATTCACCTTTAATCCTGGCTACCAAAACCAAGAAAACCTAAATGTACTATACTTCTTTTGTGGTTTGCATAAATTCTTCTTTGAATGTGCATGTGACACAAAGTTTGGCTCTTTTAATTTATGGAGTAGAACCACAGTTTCTACTATTAAGTTTGGTGAGTTGTCTTAGTTGATATAGTTTTGAATGAATCTCAATATGCTATTCTTGTTTTTGTTGCAGTATGGTCCAATAGCCCATATTGACCTGAAAATTCCACCAAGGCCTCCAGGTTATGCATTTGTTGAGGTGAGTTTAAAGATGCTAACTTTTCTTTTTGGTTGTTTATTTATTTATTGTGGGGGGATATTATTGGTTTTGGGTTTTTGTTTCTTGTCTTTATATTTTTCTTAGTTTGAAGAGGCTCGAGATGCTGAAGATGCTATTCATGGTCGTGATGGCTATGATTTTGGAGGACATCGTTTGCGGGTTAGTTATTTTTTCTTGCATGTATAGGTTTTATTTAGCATCAATTTAGTAGATTTGGCTTTGTAGGTTATGTTCTCATGCTTATTATTAATTACAGGTTGAACTGGCGCATGGTGGTCGTGGGCAATCATCACTAGATCGTCACAGCAGTCATGGTGGTGGGCGTGGACGTGGACCTTCCAGACGTTCTGAATATCGTGGTTTGTTATCTATTTGATGCCCATGGTATCCATTTGGCAGATATACTAGAATGCCTATAATTTGTCTTTAATGAATTACTATGATATGCAGTGTCAGTCACTGGATTGCCATCTTCTGCTTCATGGCAGGACCTCAAGGTAAGAGTTGATTTTGGTAATTTTGGTAATCCCTCCCCCCTTTTAAAAAAAGGAAGAGACCCCTTACAAGAAAAGAGAAGGAAGTTAAAAAAAAATCTTTGTTTTGTGATGTATTTTCCTCAGGATCACATGCGTCGAGCTGGGGATGTTTGTTTTTCCCAAGTTTTCCGTGATGGTAGTGGTAAGACACTATGTTTGATGCAAACAGTTGTTGGCGGATCCTTTAGCTTTTATGTTTAATTTTAGTTAAAATTAGTTGTTTTGTTTTCCTTAATTGAATTGATCAAAACCATTGCAATCAGGTCTAGACTATGGAATGAAAGTTCAACCGCTTTAAAACTGCGGGTTTACTGATATAAGTTGTCTTTTGGTTTTGCAGGGACAACGGGGATTGTGGACTACACCAATTATGATGATATGAAGTATGCTGTAAGTTTCCTTCCTTTTTACTCATATTGACAGCCTGGAAGACGTCTTAGTTAATGTCATTGAGTAATTATCATTATGTACGAAAATTCCTGGTATTTTTTTTGCAGATTAAGAAACTTGATGATTCTGAGTTTCGGAATGCATTTTCTCGGGCTTATGTTCGGGTATATGATCTCAACCTAGTCTTTTAGAAACTGAAGGAAGATGATTCATTTTGCTAATTAACATATACAAAAATTTTAGCATAGTTGACTTTTTTTCTATTTTCAATGCTATTTCTCTCTAGTTGCAATTATTATATTCCATCTTGCTTACTAGATTGTTTGCCTGTAGGTTAGGGAATATGATTCTAAGAGGGACTCCTCCAGAAGCCCTAGTCATGGTCGATCTCTCTCAAGAAGTCGCAGCCCCAGCCGCAGTCGTGGTCGGAGCTATAGTCGGAGCAGGAGCCACAGGTTTTTCTTTTTCTTTTAGGGTATGATATTTTATTTATGGCTTTAAAGTTGCATGTTAACCTTGCACCTGCAATGCAGCAAGTCCCCCAGTGCAAAACCTTCGCGCAAGTCACCTGCTAAGTCAAGATCAAGGTCTCCTTCTCAATCCCGCTCTGCGTCCAGGTCTCATTCTTTGTCAAGGTACACTTGCCTCCCCTTTCCCATGGGATATGTTTTTGTTTTATGAAGCATGATGCTATTTGGAATTTTTAGTTGCTGGCTTTTGGTTTTACTGATAATAATTCATCTATTATCTGCTTGTAGTCACGGGTTAATGCATCAGATTTGTCGACCTTAAAATTGATTTTTGGTTGCATTTGAAGAGTTTTTTTTAAATGATTCCTCTAAATTTATATAAGCGTAGGTGGGTGGCTCGGAGTTTATAGTCATTTTGGATCCTGAAAATGCAAAGTTAATAATAATAAAATAAAAATTGGAATGCTATTAGGGCTAAGCAAATGGTTGGTTCAGTTAATTCGGTTGTAAAAATCCGAAAACCGACTAAACCGAGTTTATTTATTGAAAAACCAAACCAACTGACTAATAGAATGAAAACTGAAATTTACCAAACCAATTAGGTTGGTTGGTTTCATTGGTTTTATCGGTTTCACTCACAGAAATGCTACAAGGTTAAAATCCTCTCAGATATTCTTTTGAAGAAGGAACTGAATGCCTTCAAAATCTAGCTTAGAACATGATTTGCTATACATTTTCAAGAGTAAAATTCACAAGATATTTCTCACCAAGGAAAGAACATAAAACCACAATTAATTTGAAACAGACAAGAAAGAATCGAAAAACAGGGATCAAAAAATAAAATAAATGTAGGAAAAGGAAAGAGAATGCATATGTAACAGAAAGAAATATAAAAATGCAAGTTCCAAGAATTTATAGGTTGAGTTGTCACTGAAAGCAACATTGATGATGGCACCGGCCATAGACAAGAAATAACCAGCCCCAGTTGCTTGAAAACTTGTTAAAAAGAGAAAACCCAACTTACCCACAAAAATTAAAATAAATAAAAGGAGTTCTCTCTTCTTTTTAAGAGCAAAATAGAAGAACCTTCAAAAGTCTCTCATGGATAAACAAGGCCATCATAGTTTCTGTCAAGGAATGCATCATGTTTTTGCGCAACATTTTGGTCAGTAGGCATAGGTCCCCTTGCATCAACTCCTTGAAAATTTTTTGATGGCAAAGAAGAGGCCATGTCGAACAAGTCTTGTATCAAACATCGCCCCCTTGAAAATATTTTGATGGTGGAGCTGAAGTGGCAAAGAGAAAGTATGAGGGAGAAAGAGAATAAAATTAAGGATTTAGATTTTAGGGTTTCTTGAATGGGTATTGGGTAAAGGTAAATGTGTAATTTACTAATTAGAAAATCAAAATAATTCAAATGTAAAATAATTTTTGATTAAATATTTAATTATTAATTTTCGGTTGGTTCGGTTTGTAAGATTCAAAATTGTAAACTGACTAAATAAACAGCCTAAACTGAATACAAAACTGATTTAATCTTTTAAACCAAAAAAACCAAAACCAATTTAATATAATGATCGGTCTTTGAATGGTTTAGTCGGTTTGCACCAACATATGCTCTCCCCTAAATGCAATAAGTGCATTTTTTTGGGAAGCTGAACTAAGTCATTTTAAGAAACGAATATTTAGTTTGCCCACGTGATGGAATGATTTCATTATACATTCTGATTGCTTACTCTTCTTTTTCTATATTTTTTGCCGTTGAAAATTTTCTTACTCGCTTGCCCCTTTAACACATACAGAAAAAAATGCATCTAGACATAGCATATTACACTTTCAAAGTCTAAAGTAACTGTGAGCATTGGCAGACCTTATGTCCAACCTTAAATTCGGGATTGTTATTGAAAGCTAATTATGCTATTATTTCTCTCTCTTAGTTTCTTGTGTAAGGTAGGGAATGTGTAGAGGACATGTTTGTGTGCTTCATTCATGGGGATCTACTTGGGTTATCAATGAAAAGATACTTGTTAGTGCTTTTTGGACTCAACTACTCTTTTGTGGTTGTCAACATGAATTTTTGCTTTTGACTTACATGCTTTCATTGTCCAATAGATGGCTTAGCTAAGAAAATGGGTCTGGACTATATCCCAGCTTTTGAACTACATCCACTTTGTTTCTTTTGTCAAATAAAAATTGCCTTGTTTGTCTTTTTAGATATGGATATATGCAGCAAACTGGGGATTGGATATTAGGAACTTGTGGGAATATGGTTCAATTGCATGCAACTCATTTGGTTGCAGAGGTATGCTGTTTTTTAGATGGGCAGCTTTAAAAACTCACTGTCCCTTCTCTAATGTACATAGTATCATAAATGTCCGTGGGTGCTAGATTGGGAACAAAGAAGACAACGGACTGCAATAATAGAGCTGGATTTCTTTACAAGGAATTGCAATAGTAGAGCTGGATTTCAGTGAAGTAAATGCATTGGAATTTGCAAGTCACCATCATTGAGCGATAGAAATATTTCACTGTCAATTTCAGCTCCTGGAAATTGCCAAGCTAATAGGATATGCTATGTGGATTACCTGTGGATTTTCGTGTCACAGTAGGGAAGCATGCTCATTCTCTATTCACTGGTCGAAATATGAAAAATTATTCTTGAAGGATTTCAATTTGTTTGATTAGTTTTTATTTTTTTATTTTTTATTTATCTTGCATATGTAGGCAGGTTTGTGAGCTGGTCCTACTTATTATTTCCTTATTTAACTGCTAAAGATTTATGCTTTCTTTTTTATTCCCTTTGAATATGGTGATTCTGACATGGAAGTGGCATCAAGGCTCTTGGATGTAAAGTTGTTAAAAGGAACATGTTGATTTTAAATTTGGGTTCTTTGTGGAACTTTTGCAGATCTCCATCAAAATCCAGATCTCCTTTGCCTTCTGTAAGTGATTTTTTGCATTTATGTAGTCAAGATTTTCACAAATGAAGTTTTTTCACCTTTGGAAAAATTGGTTGGTTTCTATCCCATTGAGCAGTCTGTTCTGACCTCTAAGTTTAATCTATCCGGTTTGCTATTCCCTCATTTTATTGATTACTATTGTTTAATATTTTACATTACATTTAATGGATTGGCTTCAGCGTGAAAAAGGAAGGAGTAAGAGTCCAAAAAGAAGCAGTGTTAGCAGGAGTCCAAGTGGGAGTAGAAGCAGGAGTAGAAGCAAGAGTTTATCCAGGTCTTGATCTCATGCTCCTTCTCTAGTGTCTTTCGTTGATATAGTTTCTTGGGTAATAAGATGTTAATTTCATTCCTTCGCTAAATTAAAAAATAAAAAAATTGTTGATATCATTTGTACAAGAAATGTTGATCCATTCATCTCCAATTCTCCCACATACAAATTTTCGCTGCAACCTGATAGTATATTTCATTTGACAGGTAAGATACAATTGCTGAGTTGTTTTATGACCCAGAAGCTGAAGACTCCTATGAAATTTGAAGTTCCAATTAAATTACCTTGAGCTGAAAAAACTTATAATAAGTGTACGAATCATGCTGGATTTCATGGCTAAATTTAGAACATCTGATGTTTGTTCTGTTTTTTGAACCATTCTATATACCTGTTCTTGGCATTTTAAATGTGATTGTTGGATTAGTGAATTTTGTTGGAATGCAAAGTAAGGAGGCCGCGGATTTTAGCCTTCCAGATCTTTAGCTTTTTGGATCAACCTTAATAGTTATCGCTGTCAGTTGGCAATCAACCATTTGTGAGTAAAAATGTTTTGAGATAGGATATGGATATGAACTATGAAGGGAGAGCCAACGAATAAATAACTAATAAAAGGTTTATGGCCTGAGGGTTAGAATGTAGATGTTTGATTGCTAGATCTTTGGCTTGGGTGGCTCTATTTGGGAGCTTGATCGGAGGGTTTTTATTGCATTAAAAGGTGTGGTTTATAATTGAATCTTTAGTAATGATTTGGGGATCCCTGAAATTGGCTGCCAAATGGACCGTTAATCAAATGTCTAGAGGAAGTGGAACTGGAGGTTAACTGAAACCTCGTATTGGTCATTTATCAATTTAAATTTAATGACTAATACCATTTTCAAGTGTTCATGGGTTTGGTTTCGGTTCCCTTTTCTAAGTAAAGATGGGGAAATTTGTTAGGAATATTTTCGTTTTGGATGAGATCCACAGAAGTGGAGGCGGAGGTATCATGTGCTGGTGTTACAGGTATAAGTGGATAAGTGGGCGCGTGAAATGTCCAAACCCCGAACAGAAATATGTCCAGCTGTCCCTGATGATTGATAATGGTGACAAAGGACTCTAAAGTTGTGTTCCTTAATAGTATACTCAACGGTAAGTTAGTGTTCCTTTCGTGTGGTAATGGTATACTTAATTTTCATTGAACTTGAGTTTGCTCCTTTTTAATAATTGACAAATTTTATTTCCATATACATTGCTCCTTTTAATAATTGTTTTTTTATTATTATTTTGAATCTTTTTAGTATGCTTAGCGCAAGAGACACAGAAGTTGCTTTCAAATTTTGGTGAGGCTACAACCCTGCTATTATAATCGAAAATATTGGTTAAAATTTATCTATCTTGGTTTATTTAGAATCTGTAATTAAGTATATAAGTTTTTTTTTTTTTTAATTATTTTGTTTTACCCTGCTCTACTCTACTCTGAACATCCTATTCTGAACTCAATCTCAATTGCTAAAAAATCTTACTTTTGGGGGAGGAAATTACGCTTCCAATTTGAGCAATCCTTCAAATGCTGAATGTTTCATTGCGCTGAATCAAAATCAACGATGAAAGAAACAGACAACCAAGTTCGGTTTGAATTGGTAAGGTTTAAACTTCTATTTTTACTATTAACAAATTTTAATAAATGATTTATAAATCTAATTTAAATTATGTGATCTGCCTAGCTTTGAAATTAACTCTTTTCACAATAAACTTGAAAAAAAAAAAATTCAAATACATTGTGCTACCAAAAAAAGGGCTGAGGAGTCGTAAGCAGCTGTCCAAACAAAAAGCTGCTCGCACGGTCTTTCATATCACCGCCACCAGAGCCACCACCTCCTCAGCTTCCCTGATTGTTCGTTGAATTCTAAATAAGTAGAGAAAAAATAAAAAAAAAAGTTCATTGAACACATCTCTGAAATCCCAAACGGAACTTTAACCTAATCTGGCCTCAATTCAACCGTTTTCAACTGGAGAAAGAAAATAGAAGAAAAACCAAATATACCAAATATCACCCCTTTCAGTTCCCACCCACAACAATGACAGAGACGCCCTTCGCAAAACTCCCTGACGACGTCGTTCTAAACATTTTCTCCAAGCTCGAACACCACCCCAAAAGCTGGGCTTCTCTCGCTTGCGTCTGCGCAAAATTCTCCTCCCTAATACGGAACACCTGCTTTAAACAAAAATGCTCCAAAACCATCCCCGCCGTCTGCTCCGATCTCCTCTCCTCATCGTCCTCCCCACCCGGCGGCTGGGCCTCCCTCCACAAGCTGTCTGTCTGCTGCCCTGGCCTTCTCCACGCCGGCGTCATTCTAGAGAACTCCTGTTTCGGCCTCGAACACCAGCTTGTCCCCGACGATAATTATCACAAGCCAGCCAATTCCCAAGACTCAACGCCGTCCACCAAGCCCTGTTCCAGCAGAACTGTAGCGACTTCAAATCCGGATCCGGAAGTGGACGTTCCTGGGTGCGATTGTTCCTGGTCACTTTTCGAAGATCTCTATTACGACACCGTTTATAACGCATCCGATTCGACAGAGGGCTATCCTGAGGAAACAACCGATAATGCACCAACTAAAATTTGGCGTGAATTTTCCGTTTGTAAAAGAAGGAAGATTTATAGATCACTGAGGTCCCATTTAGCAACCGGTGCTTGGAACTTAAGCCGAGAACAAGGAAATAAGTTATTAGCGAGCCGTTTTCGAGGCGATTGCTTATACATTAGCGATTGGCCGGGATGCGTTCACACAGAGGAGAAGCGAAATTACATGCTTTTCAGAGGCATCTTCAAGAATTTCAAGAAATCTCGGGTTTGGAAGACGTTAAATGATGGGAACAGAAGCAAGATTGATCTGAATTGCTCGTTTTGCTCATGCAAAGACACTTGGGATTTGCATTCTGCTTTCTGTTTGAGGCGGGTTTTCGGGTACCATGACGACGGTGAGCCTGTTGTTCGAGCTTATGTTTGTGAGAATGGACATGTTTCTGGTGCTTGGACTGATTTGCCTTTATACACTTAAAAGAGAAGAGAGTGTATCACATCAAAATTACTAGTAAGTTGTTTCATCGAAATAAAAGGAATTTTAATATTGTGTCTGTTTTATTGGGTTTGAGCTTTTGATAAAAGAATGTACTTTTGAATTTGGTTTTCTCTGAAGATGACACTGGTTTTGGAGATATGATTATGTTTAATTTCTTTTAACCAAGTTATTTTTATATGTTACATTGTTTCTTGTCATTGAATCTTATATCATCAAGTGAATGTGTGCGCAGCCATTGTTCAATGATTGAACTTTGGTCTTTGGAAAATGAAATTTCACAGTTTTATACCAAGATGGGGAACACTTTGTCTCCATTAATGGCAGATTACAAAAATGAGAGTAGCAGAAGCTGAATTCCAGTCTCTGAACTATTAATTTTTAAATTTTAATAATTATTTTTTCTCTTACTAATCAATTTGTTTGACTATGCTAATTCAAAGATTAGATACATTTTCGAAAGTGTTAGAAAACAATGACTCCATATCTAAATTTATACATTTGTTTGACTATGCTCTAGGATGACAGTCCGCTGCTATTTTATACAGAATCTAAATTTAATTTTTGTTTATCAAAGCAATCGACTCCATATCAATTTGTAGTCGATTGGTCTTCTTGACAGTTTAAGGCAGTCAACTGCCGACATAATCAGTCTTCAATATATGATTCTCCTTAAACTTAAAATCATTTTTTTAGAACCATGATTTAATATATGGGTTTTTTACTGCTTATATTAAATCTTGAAAATACGGCTTTGTGTTTGCACCACGCGACTGGGTACTATAATCAATTTCTAGTAATGTTTGATTCTCTTTTTATTTTTTATTTTTTGGACTTTTTCATGTCATTTCAACTGAGTGTCATTCAACCTTTGGCCTTGGCTCATAATTCTCTTTTCTGTTTTAACGTTTGTGCATGCATGTAATCATTTTCAATTGTTACTAATTTCTTAGAAGGATCCTCTTAAAAGTTTCTTGTTGCTATAGCTAAATTTGGGAAAAGAGTAATTTTAGACATTCAAGAGGATCAAAAGCACTTAGACACAGTTTCATGTGCTGAAAAAAGCTTGATAGTCTCCTTGACATAATGTGTTTGCGAAGGGCTATCTCCTTCCGGAAATGCCAGACAGACTAGCAAAGTGCTTAAAAAGCAAGTTCCAGACCTCCTCGTTAGCTTGGGAAAGCCATAAATCCTGTCCAAGCTGAAAATAGTTCTCTAACCATACCAGGAAGAACCTGATGATTTGTTGATCTGGATCATGTTTGACCTCTGCTGATTGTTTCAGCCATGATTGCATCTGTGAATTGTCACTCGCATTGTTTTCAGGAGAGAGTATCTCCAGGAATTGCCCTGGAACATGAGGCTTCCAAATTATAGGGTCTAGCGGGTATATGCAGCCTTGTCCTAGCTTTTTACTGAGGCTGTGGTTAAAGGAAAAATTTTTTTATATTAGTGGCTTGCTCTGAATGTTATTAGAGATACACACTGAGATCTGAGTTTTCAAATGCCTTAAAGCAATCTAGTCATGTATAAAGTGTTGGGTAAATCATCTGCAGCTGTCACAGTTTTCAGACCTGATGATGAAAACATGACAAAAAACTTTTAATTGAAACCGTTACATGTCTTTTGCCGTATAGCTTATGTTTGAGTGATATGAACTGCTTAGATAAAGGCTACATACAGTAGGAGTCCAGTTCATTGATTTATAAAACAGATGAATGATAGAATGACTTGTTTTCTGGGTTTGCATTTCCAGTTTTGAAGAGAACCTTTCTCCTGGAAGCAATGTTTCTGACCGAATATGAAAAGTTGTCAAGTAGCTCATGGTAGGGAGGCAAAGGGCAGGAATGGGGAACTCATGCAACCATTTAGCACAGGCAAACAGCCAAAACCACTTAAACCAATTCCTTATACGAGTCTTTGCCCTTCGCTAAAAGCAGAAAAGGACATCCGAATGTCTAACCCAAAAGTTTCTTGATTACCAAGTGGATTCCTCGTGATGAGATTGTTCTTGTACGATCCTATTTCAACAAGTTGCCATCCAATTCTATCATGGAACAATAGTTCTACACTGAGCTGAACTCTGTGAGGGTAAAGCGAAATGACGAGTCTATGTTCCTCGCTAACAATAGTTCTTCTAAGTTTGACACTACCCGTGCTTTGCACTGATAAATATAGTGGATTTGACTTTCCGCCTGAATTTGTCTTTGGTTCTGCTTATTTGGATGATCCAGATTTGAGAAGATATCCTAAACTTTCGAGAGATTGGTATCCCCATTTTCTCAAGGGAGGAAGCGTCAGTCCAAATGGAGTGATCTGCTCTTTCCCACGGCCATTTCTTCCAAAGGAAAAGAATAATGACCTTGTGTTGATTTTCCATGTTTCTAAGCTGTACTTTTCCCTTTTGACCAAACAAAGCGATGGACTTCCTGGAAGCATATCACTCGATAAATGCTAGGTGCACGTCCGTGACTGTTTCTTCAAACTGAGCGAAGTTCAATTGCATCAAGTTTCCTCATTTTACCTGCAGGAAATCCTCAAATGCACCGGCCATTAGCTTTTGTTCAGAAATCCAATGTCTATTACAGCTTCCTTTCATCTACTAGGCGAAATTTTAAACAACATAGATAAAAGATATAGATGAATGCATCAGCATGTAATGAGCAAAGGGACTCGTCAATTTCGAGGTCTGCCCCACGGGCAAATTTGCCATAAATTACAAAAATGATCAAAGTTGATCGATTCTTATAGTTTCCTTTTATGCCAGTCATAAATTTAGATGCAATCATTTGAAACAAACATGGACAAACCTATTGATAAGCATTTGCAACCAAACTTTGACTGCATCATCTAAGCAAAACGCCTATAGAGGAAGCTCATAGACCTGTTGCCAGAATCAGAGCTATGTGTAGGATGATATGACCCCCAACCTGAGTCTCTTGATATGGTTGGGAAATGTGATAAAAGCTCTCTTTCCAGAGCACTATAATTATTTGGAAACAAACTTTCTGCTTCGTGTAGGTTCTGCCTCGATGAACTTGATGGAGGATAGATATAGAAGCCGCCACCTTGATCAGGTTGTGGGACTACTGGGGCTAGTGGGGCCAAAGCTCTTCTCATTCCAGGAACTACAGCAGCAGGCACACCAGGTCGATTGAAGCGCTGTTGATAGAAATGATGTTGCTGATGATAAAAGGCAAGAGATGCATGGGTCCTATCATGAGTATGAGCAGTGCTGCCTGGATGACAGGGAAAAACTGAAGAGACATACGAACTCCCACCTCTAGAACTGGACCTATGAAGAGTCAATGACCATTTAGCTTTCCAATAGTCAACAGCATTCACGATCAAAAGGAAAGTGGTAAGTATCTCTTTTCCAATCATGTTAGCTATTTTGAAAAAAAAGTACCACATTCTTAAAAATCCATCGCTGAATTAATCATTTTGGGCTCATAAGCAAAGAGAACTTATATTCATGTGATTTTTAACAAAAGTAAACTTGGGTTTTATAAACACATTTAACATGATTACATCACAGACCATGCTCTGTCGTACCTAGAATTCAAGAGCATTACCATGACATTCACACCCCCTCCCTATATATATATATAAACACACAAATAAATAAATTTTATGACTATTTTCACATGGAACAGAACTAATTGAACACAACTGTCATGTTTCTGTAATCACTGCCAATAACATCAGGTAGATATTCAAACTCATCTTAGATGGTGCCTTACCCATGCTCCAAGGGAAAAGGATGTGGAAAAGATCCGGCTCTACTCAAAGCATTAAGTTCCCCATTGGAAGATCTGAAAGCTGCAGCTGGAACAGAAGCTGGATCAGTATTGCTGATATGGCTATCAGATACAGACAAATTTGGAGAATGCCAGCCCCAACTATGATATTGGATACTAATGGTGGGCAAAGCATGGGGAATAAAAATCTCATTGTGTCCAGACAGGCTGTTTGAATGGCGATTAATGTTGGGATCATTAACACTATCACTAGATCTTAGAGTTGTGGGTGGAAGTGGTCCAGCATATGCAACATATGAATGAGCCACAGATGAAGCAGCAGCTTGTTCAGCAGATATAGCATGGTGTCCATGTATTTCATGATCTACATGGAGAAGAAATTTCATTTTTGTGTCACAGTTGTTGCCTCATTGAATCACCAGAGAAATGGTATGTAGAAAGTGATTTTATTCATAAAAAAAAAAATAAAAAATCCTTACATGTAGTAGATGGAGGTTCCACTTCCCTGAAAGATATAATAAAGCACCAACATGTCAGTGACAGCAGCAATGTTTTTATCAAAGGAACTGCCGAGCATTTTCAATAAACAGACAACAAGATTCTAATATAAGTACTTTTCCATCTTGTTTCACAGTTCCATCAAAGAGAACAGGAGAAATGAGAGATCTGACACCATAAGAAAACAACTGCAGTTGCTGAAGCAAAACAGAAGTTTACAACATAAGTGAAAACTAAAAAGAATACAAATTAACAATCCTGCACAACATTCAACACTACTTATAATCCTTCAATTATAAGTTTAAAACCTTGCACTCAGCATGCAATACTCTTTTACCCTACTATTCCTTTCAATGACTTTATCTGTCCTAGGAAAATGTATCTACATAACATTCTTAAACAAAAGTATACGTAAATCCCTTGATTTTAGGAGTCTAGAATTTTTAAAATGTAACAAGTTCCAAATAATGGGTGGCACTAAAGCAATAAGCTATTGTCTGCAATTTAACCCCTTCAACCTTGTTAGCCTAGTTCCTAAATTGGTTGGAAAGAAAAACTTCAACTAGAAACAAGCTCAGAGGGAGGAGGTCATAATTATCTTGGGGGTAAAAAAGCTAGAATGCTAAAGAAATCAAAGCCCATGTAGAGGAGGAACTATGTAAAAGGCAGCAACATCAGATAAAAATATTCCAAATATGCAGCTAAATTATTGTAAACAATTATGCTAATGTATTCTTTGAGCACTAAACAACTAGAAATTCAAGAGGATATAAGCTTAACAGTTATGAAATCATAG
Organism: Durio zibethinus; assembly: GCF_002303985.1. Next base: position 5,838,710 of record NW_019168049.1, read on the forward strand.
TACAAAAACTAGGTCAAAATGAAATCAACAATGCAAAAAGAGGGATCTTGCTCACTCAGATAATGAACCAATTCTTGTAAATTCACCAAATGGACACCAGTGAACTCTAAATGGCTGCAAAAACAAAATAATAATAATAAAAAAAAGATGCTATCAAGAACAAATTGTAAGAAATAATTTATACATTTTGAAACAGCAAGCACAAAGTGGATTTAAAATGGAAAAACCTGAGGCACCTACATAACAAGTTTTGTAATGGAAAAGAAATAATAGTCTACATTCTTCATACTATTTTAGTGTTGAAAGGAGTTTTAATAGTCTTACTATTACTCTTATTTTTATCTTTTTGTCTTGCTATTACTCTTATTTTATTTTTTTTATTTATTCGTATGAGAAAGAAAGGATTCTTATTAAGACTTTAAAAAATCTCTCTCAAAAGAGAAAGTTGTCACAAATTTCAGTGGTGAAAAGGACACAATTAAAACGAATTTGACATTTCCTAAACTTTTCTTTCTGTGAACATTGAAGCCTATATTTATATTTTTTGCGACTAAGACATTAAGAGCAGCATAAAGATGGAAAAGCATATACAATATTGCAAGCCATAATCTGCATGAACCTAAAAGACTTCACCATTTTAGGCATGCCACTGGACACATGCCAATATCTTGAAAAAGATAATATCTCTTCCAAGTTAAAAATGCAGCTATAAGATAATAAACAGCAATACAGACTGATAGAAAACATAGGAAGTTTGTTAATACCATTTCAGAATAACCTTGATCATAATAATCATCATCAACATTCCAGTCCTCCATGCTTAGCTCAGGAAATGATCGAGTGGAGCCATTTGCATACAACCATTGACCTTTTTCAACTTTCCGGCAATTCGGGCATTGCATAGTCCCCTTCATATTAAATGCTGAACCGATGCAATCTGCGGAGTATGGGTCATAAGCAGCAAATTATGAAAACCAATTATGATATAATGCGTGTATGGGCCAAACCAAAAGACAACAAGACAATGTAAAAGCGTGCTTCAAGCAGAAACCGTAAATGCACGAGGTTTGCTTCATCTAAAAATCTCTTTCGCCTTCACCCCTTAGCTTATCGGACAACCTTAAGACTCCTGCCTAAAAGTTGTAAGTCCTTTTGAAAGGCAACCAATTGATCATTGATTCCCAATATCAAATTGACAAGATTATCTCCGTAGACTTCTATCACCATAATTCCATTGATAATTCATAAAGTTGTTTATTGATGAAATGTATACACTAACGGTGCATCAAATATAATTTCAAAAAGAAAACAGCATAATTAAGAAACATGAAAAATACCCAGATGGAACTCATGACCACATTGGAGCTTAGCCCTGGATCTGCCGCCAGTATCGGAAACCAAATCAAGGCAAATCGAGCATGAGACCTCAGAAGATGGAGCTGCTGCAGCATCCCCTTCATGACCGTTCATCAGTTGATGACGATGATGATCATCATGATCAAGATCACAATCAAGCGAGCCCACCATACCTTTTCCCACCAATCAAAAACGCATAATAAAAAAAAAGCCCAACCAAATTGGAAAAGAAATCCGAAACGGACAAATCCCAATCTGGTTTTTTTTTCTTGGTTGTGTATCTGGTTTATGTGTTGGGTTTGGAATTTGGATGCGAGGATATGTATCCGACCTGTCAGATTAGGTTGTTGGGACTCTCAACAGCTTTTTGCGGACTTTTGTCTTTAATGTATTGAAGTACTCTACTTTTACTGCACTACGCCCGAATCTATCAATTTAAAACACTACAATTATACCATACAAGAATATACAAATTAAAAAATATAAAATAACACAATTTAAAATTTTAATTAAATTTATGTGAATTTAATAAAATAAAAAATATATTTCATATTTTCATATCAATATAAATTATTTCACTTAATTTTTTTATAAAATATAATAAAAATACACAAATTATTAATATTTTATATTATACAAATATATATTATCAAATTTTTACGTCCCACCACAAGGAAAATATTGTATTTTTACTTAGAATTAGTAATTTTAAATGGGATATAATACCCTAAAAAATAAAAAAAATAATGCAATTTAAAATTTTAGACAAATTTATATATCAATTTAGAAAAAAAAAGAAATTTTTTTATATTCAAAGTATGATATAAATTTGACGAAAAAATATTTTATATTTTACACATATTTAGTAAACATTAATACAATACATATACACAAATTAGACATCTACTTCTACTTTTACTGATTTCTTTCTTCTTTTTTTTTTAATTTAAACTTAAATGAACCCTCATTTATTGGATTGTTTTTAATGTTGTCACTTGTCAACTAAGCACTTACTCATTCAACACTCATCAAATTTTATTTTTTTTTATTTTTTTTTTGAAAAAATGGTGCATATATTATGGAAATTAATCAACATTTTGAGAGGAAAGAATTAGTCAAAGGCTCATGTGAAGCATATTTAATATTATTATTTTGATTATTATTTTCTTCGATAAATTTTATGTTTAATTATATTTGTTCTTTCTTCATTAAGGAAGTAGCTGTATCTAGGCTTCTGCAATCGATAGATAGGAAAACCAGCCACATTTTCTGGGCTTCTCGAAAACGTATATGTTACAAAATATAAACTAGCATAATTGTAGACCCTACGCTTAAATATATGTTAATAATAAAATTTGGAGTATGATTTAAATGAATTATATTATTATTTTAAAAGGTGGTATTTAATAAGTTTAAATTTAAATTTTCATATTTATAATTATTTTTTAATTTTTGAAACACGATCTACTTCATATAAAAAAAAAATATTATACACGTTAGTAATTAAAAAAACAATTGTATGTGTTGGAGGTAAAGTATCACTGAATGTTTCTTAATTCGAAATTAAAATACATAATAACATGATTAAAGCAAATAATTCAACCTTTAAAAATAGAGCCTCTCTTTGAACAATTATAGAACTTGGGCTGCAGTTACAAAGATCAGTCCTTGAAGTAAAATATCTTTGCCTGTATGCTCTGACTTTGAAAGAAGTGGCTCTTCCACACAAAATAAGGGTCCTTTTGGTCCATTCATTCATTCGTAATTCTTAGGTCATAATGATGAACATTTGCAGCGTTGCTTAAAATGTAGACTTTGAAGGTTGAATGAATTCTCACAGCCACCCATATGTGCACCGCACGAGTTTTCTGCTAAAAATTTGAGAGCGCTTTGATTTGAATAAACATTTGCGGGGGGAAATGTGGAAACAGCATGATTCATCATGAGTACTTCTTTTTTTTTTTTGGGCCAAAATCATGATCAGTTCGAGACTAAGTCTTTTAATGTAAACAGATTTACCAACCGACTTAATTAGCCAATATGTCAAGCCAAAAGACATAATGATGACATGACCGGATTGGATGGAATGTAAACTTTTATGTTGAAATCATGGTAGTTAATTTTATTTTGATATTGGTTGTATTGATCAGTATAGTTTAATTATATTAAAATATAATATATTTAAAAATAAATTTTTTATTGAATTTAATATCGAATAATATTAATTATTTTTATTAATTTTAATTTATTTTAATAAATTTCAGTAAAATAATATGTTTCGATCGATATGTGAATAAAATTAATTAACAAAATCACTTTTAAAAGTTAAAATTTTTATGTTTTATTTTAATTTTTCAACTAAAAGTTTATAAGTATTTTAATTTTTTTCAAAAAAATAATTATATTCTTTTTAAAAAATTTAACAATCATAAAACTTTAGTTAATTTTTTCATTTCGTTGTTTTTATCTTAATATTTATATAAAAAATATTTATTTAAATATCATATGATTAGATTAAATATTAAAAATATCATGAAAATTTTATGATATTATTTCTCATGCTTTTTAAACTTATTTATTTGATTTTTGAATATATTACATATGTATTTTGTAGATTATTAATAATATTATAATGTACAAGTTCATATATATTTACAAATATATTTATACTAAATCAAAAAATTCAAAACAATATGTCGAAACAATTGGTATAAGTATATATCATTTAAAAAAAAAAACTAAAATATTATCCGATACGATATTAACAACCTTTGTTGAAATATAAAAAAAAAAGCTCTTAAATTATTTAATTTTTTAAAATATCTTTATATTTTTATTATATCTAAATAAATTTTATTCTGTGATTTGTATTTAAATAAATTCATAATTCATACAAATATTAATTTATGTTAAGAAGTTATTTATATATAAATTAAAAATTAGGAGTTTATTTTAGTGCAAATAAAAGTAAAAGGCATATTAGGTACAATAAAAATATAAACATTTATCTAAATAAAATAATAAAATTAATAAAATTTATTTTAACCAAATTTCTAATATATTTGGAACTATAGATTAACAATAAATATACTTGACTTTATGGTTTTCTCTCTCTCTTTTTTTTTTTTACAAAAAAGATTACAAATAGGTTGTTAAAGTTAAGATTTTAACTTTAAATTTAGTAAATACTATCTTTTAAAAATAAAAATATGGATCAATCAAATTAAATTTTTTCAGATTTGAATCAAGGGGTTTTTTTAATCTTATTACATACTATATACTTATAAAGCTTTTACTATTTTATTTTTTAAATTAAAAAAAATCACTAGAATGAATAGGCTTTGCTTGATGATTACTGAAAACAATACTTTTGTGATTTGAAAAATAAAATTTAATGAGTAGAGAAATAATAGTCATTTACAATTGCTAGCTCTATGCTTGATTTATTATTATATATACAAGTGTTAAAGCCCCATGTTGCGGGTTTATTATTTAATGCTTCAATGTTTCAATTTTCTTGAACAATGCATTCATAACTTGAGGAATCAATCCTGTCTCGTAACCATTTTTGATAGCTATCCCTATGGTATATGTCTTCCCAGATCTCGTTTGCAACAATTGCACATGTCAACCATGAATATAAATACCAAGACATTAAAAAAGGCTTGTTTAACTTAGAGTAACTCTAATATATCAACCGATATTACCTAACTATAAGCAAGTACAATAGCATTGTATCCGTAGAACAAACCTTCAACTAGAGGAGCAACACATTCTTCAAACATGGAAGGTGACGGAGAACCACCATTTCCATAAACATGATCAAATGTAAAGGAATGTGTCCCTATTTGCATCTGTACCCAAAGCCAAAAATAATTATATTGCTAAAGTAACCTTCAACCAAGCTACAAAAGTCAAATCAATTATATATCATCAAATATAATGACATAAAAAAAATCATTTTAAGGTAATAACTAATAAACTAAAAGAAATAAAAACTCCTTTGACGCGTATCTTCTTATTTCGATATTATTAAATACAATGGAGCCATAATCCTGTTTCGCTCAAAGAAGAGAATTTTCATACTTAAACACATTTCAGAAAGGGTAAAAACTTGAACCATTATTTTTATCTTATTGATTCCTTTAAGCAAAATTACTATAGGAACCATCTTCCAAAAATTATTTATATTTGCAATTTTTTCTATTGATAGCATGAAAAGAAATCAGATGTGTCACTTGAGATAAGAGACAGTGGAGACTGGCAATCCTAAGTTTTAGCTATAGGCTGCTTTTTTTTCTTCATACAAAAGAGTTTGACCAGTGGACATTGTAATTAAAAATTTTCCAATAATAAGTATTTGAAGCTAAATAGCATTAAAACAAACACTTCTTTGCAAAGATACTCTTCTGATTCCCTTTTTTCAGCTACAGCATTTCAGTGCAATTACTGGTAAAGCAGAAAAAGAAGCTGTCTAACCATACTATCAGCATAATACCACCTATCTAACCATCTTTGCATTGGATACTCCAGCAGCAGCAATTAAAAATTTGTGCATTAGATTGTGTTACACAAATGAAACGTAATTTAGGTATATATAAATTCAAGAAATAAGCACAGAACCAATGAAAGAAATGTCTTCTCCTATGAAGGAATACACTTTCATTTGAAGTCTGAAAATGTTATGCAAAACCTCACATACACTGACTCATATTTAATAGTTCTTTGAACACCCGATCTAGCCAGATCACTTTTAAGTTCAAATTCTTCTCATAATCTCACGCAAAATAAGTTTTCTATGAATAACATTTCTTAGTAAGGGCAAACAAAATGTTCATTACCAGTTTTCTCATTGCAAACATTGTGTAAATGAAAATGATTAGAGTAGCAAAAAAACATGAAAACGATTAATATACAGTATTTATAAAAATTAGAGTGCAATTGATGAAAAATAACTGAAATCAAACAGAACGAAATACCGGAAGCAAAGAAAAATTAAAATGGATACAGATCCTTAAATAGCATGAGGAAATTACCTCAATACAAACGGCACTTTAAGTTTTTGTAGAACAGTGTCACCAAAGAAATTAGCTTCCTTAGCCATCCTACACAGAACTCTACAGACAATTTTTCCCGAACACATACCAACTATTACCTTCTCATATGGCAAATCAAAAGAATATAATATGAGCAAATTATGTTTAACAGAAGTAAGGCAAAAGCTAAAAAAACCATAACAGTAAAAAATTGTGCACTTGCCTGTTCACCAGGGTTTAAACTCTCATCATCTAGTGCATGGTTATACTCTGTTAATGGAATATGTGATTACCTAAAGTTACCCCACTCCATATTGATAACCTTTAGCCATTATCAACAGCAACTTTAGTATTCATACTTCCTAATTAAATAGTTCTATTTCATACTTATGTGGATAACATCATTGATTTTAATTGTGACGTCAACACAGAAAAGAAACAGTCTCAAAGCTATAGAAAGTTACTAATAGCAATTAAAGAACAGCCAACCATCTTTCCTGATTAGGGTAGTAGACCATGCCATTTTGGCATTGTCTGTGCACGTTCCACATAAGCTACATTTGATCCAGTACCAAGGATCACAACAGCAACAACATCACTGTTAGTATACCTACCTTTAGCTAGTGTTCCAACGATATCATTGACCTACCGTCAAAGACTTTGTAGTAAGAAATTATGGGAAAAGAATAACCATAATAATAACCAAGATAATATTCTGTATTAGGTCCACAGCTCAAATTCTTGTATATAAAGGTCCTATAAGCAAAAAAAAATTCATAACATAAACCTACCAAAGCTGAAACACGCATGTCAAGGCTAATGAATCTGCTATGTATTTTACACAATGAATCTGCTAATATATAACAATTTCATGTGACAATGAATCTGCTAATAAAAATTGTTAATCATTTACTCTTTGTGCCCATGTCAAAACAAGGCTTGGCTTAGCTCCCTTAACACATTTTCTCCTTATATTAAAATAATAATAATAATCTTGCAATATTAACAGCACGACATGTAAATATTACAAACCAGAGATTTTGTTTCCAATAGAGAAAGAAACTTTATAATTCAATTTTATAATAACATCACTAAGAGATCCTTGCTTCATGCATCATTACACTCAATAGTTTTCAACTTTGTATAACTGGAGCAATGAATGAAGCATCATCTTGCACATAAGATTTTTAAATTCTTAGTCAAACTACATTGCTTGTGTTAAGAAAATGGGGTCCAGTCCCATGTAAGTGGTTTTGGACCAAGTAAAGGCCATGGGCCTTGATCTTTTATTTTACACAGAGCCCTAGCTACTTAATAAAAAAAAAGAGGTGGGGTTGTTTTGTGTGTGTGTCGAAAACCAAGCAGAGAAAGAAGAAAAGCCAGGAAAAGCAGAGAGAGAAAAAGGAGAAGGGAGAGTTGGTTGAACGGAAGTCGATCCGTGGTCCGATTGAGTTGGAACCTTGTCAGGAGGTTTGTGATTCAGAGTTTGACATTCTGAACGGTGAAGATCGGGTTTGAAGCTCTCTAGGAACAAATCCAGGGTGTATTTGTTGAGTCACTTATTTGGTGAGATTTCTCCAATTGTTTCTCTAGTTGTTGATTAGCTCTAGTTTTAGCTAGAGAAGAACTTTGTATAACTATTATTTGATAGTGAAGATTTTTCTGGCGGCCCGTGGTTTTTTCCCTCTACACTGGAGGGTTTTCCACGTAAATCTTGGTGTGCTTTATTTTTCTGCGCATTTGATTATTGATTGTTGTCTATTGCTTCTGTATTGTTGTGATTATTGCTTCAGGCGCAACAAGTGGTATCAGAGCGAGGGTTATTTTGAGACATCGATACAGAAGCAACCCAGGATAGAAGTAAATTCTGTTTGAGATCATGGAAGGTGATACAGGTTCCATGATAAAATTGACAGCATCAAATTATTCAATTTGGAAGCCTATGATGGAGGATCATCTATACTGCAAAGATTTGTATGAGCCAGTATTGGGTGATTCGGCTAAACCAGCAGATATGAAAGATGAAAGCTGGAAGAAGCTAGGTAGAAAGACGCTGGCTACAATCAGAAAATGGGTTGATATCAGCGTGTTCCATCATGTAGCGCAGGAATCGGATGCTCACATTGTTTGGGAAAAATTGACAGCATTGTATGAGAGAAAAACAGGTATGAATAAAGTTATGCTTGTTAAAAAGATTGCAACTTGTAAGTCTAAACATAAATCTAAGTTTAGAGGTAAAGTGAAGTGTTTCCATTGTGGTAAGGCTGGTCATATAAAACGAAATTGTAGAATCTTGAAGCAAGAGCGAAAAGATGAGAAAGGCAAGAGTTCAGATGATGGCAATGTTGCAGCAGTGAATTCAGATAGTGATTCAGTTACTTTGATTTGTACACATGGTGATTGTAATCATGTTAGTGATCCTGACATTGAGTGGATAGTTGACACAGGAGCGGCATATCATTGTGTTCCTAAGAGAGAGTTGTTTACAACTTACAAAGTAGGAGACTTTGGTTGTACCAAGATGGGAAACAAGAGTGTGTCGCAGATTGTTGGGATTGGTGATATTGTTGTACAAACTAGTACAGGCTGCATGTTGACTTTGAGAGATGTCAGACACATTCCAGATATGAGAATGAACTTGCTTGCTATTAATGTCCTTGATAAGGAGGGATATGAAAGCCGACAAAAGAATGGACAGTGGAAGCTTCTCAAAGGATCTATGGTAGTTGCAAGGGGAAAATTATGCTGCACAATGTATAAGACATGGATGCAATTGAACGGTAACCAGGTAAATACCGTTGAAAATGATGTTTCAGCAAACTTGTGGCACAGGAGGCTGGCACACATGAGTGAAAAAGGGTTACAGGTTTTGGCAAGGCACTCTCTCATTCCCTTGACCAAAGGTATGTCTCTCGATTCATGTGATTATTGTTTGTTTGGTAAGCATCATAGAGTTTCTTTTCGTAAAAGTTCTCAGAGAAAAGAAAATAGATTGGAATTAATTTATTCTGACGTATGTGGTCCCATTGAGGTTGAGTCATTAGGTGGTAGCAGATATTTTGTTACTTTTATTGATGATGCTTCACGTAAAACTTGGGTGTATATGTTGAAATATAAAAGTCAGGTACTGCAGTATTTTCAAAAATTTCATGCCATGGTTGAAAGGATGACAGGGTTACCCTTAAAGTGTATTCGAACTGATAATGGTGGGGAATACACATCTAAAAGCTTTGAAGAGTATTGCTCAAAGCATGGGATCAGGCATGAGAGGACAGAACCTGGAACACCGCAGCATAATGGTATAGCTGAAAGAATGAATCGCACCATTGTGGAAAAAGTCAGATGTATGTTGAGGATGGCAAAATTACCAAAGCCATTCTGGGGTGAAGCAGTCAACACAGCTTGTTATTTACTTAACAGGTCACCATCAGTTCCTTTGGGCTTTGACATTCCAGAAAGAGTGTGGACAGGAAAAGATGCTTCATACTCTCACTTAAAAGTTTTTGGGTGTAAAGCATTCATGCATGTACCAAAAGAGCAGAGGTCAAAGCTTGATAGTAAAGCTACACAGTGTGTGTTTGTAGGATATGGTGATGAGGAATTTGGCTACAGGGTATGGGATCCAGTAAAGAGAAAGACAGTCAGAAGCAGAGATGTGGTCTTTCATGAAAAAAAACCATAGCAGACCTTGAGAAAAATGAGAAGACTACACGAGTTACTGTTGAGTGTGATGTTTCAACACCGACAGGGATTTCACAGGAAAGAGCCACAGATGGTGAAAATGAGCCAGAAACAGAACTTGGGGATATGAATGAGCCAGCCATAGTTGGTGATGAGCCAGATGCTATTAGTTTTGAGCAGGGGGAGCAATCCTCTCTACCTGAGAGTGTTGAGCAGGGGGAGCTACCTTCAGCATCAAGTGATGTAGAGTCTCAGCTCAGGAGATCTACTAGAGAGCGCAGGCCATCTACCAGGTATCCAAGTTCAGATTTTATTTTAGTTACCAGTGAAGGGGAGCCAGAAAGCTTTCAAGATGTGCAGGCTACTCCGGATAGAGAGCACTGGTTAAAAGCAATGAAAGAAGAGATGGAGTCATTGCGAAAGAATGGTACTTATGATCTTGTTAAACTTTCAACAGGGAAGAGGCCATTAAAGAATAAATGGGTGTTCAAGTTGAAAAAGGATGGTGACAAACTAGTGAGGTACAAAGCTCGATTGGTAGTAAAAGGTTTTTCTCAGAAACCAGGCATCGATTTTGATGAGATTTTTGCTCCAGTTGTAAAAATGAGTTCTATTCGAGTGGTACTGGGATTGGCAGCTAGTTTGAATCTTGAGCTTGAGCAACTTGATGTTAAAACTGCATTTTTGCATGGTGATTTGCAGGAGGACATTTATATGAATCAGCCTGAGGGTTTTGAAGTGAAAGGGAAAGAGCACTTAGTTTGCAAATTGAAGAAAAGCTTGTATGGCTTGAAACAAGCTCCGCGACAGTGGTACAAGAAGTTTGATTCTTTTATGATGAGTCATAGCTATAAAAGAACAGCAGCAGATTCTTGTGTGTATATTAAACAATTCCCTAATGGTAACTTCATTATCCTATTATTATATGTTGATGATATGTTGATTGTAGGACAAGATGCTAGTATGGTTTGCAGGTTGAAAGAACAATTGTCTAAGTCCTTTGATATGAAGGATTTAGGTCCAGCAAAGCAGATTCTTGGTATGGACATTATCCGGGATAGGAGAGCTGGAAAGCTGTGGTTGTCACAGGAAAAGTATGTTGAACGAGTGCTTGGTAGATTCAACATGCAACATGCTAAATCAGTTAGCAGTTCACTTGCCAACCATTTTCATCTAAGTAAGAAATCTTGTCCAGTGTCTAAGGAAGAGCAACTAGCTATGTCTAGTATTCCTTATTCTTCTGCAGTCGGTTCTTTAATGTATCTTATGGTTTGTACAAGGCCTGACATTGCTCATGCAGTTGGTGTAGTGAGCAGATTTCTTTCTAATCCAGGGAAGGTTCACTGGGAAGCAGTAAAATGGATTTTTAGATATTTGAGGGGTACCTCAAAAATGTGTTTGACTTATGGAGTTTCACAACCAATTCTAGAAGGGTTTACTGATGCTGACATGGCAGGCGATCTTGATGGTAGGAAATCTACTTCAGGGTATTTGTTTCACTTTTGCAGGAGGAGCTGTATCTTGGCAGTCTAAGTTGCAGAAGTGTGTTGCTTTGTCAACTACAGAAGCTGAGTATATTGCAGCAACTGAAGCATGTAAAGAAATGCTTTGGATGAAACGTTTTCTTTTTGAATTGGGGTTGAATCAGAAAGAGTATGTGGTATTTTGTGATAGCCAGAGTGCTTTAGATTTGAGTAAGATACCATGTACCATGCTAGAACAAAGCACATTGATGTTAGATATCATTGGTTACGTTCAGTGATTGAAGAACAGCAGATGCTATTGAAGAAAGTCCATACTGATAAAAATGTGGCAGATATGTTGACTAAGATACTTCCCAGGGAAAAGCTTGAGCTTTGTAGTAACTTGGCCGGAATGAGTTCCCTGGCCAAGGTAAGTTCCAAATGAAACTGCTATGGTGATGAATCTCCTCCTAATGGGGCTGGAGGGGGAGATTGTTAGGAAAATGGGGTCCAGTCCATGTAAGTGGTTTTGGACCAAGTAAAGGCCATGGGCCTTGATCTTTTATTTTACACAGAGCCCTAGCTACTTAATAAAAAAAGAGGTGGGGTTGTTTTGTGTGTGTGTCGAAAAACCAAGCAGAAGAAAGAAGAACAGCCAGGAAAAAGCAGAGAGAAAAAAGGAGAAGGGAGAGTTGGTTGAAACGGAAGTCGATCCGTGGTCCGATTGAGTTGGAACCTTGTCAGGAGGTTTGTGATTCAGAGTTTGACATTCTGAACGGTGAAGATCGGGTTTGAAGCTCTCTAGGAACAAATCCAGGGTGTATTTGTTGAGTCACTTATTTGGTGAGATTTCTCCAATTGTTTCTCTAGTTGTTGATTAGCTCTAGTTTTAGCTAGAGAAGAACTTTGTATAACTATTATTTGATAGTGAAGATTTTTCTGGCGGCCCGTGGTTTTTTCCCTCTACACTGGAGGGTTTTCCACGTAAATCTTGGTGTGCTTTATTTTTCTGCGCATTTGATTATTGATTGTTGTCTATTGCTTCTGTATTGTTGTGATTATTGCTTCAGGCGCAACAGCTTGAACTGTATTTCTCCCTTATTTTCATTTTCAACAATTTTGTCAATGGAATTTATAGTGAAAGGAAATATCATCTTGCTGACAATTATAGTAGAACATGAGTAAATAGTTGTCTTTTGTATCTTAATATAGAATCCATACCCTTTTCAACAGACGCTCATGTTCAGATTCATCCATATGATATTTCTCTATCATCAAATCAGTTGATTTTTTTTGTGCTTTCATGACAACTAAAAACTAAGTTGTGTCAATAGCTCCCGTTGGTGGTGTGTAATTAGAGGCACCTGATTTTTTATGCTTAAAGGCACTTGATTCCCTATCAATCAATTATAGTAGAACATGCATAAATAGTTGTCTTGTGGACCTTAATATAGAATCCGCACCTTTTTCAACAGACACTCATGTTCAGATTCATCTATATGATATTTCTCTATCATCAAATCAGTTGATTTTTTTTGTGCTTTCATGACCACTAAAAACTAAGTTGTGTCAATAGCTCCCGTTGGTGGTGTGTAATTAGAGGCACCTGATTTTGTATGCTTAAGGGCACCTGATTCTCTATCAATCCAGAATAAAAGTTCTTAGTCAAACTATATTGCTTAAACTGTGTTTCTCCCTTATTTTCATTTTCAACAATTTTGTCAATGGAAATTATAGTGAAAGGAAATAACATCAATTGCTGACAGTTATAGTAGAACATGCATAAATAGTTGTCTGTGTATCTTAATATAGAATCCATACCTTTTTCAACAGACACTCATGTTCAGATTCATCCATATGATATTTTTCTATCATCAAATCAGTTGATTTTTTTTGTGCTTTCATGACCACTAAAAACTAAGTTGTGCCCGATAGCTCCCGTTGGTGGTGTGTAATTAGAGGCAACTGATTTTGTATGCTTAAAGGCACCTGCTTCCCTATTAATCCAGAATAAAAGTTCTTAGTCAAACTACATTGCTTAAACTGTATTTCTCCCTTATTTTCATTTTCAACAATTTTGTCAATGGAATTTATAGTGAAAGGAAATAACATCAGTTGCTGACAATTATAGTAGAACATGCATAAATAGTTGTCTTGTGTATCTTAATATAGAATCCATACCTTTTTTAACAGACACTCATGTTTAGATTCATCCATATGATATTTCTCTATAATCAAATCAGTTGATTTTTCTTGTGCTTTCATGACCACTGAAAACCAATTTGTGCCAATAACTCCCATTTGTGGTGTGTAATTAGAGACACCTAATTTTTTATGCTTAAAGGCACCTGATTTCCTATCAATCCATAACAAAAGTTTTTAATGAGCCCACTTGTTTCGTTCAATTTCCTACCACACATATTCATATTAAAAAAATTATTTTTAAAAACTAAATCCAGTATATCATATTGAAAACAAACAACTACAAAAGCAGCTTAAGGATTTGAATAGACCTTCAAATAATCAATAGTTGCATGCTTAGTTCCTTGATAATCTACAAAATAATTGTTACCCAATCACATTCAAATAATAATTTTTAATTAAAAAATAAAAAACCAATCAAAAATTAAAAATTTAAACTCTAAAAACGGAATTTGAATGTTTGAGGGAAATAGAAGAAGAACTTTAAGGAAGTAGCAAATGGGGAAATCGGTGGAGAGATGGGAAAAGACTTTATCCATGTGCTTAGAAGCCTTACACCAATAAGCCCAAAAGTGAAAGATAATCGTTGCTTCACTGTCACAGGCCATCAAACTCAAAGTCATGAATGACAAATCTCCATCAAAATTTTTAAAAAATAAAGTTTAATTATTAAAAAAATTCAGTTAAACCTCCAAAATTAAAAAAAAAAAAAAAAAGACTTACGGTGCTTCTTGTATAGAATCATCAGCTTTTTAGTGATTACTTCTCTGCAAACAAAATAGACAAAGAGAAAAAAGAATTACTACAATTTAATTTGAAAATTAAAAGAAAAAAAAAAGAGAAAAGAATAAAAAGAAATTATTACTTTTAAATAAAGATTGAAGAGATCGATAATGGTAGACCGAAGAGGATGGAACTGATAAGTTCGAGAATTTGTAACTATTGCCAATGATTCGTTCAACAAAAGAGATATCATTGCTTTGCATGCTCCAATGAAAGCTTTTGAAGAAGTTTCTAATTCAAATTTTTAGAGAAGAAGAATCTTTTTCCCAAATTAACCCTTAATTCTATAAGCTTTTCTCAAAATCTAACTCTTGATTATTTTAAATTACATCGCTTAACTGTCCCATTTTAGTAGGACAACTTTAATATATAGATATGGATATAGATGTTATAGTAACAAATATGAAAAAGATTACAAAGTCAAAATTATTAAGGTGAGAGCACTGAGAACTGAAAGACAAGGAAATCATCATATTTAATAGTCCTAATTGTTGCTTATTTGGAATTTTCACTAATTACAGTAACCGAGTAATTTAGTACTAGGTTAATTTGTTTCTTTGAACTATTGCATATTTGGCGATGCCTTATTATTAAATAAATTGGATTATTTTTATAATAATAATAATCGTTTTACTAAGTAATATACTAAATTTCTAAAACTCGAATGCTTTGAAGTAGAGGAGGTTGAACGAAAAGGCAAAGGAAAGGATTATATCTTATTATCCCCACTCACCAATCCCAGTTGTCTATTAAAAATACGTTTCAACTGTTTGTGTTACGCTCTTACTCTTTCTATTGAAGGAACAAGCGACAGAATATAACTCAAACAATATTAAAGAAGCTCAAGAAAATATTAAAGAAGTGTAGGAGGGATTTTCAATCCAAGAATGATGTTAATGGGCTTCTTGACATCCAAACTTGTCCCCACCATTACCCACGTATTTATATGTTGAGACAAAATTGTTTCTCAAGCATATCTGGTTTTTCTCCTTTGATGCTTTTGCTGGTTAAACCTCCCCTTTTGTTTTTTGGATAAATGGTATTTCATAAGTTCAAAAAGCATGTGCCTCCTTAATAGATGCATTTTTTCTTGTGGGTGCTTCTACTGCCCATGATTCAAGGGAAATACAATTTGATACTTAGGAGTATATACATTAGCAGTTATACAATGCCTAGAGTAATGGTGGTAAGTGAGTTTATGAGACAAAATAAACAGATTCCATGTTAAAAGCACTAGAGTTGATGATTGTCATCAATTTAATTGTCTCAATCATTTTATTCTGTGATCCAATATTGGGTCATCTTTATTTGTTACCTTTTCATACTTTTCATCTTTTGTTATTCTCTACTTCATGTGATCCAGATAACATTTCTTTGAACTTTAAATTATTTATTTGAAGTGGATTCTAAGGGAAAAAAAAATGAAAAGAAGAAAGGCTTTTAGTCTTGTAGAAGCTATTAATTTGTGGTCTATGTGATATATTTTATATAGTCTGATTTTGAACAAACAATATCATATCATAATTTTATTTCAACCTTTTATTCTCATCTGTATATACTTATGACTTAATCCCATCTTCATGGAAATTAATGTCCAGTGTGTGACGAGACCTTTTTTCCTTTCCCTTCTCAAGAAATGTCTGTGTAATAGGCTGCTTCAATAAGCGTGCACAGAAATTGCTTGAACTACATCTGGCTTCTGGTTTCAAGAAGTACTTCATTTGGTTCAAAGGCAAGTTTCAAGGCCGCCATGTTTCATTGGTTCAAGAAGGGAAGGACCTGGTTAACTATGCATTGATTAATGCTATTGCAATTCAAAAAATATTAAAGAAATATGATAAGGTATGTTTATTTCACTGCAGAGAACGTTCACTTTTCTGGTAATCTGGTTTGGTAGAAAATGCTCTTTACTATTAGGTTTATTTGCCTTCAAATGTAATGCAGGTTCATTACTCCAAATAAGGGCAAGCCTTCAGGTCACAAGCACAAAGTATACGCAGAAATCCTTCAATCACCATGGCTATGTGAGCCTACGGCTTTCCACATCAATTTGAGAGAAACATGTTGGGTCTAAGGTAACAAACATAACAATGAAGAAGCAATATATTTCAATAAACTTATAATAATAAATAATAATTAATAATCAATAACGCAAGAAAAATAAAACACACTAAGATTTATGTAAAAAATCCTCAAGTGTAGAAGAAAAAAATTACGGACCACAAAAAAATTCTCCACTATTAAATAATGGATATACAAAATTCTCCTATAGCTAAAACTAGTGCTAATCAACAATTAGAGAGACAATTAAAGAAATCTCATCAAATAAGTGACTCAACAAGTACAATCTGGATTTGTTCCTAGAGAGCTTCAAACTCGATCTCCACCATTCAAAATGTAAAACTTTGAATCATAAACCTGCTGATAAAATTTCAGTTCGATTAGACTACGATTTGACTTTCATTCAATCAACTCTCCCTTACACCTTTTCTCTCTATCTTATCTAGCTTTTCTTTTTCTCTTTTTGGCGCCACAACTCCATGCCAAAACTGCCCACCCTTTAATTGATCAACCAATTACATAGGGTTGGACCCCACACTTCCTAACAATCTCCCTTTTCAACCTCATTAGGAGGAAATTCATCACGATAGCAACTTCATTTGGAACTTATCTTGGCTAAAGAATCCATTCTAACTAAGTTACTACAGAGTTTAAACTTTTTCCTAGTAAGTGTCTTAGTCAATATATCTACTGCATTCTCATTAATATGGACTTTTTTCAATTGTATCTGTTATTCCTCAATTGTTGAACGTAACCAGTAATATCTATCATCAATGTGCTTTATTCTAGCATGGTACATGATATTCTTACTCAAATTTAAAGCATTTTAGTTATTACAAAATACTACATACTTTTTTTTATTCAACACCAATTCAAAAAAAAAAAAGTTTCATCCAAAGTATTTTTTTAGCTACTTCAATTGCTGCAATATACTCAACCTTTGTAGTTGATAAAGCAATACACTTCTGTAATTTATACTATCAAGACACAGCTCTTCTTATAATAGTGAATAAATACCTTATAGTAGATTTTCTCCCATCAAGATCACTTGTCATGGCAGCATAAATATATCTTTCTAAAACTGATTTTGAAATACCATAACTCAAACAAATTTTTGAAGTGCCTCTCAATTATTTGAAAATTTATTTCACTGTTTCTCAGATTAAAAAAGAAATTTACTCACTATACCAACTATATGAATAATGTTAAGCCATGTGCAAATCATAAGATATATCAAAGAACTGACTACAAAAGAATAAGAAATACTAGATATAACTAGTTATTCTTTCTTAGTCACTAGATAAGATTTCTTACTTAAATGAAAATGATTAGCAAATGAACTGCTAACTGATTTAGCATATTACATGTTTAATCTACTAAGCACCCATTCAACATACTTTTCCTGTGATAATCGTAGTTTTCTAGCTTGATTATCCCGATTAATATCCTACCAAGAATCTACTTTGGGGACTTAAATCTTTCATATCAAAAGACTTAGACAATTGTTCTTTTAACCTACAAATCATACCAGTATCTTGTTTTACAATCAACTTATCATCAATATATAATAAGAGAATAATAAAGTTACCATCAAGAAATTTTTTGATATACACATAAAAATCTAATGTCATTTTTTTATAGCTATAACTCACCATAAAAGAATCAAACTTTTTGTACCACTATCGCGAAACTTGTTTCAATCTATACAAGCTTTTTTTTTAGTTTGCAAACTAAATGCTCTTTCTCTTTCACTTCAAAACCCTCAGGTCGATCTATATAAATGTCCTCTTGCAAGTCACCATGCAAAAATGTAATCTTAACATCAAATTGCTCAAGCTCAATATTCAAACTAGCTACTAATCTCAGTACCACTCGAATGGAACTCATCTTTACAGCTAGAGAAAAAATCTCATCAAAATCAATACCAAGTTTTTGAGAAAAACCTTTCACCACCAATTGAGCTTTATACCTCACTAACTTGTCACTATTTTTTTCAACTTGAATACCAATTTATTCTTTAACGATCTCCTTATTTTTGAAAGTTTAACAAAATCATATGTACTATTTTTTCACTATAACTTTATTTTTTCTTTCATTACTTTTAACCGGTGTTATCTATCCGAAATAGGTTGTATATCTTGAAAGCTCTCTGACTCCCTTCACTAGTAACTAAAATAAAATCTGAAGTTAGATACATGGTGGATGGTCTGTGCTCTTTGATAGATCTCCTAAACTGAGACTCTACACCACTTGATGCCAAAGGTAGCTTTCCTTACTCAACATTTTCTAGTGAAGAGGACTGCTCACCCTGTTCAACATTCTCAGGTAGAGAAGATTGCTCTCTCTGCTCAAAATTGATCGTATTTGGCTCATCATTAACTATAACTGGTTCATTTATATCCTCAAGTTTTATTTCTTGCTCATTTTTACCATCTGTAGTTCTTTCTTGTGAAATACCTATCAGTATTAAAACATCACATTCAACAGTAACCCGTATAGTCTTATCATTTTTTTCAAGGTCTATTATAAATTTTTTTATAAAAGACCATATCTCTGTTTTTTATTGTTTTTCTCTTCACTGGATCACATCCTGTAGCTAAATTCATCATCACCATGTCTTATAAACACACATTATGTGGCTTTACTATCGAACTTTGACCTCTATTCTTTTAGCACATGTATAAATGCTTTACACCAAAAATTTTTTAAATGAGAGTATGAAGTATCTTTACCTATCCATACTCTTTTTGGAATGTCAAAACCCAAAGGAACTAATGGTGATCTATTAAGCAAATAATAAGCATGTTAATTGTTTCACCCCATAATACTTTTAGTAATTTTGCTATCCTTAACATACATTTGACTTTTTTCATAACGGTACGATTCATATTTTCATTTAGACCATTATGCTACGATATTTCAGGTTCTGTCATCTCATACTTAATCCTATACTTTGAACAATATTCTTTAAAGTCTTTGGATGTGTATTCCCTACCATTATTAGTCCGAATGCATTTCAAAGGTAGCCCATCATCCTTTTCACCATGACATAAATTTTTTAAAATACTACAATACCTAACTTTTATTTTTCAATATATACACTTAAGTCTTACAAGTAACAAAATACTTGCTATCACCCAATGACTCAACCTCAATGGGACCATATACATTAGAATGAATCAATTCCAATATATTTTTTTTTGAAACTTTATGAAAAAAAACTCTATGATGCTTGCCAAACAAACAATGATCACATGATTTAAGAGACATACATTTAATTAAAGTAATGAAAGATTACATTGCCAAAACTTGTAACCCCTTTTTCGCTCATATATCCAGCTTCTTATGTCAAAGTTTGTTAAAGCATCATCTTCAACGGCATTTATTTGATTGTCGTTCAATTGCAACATATTCTATATATTGTACAACATAGTTTTTTCTCTTACAACTACCATAGATTCTTTGAGAAGTTTTCACTATCTATTCTTTTGTCAACTCTCATATCCTTCCTTATCAAGGATATTAATAGCAAGCAAGTTAATTTTCATATCCAAAATGTGTTTGACATTCTCTCAAAGTCAACATATAACTTATACTAGTTTGTACAACAATATCACCAATCTCAATAATCTATGACACAGATCTTATTTTTCATCTTAGTGCAACCAAAGTCTCTTATTTTGTAAGTTGTAAACAATTTCCTCTTAAGAACACAATGATATGTCACTCATGTATCAACTATCCACTCAATGTCGAGATCACCAATATGATTAGGATCACTAACATGATTGCAATTACTATGTCAAATTAAAGTAACTAAATCACTATCTAAATTTACTGTTGCAACATTACCATCATCTGAACTTTTGCTTTTCTCATTCTTCCACTCTTGCTTCAAGATTTTACAATATCGCTTTATATGATCTACTTTACCACAATGGAAACACTTTACTTTATCTCTAAACTTGGAACTATATTTAGACTTGCTACGATTTTTTAAGTTTTGACCTCTGTCGATGTTCTTGTCTTTGTTCTCTATAATTAAAGCTTGATTCCTAGGGTCTAAATATTTTCACCTTACTTTTTCATTAAGCATAATGTCTTTTATCATCTCCAATGTCACCTTGTAATCAGGAGCTAAATTAAGAACATTTATAACTAGAGTATTTTAACCGTTTGGCAATAAACCCAAAAGAAACAATGTTTTCATTTTATCATCCATTTTAAGCTCCATAATAGTCATTTGATTAAATATATCTTGAAAATCATTAAGTGCTTTATAACCAATCATCCATCCCTATATTGTAAAGTTGCAAGCTTTTTAATAAGCATAACTTTATTCATGCATGTTTTTCTCTCATACAATGCTGTCAATTTTTCTCAAATAATGTGGGCATCTATCTCCTGCATTATATGATGGAACACACTGATGTCAACCTATTTTTTTATTATAGCCATTGTCTTTCTACGTAATTTCTTTCAGCTTTCATTTTTTGTATCTGGTGATTTGGTCGAATCACCCAGTACTGGCTCATATAAGTCTTTACAGTATAAATGATCATTTACCATAGACTTTCGAATTGAATAATTTGATACTATCAATTTTATCATGAAACTCGTATAAACTTCTATGATCTTAAACAAAATTTACTTATGTCTTGAGTTGCTTCTATGTGGATGTCTTAAAATAACCCTTGCTTGATATCACTTGTTAGGCCTAAGCAACAAACACAATAATGCAAAAGCAATATATCACAAAAAACTCAAAGTAATATATAACAATCAGTAATCAATAACGTAGAAAAAGTAAAGCACATCAAGATTTACATGAAAAAACTCTTTAGTGTAAAGAAAAAAAATCACGAACCACTAAAAAAATCCACTATCAAAAAATGGACATACAAAATTTTCTTTTGGCTAAAACTAAAGCTAATCAACAACTAGAGAGACAATTAGAGAAATCTCACTAAATAGGTAACTTAACAAATACACCCTAAATTTATTCTTAGAGAGTTTCAAAACCGATTTTCACCGTTCATAATGTAAAACTCTAAATTATAAACCTATTGATAAAATTTCAACTCGATCAGGCTACGAATCGACTTCAGTTCAACCAACTCTCTCTTCTTCCTTTTCTCTCTATCTTTTCTAGCTTTTCTTTTTCTCTTTTTAGCGCCACATACTTCACGCTAAAACTACCCATTTTTCTTTTTTATTAAGTAGGACTTTATTTCATGACTAAAACAAAAAGACTTTGAACCTTTAATCGATCAATCAATTACATGGGGTTGAACCCTACACTCCCTAATGAAACCAAAGTCAAATTAGAGAAGACCCCTGCATTGTCGGAGGGCTGCTACTTCAGATTTATGATGGCAAACCATGCCTTTCTTGTGACCTTTCTTATTCTGCCAAGCTTGATATTGACTGGACATGCTCCATATGTTTGGTAAGTTAGAATATTTCAGCTCTTAGAGTGGGACACTTTGTGCACCATCCACCTATTAATCATAAAAAAATTTTCTACCAAACAAAGTGTAGTAAAACACATTACCAACAATTACAAAAGTGAGTTTTAGAGTATGGTTTTACTGTTTTGTAAATGAAAGACTTGTCAAATTTAGAACTTCGTCTAAAAGAAAATAAAAACTATAAAATTTTTTATTTTCAAGCTAAGACATAGAGCTTTGGTTTTAAAAAATAGATCTGATGTTTTTGCTCCAAGACATGGTATTCTGGCGCATTGGTTGGACTTTGAACTATTAAAAACTTTCAGCATCAAAATCATTAAATCATGATGGTATGCTATCTATCTAGAAGCATATGGAGAGCATTTTCTTGTGCATTTCAACAAAATTCTCAACAGTTAAAGCAGAATTTAATAGAATAAATCTTCTTAGCAGGATCCTTTATGGGGCTCTTCACTGATTTAAGGCATTTCATTTTCTTCCTTAATGCAACAGTATACAGTATTTGATCCAGTATCGCTCACTTGTGGGCATATATTATGCTACATGTGCGCTTGTTCAGCTGCATCGGTGACTATTGTTGATGGACTATAAGCAGCAGAGCCAAAAGAAAAGTGCCCTTTATGTAGAAAGGTGAGTGTCTATGTCCCATAATTAACTTCTGCTCTAATTTTATTTCTGTTTTTTTTTTTTTTTTTCATTCTTTGGAAAATTGGCTTCCCTTTTCATAATAGAGAACTAAGTAGTCTATAGACATGGAATTCAATCTCATCGGGTGAATGGTTTGTGTAGACTAAAGACTATATTCATTCTGTAATCAAATATGATGCTAGAAAAACCAGCATCGATCAAGAATTTATTAGAATCTTGTTTTAGCAGGATCTGAAAATGATTTAAACATTATTACTTTCAGCCAAAGTTTCTGTATTGAAAAATTACGATTATACAATCTACAATAAGTGAACCATGGTTTACGGCCCCACTAGGCCTCTACCTATTTCTTGTCATATGAGATGGAAAAATATTCTTGTGGCTATGTTTAGAAATCAGTTGCGCACAAGGCCCTTGTCATACTTTTACTTCTTTACTCATATACCGTTCACATACATGGTAAGTGACTAGAATCAAAAATCTCTGTTGGCATCCCTAGATTCTTTTTTTTTTTTTTTTTGGGGGGGGGGGGGGGGGGTGGAGGGGGGGGGTACGAAAGAGGCCATAACCTAAGAATAGGAGAAGGGATTGCATAGATTTAAACCCCAAACTTGTTGGATGCCACCTATTAAGTTGGTTGCATGAACCACCTGAATTAAGCTCTGGATTCCACTCCTAGTTTCTTTAGCAAGCTTGAAGAGAAGCATACCGCAAGCATAGAGAACTCACTTTTATGTTATGAAAATAGCAGTAAAAATGAATCTGTAAGGGGAAAAACGATTCTTATCTTTGTATTGATGATGCAATGAGCAAGAGTTAGCACCCCGAACCTTGAGAAGCATGTCAATATTAGTACCATCAAAAGTAACTATTCTTCATTTTGTAATTTACCTTTTTTTTTTTTTTTCTGAATCCAAGCAGGAGTTTATCAAGGTGCTGTACATTTGGATGAGCTTGGTATATTATTAAGGAGAAGGTGTGTTCTTAATTCTATCTTTAATCAGTTCAATGATTTCTTAACTAGGTTTCCTGTTTCGTTTTTTTTCAAATATATTTGTCTGTGGAAGTGAAGAGCAGCAAATGAATGAAATGTGTTGCCAGTTGCAATCTGCTTGTGCTTTTGCAACCATTTTCAGGTTCTTACTCAGATGATGCATTTTTTGAAGAGCTGCCATGGATACTGGGAGCAGCGACTTCAGACGGAAAGAGTGGAGCGAATTCAGCAGGCAAAGGAACACTGGGAATCCCAGTGTCAGGCGTTCATTGGCGTCTGAATAACAGTTCTTCTTTGCCCCTGTATATCTGCAGATCTTTTCATTCTTATTCTTATTCGTTAAGTGTTCTTTTTCCTAGTGTAAATTATTCTTCAATAACAGTTGCCACCATGCATTTAAGTTATTGGCATGATGTCTATCTGCTCGCAATATCCAAATACTGAAACTAAAAAGAATTTTTTAACGTGGAGTATTATCTTGGAGAAGCATGAATCTGTTGATTCCCTCACCAAAACTTAGGGATTTCACATGCTCACCAGTTTCGGGGATTACTTAACAGATAAAATGGGCATCATAACTGGGATAGCTTTCACAGTCCTTCCAATTTCAAAATGGCACTTTTCTTTCCTTAAAAGAAAAAACAAAAGCAATGCTGGGATTTGAATCCAAACTCCCACAAATATTCTCTAAAGTGATTGAATAAACCACCTGCCAAATTTCGAAATCTTTCTTTCCTTTCTGTTACTAAATCTGATCTGCGCCAATATTGGATCAGAAGGTTCATCAATTTCATCTCAAGATACATAACTCAGATAGAAATGCACTTAAAAGGTTAAGAAACCCAAAGCTGGGACCAATGAACTATTTGAATGAAAATGAAAAATGAATTATTTTTACTTCCTTCCCAAGATGAGAATACAATAATCCAAATTGGGAGTTGAGCGAGGATACAAGGATCACTTTTTTTTTTATAACTTATACAAACTCCAGAGTCCCGAGAGACTGGCATGATAAATCATTCTCAGCTGGTTAATATCAAAGGATTTTTTTCTCCAAACATATGATATCTCTTGCATTATCTCTCCAGAGTTGCAACGGAATGCTGCATCTTGTTCACTTCTGTATCAATGAACATTGCCTGTGCAAAATAAAGCATTAATTAGGAAGACTACCAACATAGGAATTAGTATTTAGAACTCCAAATATAAGAATGAAATACCATCCAACCTGGTAGTCATCGCCAAATTTCTCGATCAGCCGGCCTATATGAAAACGTTGCACGGTGGTCAATGGCTGTAAATGTGTGCTTTTTCCATCTCTTCGCTTCTTCCCCATTGCTGTTTTAAAGTCTATGAAGGCAAAGATAGAGCACGTTAAAACAGTTCATAGAGCAGGAAAAGGGGTAACGCAATTTCTCTTCTTTTTTTTTTTTTGCATTATTAGTCCTAAAATGAATATAAAAATTGTTCAGAAAGTGAAAGTTCTAAATGTTTAACAATACAATTTATGAAGCAATTGAGAAAATTTTAGAATTTCATACTAATGTTGAATTCATGGGTTAACTTTTCTCATCTAAAGGAACCATTTTTTTCTCACCAAAATACTCTCAAACCTGAATAGACCTCAAAGTACGACAACGGAAGCCGAGGAAGTTAGGGGTTGGAAACGACGCCGAAGGACTTGTAGTTTTAGATTACTCTGGCTTTGTCGTCCCACTTGGAGTGGGCATCCTCGACACCGATGAGAGAGGGTAACTTGGGAGGGAGAGTGAAGGATGGGTTTAAGACATGAGGGTTTTACCTCGGGAGACCAACTTTTACCTTCGTACGAGACTGTTTGTATTCCTTCACAACCTCCCCATCCGATCGCTATTTCTTCTTCTCTCTCGGATTGGTTGGCCACTTAACCACTTATATAGCGCTATTACAATTCATTTAAAACTGAATCTCACTACAAATTTCATTTCGAAATGAAATGAGAAAAACATAACCGTTTGGAAATTTATTGATATGGTCATTACCATATATTAATTCACTGACCAAAGATCAATGTTCTAACACGAGAAATCCATGAAGAAAAAAAAAGGACTAATGAACTACACGCTTATATTGCTAGCCAAAGAGATAGATTACATCTTATTAAATTTTGATTGGAAATTGTAGATGAAGGTATGCTAAGTAAATAATAAGCAGTAGATAAGAAAACAGTCCAGCGCTTGAGGGGAAAGCGAGGTTTGATTTTACTTTAGGCACATAAAAAATATGTTGTCATTTTTCACCAACGAATTTAGCCACCGGCAAGCTTGAGCACAAGTCCTCCAGGAGATTTGGTCATAGCCCAGCAGAGTCTTTGGTTATAGTCCCGAAGAGCGGTTGGCGTATTCTTGAACCAATGCTGCAAATATTGTTGGCCTCTCAAGCAAGCGTGATGGTTTGTCAAATTCTTTTGCCCTTCCTGTGTTGTTAAAACGAAGCAAAAGCCAGGAACATTAGCTATAAAATTCATAATATTGAAGTCTAATCTTAATTTATTCTGAGGAGATTTTCCTTTTAGGAACGAATGTAGCAAAATGAGGTATTACTCAAGCTAACGACTAGCGGGTGAAAAAGTAACACTAGAAAGAAGCAGGTACCTGCATCAACGACTAAAACCCTATCACAGTCCATGACTGTGGGAATTCTGTGAGCAATGCTGATAATCGTGCAGGCTGCAAAGTCCTCTCTGATGATCTTTTGGATTATAGCATCAGTTTGTGAATCAACAGATGCAGTTGCCTCGTCCATGAACAAAAGCCTGCTGTGCTTAAGCATAACCCTCCCCAAACACAGAAGCTGCCTCTGCCCCACGCTCCAATTGTCGCCATTATCAGCCACTGAAAAATCAAAGGATTTTGGTAATTCTCGGGCACTATTTTCATTGAACTAACTCAGGAAAAAGGTCGAGAGCCGCTTACCCAAAGAATCGAGTTTATCAGGTTTTGAAGCCACCACATCTTTAAGTTGGCAGCGCTCAAGGCTCTGCAAAAACAAAAGAAAAAAAACTTTTCTAGTGATTTGAAACAAGATCTTCCAATATGCATGTAGGTGATGGCAGGGGAAACAGGAAAGAAATATTGGAATAACAATTATCCATATCTCTTCATGGCATAAAATGACTCAGTTTGTTGTTGGAATGACATGCTTACCTTCCATATCTCTTCATCTGAAAACTGTCCTATGGGATCAATGTTGCTTCTAACAGTTCCTTCAAAAAGGACAGGTTCTTGAGGGATGATCCCAAAGCGTGACCTAAGATCATGCAGTCCAAGCTTGCAGATATCTATACCATCAATAATTATTTTCCCTCCTGTTGGTTCAACCAGTCTAAAGAAAACTTGGATTAAAGTTGACTTCCCACTCCCTGTCCGACCAACAACACCAATCTTTTCACCCCCATTAATGCTCAGAGAAATGCCTTTAAGTACAAGAGGAGTGCTTGGGCGGTATCTAACCTGTTGGCCAAAATTAAGGATATTTAGTCCAACAAGGCAGGCAGTTCGGAAGAAGTTACAGCAAGAATAGTCTAAAAGCCAGTTACCTGCAGGTCTTTGAGCTCAACATTGCCGTGGGCAGGCCAATTTGGAGGGGGAAGACGGTCTTCAATGTGCCACCCTGCTTCTGGCTGAATACTTGAAAATTGCTTTATTCTTTCAACAGAAACCATCCTATTTTCCACAAAGCAGCTCATATATATGGCCCAGAACAATACACTATTGAGGGATAACCCATATGAGAGAGATAGCCCAATATTTTCTGCATTATGCAAAATAAGTCAATTTTCTTCATGAATTATTGTAAAAGATCTTTGAAGACACTAGATACCATCATTTACATGTAGGCCTCCATTTAGATGAAGTCTAACCTATCCGGAAACTTAATTCTTGATTTCGCTAGGCTAAGTTAATGAACCATATTTTACACATGACAATATTGATTGCACAAATATACTTAAACCAGAAAGTATCATACAATAAACGGTTTATCTTATACCTCAATAATGAGTATCAAAATTACAATCTTTTGCAAGTCTTTGATGGAGTCAGGCACACAATGTCATCAAATAATCACAAAGCAAGGGCTCCAGATGGTAAAAATCCAAAAGATTTGTTGTATAAAAGTGGCATGGTAGTGTGCATTCAGCTGCTTTACAGCTTGCTATCAGGACCATGACATATATTCAACTAATTAAATGCTGTGTTTCTTCACATGGAAATCATTACGAGGTCTGGTCGGCGGAACTAAGATTGCGGCATAAAATTACCTGGCCTGACGATGCTACTAGGTAACAAGATCATAAACAAGGTAGAAAGGCAGAGAACTACACTCCCAATTAGTTCCAGACGGAAGCCCAACCACTCATTGGATCCATTGTTGTGGAAATCCATGCGCAAATTGGAATTAACTCTGTAAACATTTTCCTGACAAAACCTATCATCCTTTCTGAATGCTCGAATTGTCATAACTCCAGAGATGCTTTCCGAGAAATGATGGATGACAGGAGCTTTAGTGATCGAGTCAAGGCGAGTTAATTCACGAGATGATGCAAGGTAGTATCCCTACAAATCAAGAGAAATTAATATCATCAAATGGACCTTCTATAATCTCTCTTGGGATGCAGAAATCAGGTTTTGAACCCCATTAAAAGGTTTGCTATGACATAAGCAGATAAACTAACATCTGTTCCAGATATAAAGAAAGAAAATCTGCACCCAAAAGTTCAAGATTTAACTCATTGTGGTGAATGAGAACAAGGTCATATTATATTTGGTCAAGAATTGAAGAGAATAGATGGTTGAGATTTGAAGTAATACAGACCCTTAGAACGACTAATAACATGTCTGGCTAGGCACAAGCACTTTGGATAGAACAAATAATTGTTTAAATCTGCAACCACTGCAGTAAATGCTTATTACATGATCATTTCTTACAAGATGTTTAGATTGTAATAAACAAAATAATGAATGCCAACATGTAAATTGAAATGAAAGACTCATACCCGATACCAGTAATTCAGCCAACCAAGTGGAATTATCAGGAATATTGTGGGCCAAGCATATTGACATGTGATTATGAAGATACTGAGCAGTGTAAAGTACAAAGCAATGGTAATCCCCATAATGAAAGGAACAAAGATATCAACATTGGTCTGATCAGTTGATGCCTGTGGATTAAAAAAGAAGGAATCTGTCAGTCCTAAGATACCATGCTATTCTGATCACTTGTTTCTTGGAAATATGACTCCAATTGTTTCTTTTCACTTTCATTTTTTGGGCAATAATAATAATAATAGTAAAAAACCAGATATACAGATATGATGCGATGAGAAACCTACCCTACTTAAAATTCTTCCTGAAGGTGTGGTATCAAAAAATGACATAGGAGCATGCAAGATGCTTTGAAGAATTTGCCTGAAAAAGATTTGGGCTGTCTCGAGTCCCATAAGTGTAACGAAAAAGGCCCGGAACACTAATAACACAAGAGACACAGCTGCTATGATAGCATAGACAGAAATAAATAGTGATGGGTTAAATGAAATAGCATTTTCAGCTGAAGTTTCATATGACAGCCAATAATCACTAGCCATTAGAGAACCTTGCCATGTCAGAGATAATAGCAACACTGCTGCCACACCCCACCAGCCAAAAGCCTCAGTGCAGTACATTTTATAAACATGCAAGCTGACTTTACCAGTTTCTCTTTCTTCATCTTTGATTAACCTAGAATCCCCTTTATCAGATTTCGGGTGGTCTTGAGACTTATTTTCACCATTTTCTTCCCCAAGGTTGGAAACACCCAGAGGAGATTTGGATGTTTTGGGGCAATTTTCATCAAGCATTGTGTTGCCTGCTTCTACCAGTTCCATAGCTGTTTCATGTGCCGCTACCAGAGCTGCAAAATCCATGCCAGAGTCAAGTAAATTATCATACTTCCCTGACTGTACTATCATCCCATCTCGCATCACCTGTAATTTAGACAATGAATATTTTAGAAACATAAATAATTTTACATGAATGCATATTCATGCTTGTGTCTTTTCCAGGAAACAGATAATACTTCTACTTACCAAGATAAGATCAAAATTGTGCAAGAAGTCCACTTGATGAGTTACAAGCAAAATAGTCTTCTCTTTGAGAGCTCCTCTCACACATTCCTGATAACATAGAAAGATTTCATAAGCCATTAACTTGCTTTTCTTGTAATTTTCTCACATATGCATTACACTAAAATACTCATATTTCAATTTATATTTGCAAGAACATAAATCCTACTTCCATTTTTTTTTTATCAAATTATAACATTCAGATAAAGTAATCTGAAAGAGATAACAAGGAGCTTATCTATGGAATCAGACAACAAATCAGATAATAATGTCACCTTAAATATGTCTGTCCCTGTATGAGCATCGACAGCACTAAAGACGTCATCAAGAAGGTAGATGTCACAATCCTGGTAAACAGCTCTGGCGAGTTGTATTCGTTGCTTCTGGCCACCACTGAGGTTAATTCCACGTTCTCCAATTTCAGTCTGATCACCAAACTCCATCATTTCCAAGTCTTTCTCCAAACAACAAACCCTTATAACTTCCCTATACTTCTCCCTGTTCATCGGCAAACCAAATAGGATGTTCTCTTGAATTGTCCCATTCTGTATCCAAGAAGTTTGAGCTACATAGGCAGTTGTCCCACAAAGCTTAACCTGTCATGGAAACAGCCTGTGTTTAACAACCATTCATTTTTTGATTGCATTTTTGTGCTGATGTTATTGCATCTTAAACTATCAAGAACTGAGTGAAACTTGACTTGAGATGCCCACAAGGATGGATGAAATTGTCCCCTCTTAATATTTCAAGAGCAATCCCAAAAGAAATTTTAAGACAAAATGAGAAACATGCATAAATTCACTAAGTCCCATAAAAGAGCTAACCCTGGTCTAGAAAAAACTACATGTACAACCAACTATCATGAAATGCAAACATTTTAACCAACAAAAGTTGAGCACAATGCATGTATCAATGAAGGGGTGGAAAGACATTACTTCATTCTCAGACTTCATACCTTTCCTGATATTTTGTGCATCTCACCAAGGATTGAAGCCAGGAGAGAAGACTTTCCAGATCCCACGGTCCCTACTATAGCAGTAAGCTCCCCTTTCTTGACCTCTAAATTTATATTTTTCAGAACCTTCTCTCCATTTTCATCATCCCAGCTAAACACCCCATTTTTAACTTCCACAGCAATTCTACCATCACAACCCTCCTGTCTGTCCACTGATGAATCTACCAATTCTTTGCTCATCATGTAAGTATCCAATCTCCCCAATGAAATCATTGCTTGAGAAAGTGAGATCATGGACTGTGGGAAGGTCCTGATGGGCTCCTGCAAGATCTTAAAGATAGTTGTCGTTGTGAACACTAACCCTGCATCAAGCCTCACACCTAATAAAAGTGCAGTCCCAAATGTGAGGGTTGATATCAGTATTGGCGTTGACCACATTACTATGATATTTCCAGAGATTGAATACAAGAATTTGCTTAGCCATCCAAACTCTGTTTCACGGAAAGATTGGATTCTTTTGTTAAAGTGTTCTTCCCACGCCTGGAACTTGATAACGCGCATGTAATTAAGCATCTCATTCGTTGCCTTCATTCTCAAGTCACGATTCTTCATCACATTGAATTGAAAACGGTTGTTCCTTCTGGTTCCCATTACCACAAAGACAAGAACACCAAGAAGGCCAAGCACGCCCGTGATCATTGAAGCGCCAAGGTACCTGTACAAGAGCACCAAGGCGACAGCAACTTGCAAAGGAGTCAACCAAATAGAATGGAGCTGTAACATCATATCAGAGAGCTGTTGAGCGTCAACAGCCATGTAATTCACAATCTGTCCAACCCCATGAGCCTGACGAGCAGAGCAGGTTAACCTCAACCCTTTTTTGTATAGAGAAGTGATAAGAGTGCAGCGAATAAGCATTCCAAGTTTCTGAGAATTAAAGTTAAATTGGTGAGTGCTCAACACTTCGACAAACTTAGCAGCAAGGAGAATCAATATAAGGTAATATCCTTCATAAGGAGAGCTTCTTTTTCCAGCAGTGTAATCAACAAAACCTTGGATTAGAACAGGACCAACATACATAACGCAGAGCCGCACAATTGCAAGGGATGCAGTAAAGGCAACTTCCTTCCAAAAGCACCGTAGCAATGTAGTTCGAACAGGGTGCTTTGATTTTTCCTGTGGTGTAGGCCAATTCATTTCAAAGAGCTTTGACATCTTCTCGGCCCTATGTTCTGGTGAAAGAGTTGGAACTTCATCCATTTTGAGAGGGGATTTGTAACCTTTTCTCAGCAGAGGATTCATCCATAGCCAAAAGGCCTTTGATACTACAGAGGCTGAAGCAAAGCCACTTACGTTGGATTTGCTCAAAAGCAGTTCATACAACTTGGTTTCTTCTTCATCCATTGCTGGTTCGGGTTCTCTGCTCACTGTTATACCAGTAGAACCTCTAATGGCAACAAGAAGAAGAAGAAATGATAATGGAAAAGAAACAAGGGAAACTATATCATCCAACCTGAAATTCTGATCCTGGTTTGTTTCAACAGACACCATACGAATGATCCCAGAAGTTGTGAACAAGGAAATGATGATAAAATTCGCCATCCAATAAATTCGGAGAGAGAGAGGGTGGTTAACAGCCTCAAATCTCTTCTCATGGATGATTAAGATTGCAATCACCGCATGAGTTAAGGATTGAACTAACCAAAATATTCCATCAAATTGTTTCCACCGCTCCTGGCTACTTCTACTAAATGCAAGAATGCAGATAATAGCGTAACAAAACGCCAGGACAACCGTTACAACCAAAGAGAGTTTGAACCATATGGAAGTCCTGGAAAGGGCCCTGTTGCTTCTTATGAGAGGCTTGTTGATGTCAGAGCGGCCATGGGGATTGCCTGAGAATCTAGAATAGAGCTTGTGAGCCGCAAAGAAGAGGAGAGTAATCAAGAACAAAAGATCAACAGCAGAGAAGAGAGCTCTCTGAGGACATGGCGAGAGGAAAATGAATCTCAGCCATTGGAATATAACAGGAGTAGATGTCTCCTTGAAGGATTCAATCACAGAGCTTGAACATGACAGAGAAGTAACCCAAGTAGCGGAAGACATATTCACTCAACGTGATGTGAAATAATACAAAAATCACTTAGAGCTCGATTGATTCCAATCAATATATTTCCTCACATTCCCTGTAAAGATATACCAACATATCACTATGTATATGCCTGAATATGATCCAAAAAAAAAAAAACACTCTAAAAAACAAGAAAGCAATGAAAATGTGATGGTGATAAAGTTTTGTTAAAAGGCAAAATCATGTCCGAAAAGGACTCCGGGGATTGACAATTGGAGAATGAAAGAAAACATCAAGTCAACTCATATTTTTTGCTTCACCATGGATTGAAAACTGGAGTAATACCTTCAAGCTTTTAAGCATCCGCAATCAACTTTAACGTGAAGCTAAAGCCAAAAGGCAGAAGGCAAAGGTTGGAACAGTGGTCACTACGGTTATTGTAAATGAACAAGTCACAGGAGCTCTTGAGGCCCACGAAAAGTCTGAAACTTTGACTACGAAAAGATCCCATACTTAAAGTAATAGTATTAAATACGGAATCTCTTGAGTTTTACAAATTTGTATAACTTATCGCCTCGTGTTTATATATTTTGCATTAAAAATGTTTTTCTTTAAAAATTAACTTGCTTGGCAAAGAATCATGTCAGGAAAAAATTGAAGTTAAAAAAAGAGTTTCTTGAACAAGAAATCGGAAAACCAATGAAATAAAATAGTAGGAAACCCCATTCAAAGTGAAGAAAAGCGTTAGAACTTTAATGAAAAAGGTAGAAAACAAAACCATGCAAAACACTGAAGAACCATAAAAACCAACCTGGAACTCAGTTGAAGTTTAACAAAGAAAAAAAGCCAAAGCGAACACTGCTGCAAGCTCCAGAGAGGTCAGAGATTTTGCACCACGAAACTTAAAAAAAAAAAACCACACCCAAAGCCAAACAAGCCAACCACTACTTGAAATCCGTTCCACTCGTTTCAATGGCGTAGAAAGATTCTGGCTGAAGAAGCCAGAACCCCAGAACCTTTGCAGATAGGAAAAGAAGATGAATATTGATTGATAAGAAAGAGCAAAGATTTTGCTGTTTTATTTACTGTCATATTTGGTTGAAAACTTAATGTTACACCTCCAAGTTTCCAATTAAAAAATTTTTTAATTTTCCTGGAGAAAATCAACGTTAGCTTTCCATAAAAGACGAGGGGATAGGGTAATCTTCATTCAGTATCGACAGCCTGAGACCTTTCTTCTTTTCTTTGTTTGGCGGCATGTCGATTATTAAAAAGGAACTTTGGTTTTCTACTCCCACGTGCGATGCTCATCGCGTGGAATCACATTCCAATTGGAATTAGCCATGTTTGACCGAGCTGGACAGCTGGTCCCTGTACAGTGGAAAACAGGCGATTGGCCTTGTTTCGGAGGCTACAGCGCGTGAACGATAGAAGATTTAGTTAGCGCAATGAAAGCAGGAGAAAACAGTTTGAATTGTCGCGGTGCTTTTATTATTGGTTAGCGGCGGTTGTAGTAGTACTTTTCTGCATAACATGTACAAATTTTAAAATAAAAGAAAAAATGCTTTTTATAAAAGTAAAAAAATTATATTTAATTT
Organism: Durio zibethinus; assembly: GCF_002303985.1. The sequence continues at coordinate 5,873,168 of NW_019168049.1, forward strand.
ATTGTTTGAATGAATCATATAATTATATGTTTGAATGAATCATATAATTATATCTCATAAAAAAATTAATTTTAAATATATTTTTTAAATTTAGTGTTTTTGTTTTTAAAATTTTTAAGATTTTAAAATCAATTTTTATAAAATATTATTATGTGATTAATTAATAATAAATAATATTATATATTGATAATATATTAAATATAAATTAAATAAAAAATATAATTAAATTTAAAGCATTGTTCAATAAATATAAAAAAAATAACAGTTAAAAATTAAAAGATAATTTAAATCATTACCAAATTAAAAAATATTTGAAAAATATTGGTAGTAAATTATTGGCTGGCTCCCATTATTTTGTTACCATATACAAGTCATGGGCAGAATAATCCACCCAGAATGCAAAAACAGTATACTCTCTTCTCGATATTGACTGCAAGTGGCTTTCAAATTGGGGGAGGATATCACCTATATTTTTTTATTATAATTTTATAATTGTAAGGTAAGTTTTATATATAAAATTTTAATAAAATTTATATAATTTTGAATTAAAATTTATTAATTATATTATAATTACTGCAACTAAAATGTTTCATAAATTAAAGAAATTAAAAAAATTATACGAAAGTGAAGATCTATTTGAATGATCAATAAATTAATTATGATAAAATTAAAAATAATAATAAAAATAAATTAATTACTATAATAATAATATTAAAATTAATTATAAGAGAATACATTTAGATTCAATCGTGTTAATATTGGTAAAGTGAATTGTAGTGAAACGAAAAATGACGATTAAAGATATTAGATTAATATTTATATATAATAAAAATTTTAAATTATTTAAAAATTATAAAATTAATAAATAAGTAAAGAATATTAAATTATTTTTATATCAAATAATAATTTTATTAATAAATAATTAAAATTTAATAAAAATAATAATACATCAAAAGATATTTGTTTTTCATTTTTATAACATAATTATTTATTTTAATTAAAATAATAATATAATATAATAATAAATTTTATATTAATTTGTTACATAATAATAAAATTTATATGTTATATTAAATTAAAACAAATAATTTCATAATTTTTTAAATAAAAAAAAAGAAGGCATTGGCAATTGTTATTTGATCAGGGATAAAACTGAGAAAAAAACATCTCAGTTGCCCGCTGGTGCTATACCGCTCCAGTTGGCTACCGGAGACGTGGGTCGGTGCGGTGCCACATTGAAAGTAATCCAAACGGGTGATCGGCGCGATTAAAGCCAAAAAAAATCTCTCACCGCGCCGGACTGTCCCTCCGTTTGAATCCAAACTTACCCTAAATAAAGTGTATGCGATAAAAATCAAAACGTGAAATTACAAAAAGAATTCTACATCGTGTGAGAAACATTTTTTTCCAATAAGGTAGGACAGCTTCTTGGACTACGTATATTGTCCCCCACATACCCAATAATTGTAGTGGTAGAGGAAGACTTCTGAAGAAAAAAAAAAGGTATATTAATTATTTAAGAATGTTTCACTATATTAATTATTTAATAATATATTTGATATATAAAATTATGATAAAATAAAATAACATAATATTATAAATAATATTAGATTAAATAGTATCATTTTAGTTTATATTTGATATGTGTAAGGATTATGATAATATAATTTATTTATGAAATAAAATTATTTTTTAAAATTTATACAATTTAAATTATTAATATAATTTTTAAAAGTATAATAAAACATTTGAGTTTAATCTTATGAATTGAAAATAATCATTTTCACTTGAAAAATATTGAATCATCTTATATCAAGAAGATGATTAATTTTTCTTATAATTTTTTTTTTACATATAAATTAAATATAATATAAAATAATTATCATCTTATACTATTTAGCATCCTATACACATTTGACATTATTGTTATTTTATGATGGATAAACTTCATATATATATATATATATATTCATGTGATATTCAATTTTTTCACTTATATTTTTTATAAATTTTTTCTCCTTATAATTTTGTAATTGACTATTGTTACAAAAAAAGGTTAATGCTGTTAAAATTATAATGAAAGGACTTTGCTTTGGCCTCAAATTTTCTAATTGTTGCCATCAATATCTGCATAACTTTGAATTAAATTTATAATCTCATAATAACTATTGAAGAAAAAACAAATATTTTTGACTGTCTTCACTTTAAAAGTTTTATAATCTCAAAAGACAAAATTTTCCTTTTTTATTTACTCCATTTTTCTAGCAATGAAAGTACTAAAACAAAGCTCACTTTCAAAACGAATTTTTCACATAAATATACAAAACTATAAAGAAAAAAAGAAAACTTGAATTAAAAATCATGAAAATAAAAAGAACCCATTCGGCTATCTTACATTCAATAACGAAAATTAATAGCATCAAACAAAAAAAAAAAAAAAAAACAAGGATTAGCATAACAAACTCGACCCAAACACACACACATAAAATTTAGTTTCATATTATTAAACTGAGTTATCTCATATCTAATAAATATTTAATTTTTTATAATTTTATATTTAGGTTAGGTTCTTTCACTTACTTCTAATTGATTTTAAGTTTAATATTTAACATAATATCAAAACTAGGATTTCCTTCCATTGTCATTTCTTAATCTATCACGCAGCAGACTTCTTTTATCTTTGCCTACACATAATGGGGACTTATTAAAGTAAGTTATCCCACTATTATAACGTATAAATCCGTGGACTTATCGCTAAACATGAATTAAAAGAGTTACCACTAATCTTTTTTGTTTATATATGATTGGTCACCTAAAACAGATTCTGATTTACAAAATCATATTTAAGTTTGGAAGTACAGTTATGTGTGATGAAGGTTATAACACTCTCACAACGCCCATCTAAAAGATGGTAGCAGTTTGATCTTAATTATCCAAGCCTTGATCATATTTGTAATTTATCAAATTGTTTAATATTAAAAATTAGTCTGAAAATTGTACCAATAGTTTGTTAGCAATTTAAGATAATTCTCTCACTTCAAGAGTGTTTATGGAGACTAATGTCCCACTTTGAAGAAGCTCCGTCGTTGGATTTATTAATTTATTTTATTTCAAAAAATTAGTAAAGTTTTTCAATAATTTGGTAGGATATACTTGGAAGCTGATCTCCCAATAGTTTGGTGAGATTTTATTATAAAAAGATTTATGAAAATTTTTAAAAATTTCATTAAGTCTCCCGATTGTTTGGTAGGACTTAATTTGAAGCAATCCTCCAATAGTTTAAACGATAAATTTTATTTTTTATTTTTAATGATTTATGAAATTTTTCAATAGTTTGGTGGATTCCATTTTAAAAATTAAATCCATAAAAATTTCTCAATAGTTTGGTAGAATTTATGAATTTATTTTGTAGGAATTTTTATTTGAAAAAGGTTTTTTTTATTGAATGGATTTTTCTTTTGGTTTTATAAATATTTTTTGAAAACTTAAAAGATTTTTTTGTTTTTTTTTATTATTTTGAAATCTTATTTGAAAAGATTTTTTTTACTTATTTGAAAACATTTTTTTATAATTTTTTTCTTTTTCCTTTTTTTAAAACCTATTTAATTTCAAAAATAAAATAATAGAAATAATTTTTACAAAATTTCTCAAAAATAAAACTATAATAAAAAAATAAAAATAAAATGAGTTGAAAAATAAAAATAAAAATAAAATAGAAAAAAAAAACCTTGCAATCGGGTCGAGTTAAAGAGCGGGTCAACGTGCGAGTCATCAGGTCAATGTGTGGATCTTGGGTTGTCCAAAATGATGTCATTTTAGGACAGTATAAAGGTCACGCTCCTCAACTTTTCCTCAGAATTTCCCGAGCCACTCTCTCTAATCCTACTTTTCTTTTTCTTCTTTACTAAGGTGTCCCTAGAACATTCAACTGAAAACTGGGTTTGTTATCTATTTCTGGAAATCTGATCGAAATCTGACCAAAAAATTCAAAGTCCTATTGAAAAATTCATTGGTAAATTTAAATTTTCATCAAAAAATTCATATTTTCCAGAAAAAATTTAGATTTTTCAAAAAATTTTCAATTTTTTTCCAAATTTGCCCAGATTACTCCTCGAATCTTCTAAAACCTTAATCCAACCTTCAAAAACCTAAATCTAACTCAGAATCTTTCAAATGAACCTAAAATAAAAAATCAAAATCCCAAACTTTTATTCTGCCCAGAATTGTTTCCCAGACCTATAGCAACCAAAATTTTTTCTAATTTTCCATTGTTCCCCTCTAAAATCACTTCCCCCTGTAAAATCCACTCTCCAAAACAAGAATCCCAAAATCTAAACTCCTCATAATCACCACAACACAAAACCCAGAAGCCATCAAAACCTAACTTTAGCAAGCTATTTCCAGAATTCCCAAACACCAGCTTTTTCTTCTCAAAATCCACCTCTTCTATCTGGTAGTGATCAATCCAATTTATAGGCAGCGTATCATATGAATTCTAAGGATTGGATAGAACAATCCAGGCTTAAATCCTGGGATTGGGTTTTGTTGAGCATAATTTTAGGTCTTTGATTGAATTTACAATTACTCCAACTTGATTTTTGCATTTAAAGCCTTTGACTATTTTGATCGAATTCTGTTTTGGCTAATTTAGTTTCAGTTTCAATTTCCTTATACCAACCCTGATCAAGAAAAAAAAAGATAAAATAATAAAAGTAAAAATAACATGATAACCTAATATAATAATGTAAGATAATAATATACAATATAATATGGTACCCTGTAACATAATATAACATAATATAATAGTATAGTATGGTAATGTAATAGTAATAAAAATTGATTCTATAGATTTCGGACACAAATGGGTGTCTACAGCTGCCCTTCTTTGTATTTTTTATTAGACAAAGACAATATAAAGACCTAGACACATATTCTGTTCGAGTCAAATCAATGAGGAAAACTAACCAAAACAATATCATGAGTATGAAAAATGATCTGGACTGAGCCGAGATTAGATAATCAAAATGAAATCACGAGTCATAAGAAATGATCTGGACTAAGCCAAGATCGGGTGAACAGGATGAAATTACAAGTTAAAAAATGAAACGACCAGGATTGAGTCGAGGTTGAAGATAAATGACTGAGATGAAACCATAAGTTAGGAAGTGATCTAAACTGAACCAAGATCAAATGATCGAGACAAAATCATGAGTCAAAAAATAAAGTGATCAAGATCAAGTCCAAGTTGAAGATAAATGATCGGGATGAAATCACGAGTCAAAAAGTGATATAGATTGAGCCAAAATCGGGTGACTGAGACGAAATCATAAGTCAGGAAATGAAGCGACCAAGACTGAGTCAAGGTAAAAGATGAATGACCTGGACGATATCGCGAGTTAAGAAATTGAATTTCACTCTAAATCCAAAGATTCACAATTTGGACATTCAAAAAAATTGTGAGGTTCCAAAAGTTGAAAGATCCCAACATTCTAATTTTAACAAAATCACAAAGATTCAAGCTTTGTAAAGGTTTTTCAGATTTGCAAGAATGAAAGATTCATAAGATTCTAAACTTTTGTAGAGATTCTAGATTCGTAAAGATTTCAAGTTTGTAAGGACTTTCAGATTCATAAGATTTCAAGTTTCACAAAGGTTTCAGATTCGTAAAGATTTTAGATTCATAAGAAAAAAAGATTTTCAAGATTTCAAGTTTCGCAAAGGTTCCAGATTTGTAAAGATTTTAGATTCATAAAGACTTTTAGATTCATAAGATTCTAAGTTTCACAAAGGTTTTAGATTCGTAAAGATTTTAGATTAATAAAAACTTTTATATTCGTAGGAAAGAAAGATTCACAAAAATGAAACATTCGTAAGATTCTAAGCTTTACAGAGGTTTCAAAAAATAATCTAGACTGAATCGAGATTAAAATGAATAATCAAGATTAAATCGTGAGTTTAAAAGATAAAAACAACTAAGATCAAGTTGAGGTCAAAGATGACTGATCGAGACGAAATTGCTAGTCAAAAAAGTGATTTAGATTGAGTCGAGATCAGATGAATGATGATGATATTGCAACAATGCAAATACATATCCTATCCAAGATACAAATATAATGTATGTAGTGTTAATGTTATGAAATTTTAATTGTGGTGACAAGATTTTTAAGACTCTTCAAGTCTTTCTTAAATTTTCAGTATTAATAGTCTTAGAGCATATTTTGTCAACTGATCTATGTCATTCTTGTCATCTGGTTATAACTCACAAATCGTGTCAATCAATCCATCACTGAATTCGTTACTAAGTTGTCTTATTTGCCCTATTGTGAATAATGTTTTCATGCTTTTTTCATTTATCTCATCTTGAATTTCTTTCAAAAGAATGAAAAACTCTTTTATAAAAAATGTCATTCATTTATTTGCCATCATTCAAATCAGTGAAAACATGATACATTTCCTTTGTTCACTCAGAGGTTGTTCATTTAGAGAAGGATAAGCAAAATGGATCTTTACTATTGAAAGAACAAATGGTATGGTCAAAAATAACTCAAGGGTAAACAAAGGCAAAATGCTGTAATTTATTCAAATAAGACATTGACATCTAAAATAATGATTGCTCAGACAATTTTGAATTCAAATTCAAGATTATCTAACAAAAACACATTCTATTAATATCTTCAATCTTTAAGCTAATCATCATCCTCATTCCAAGGACCTTCACATGAAATTATTTTTTTTCAAGTTTTTCTCTTTACTTAAACCACCCTTTCAAGTTTTCGATCTCAGTCTCTCTTTTTTTCCCCTTTTTCTCTTTTTCTTTTTTTGTTTATTTCTTTTTTTTTGCAAATTTTTTGCCTTTTTTGTTTTGTTTTTTTTTCTCACTTTTTTTATTTTTTGTTTTCGTTTCTCTTTCTCTTTATTCATTAATGACACTTTGATCAAAACTTCAAACAATCCAATAGTAATCCCACCCTAATTCAATTCATGATTCTCTAAATTGAATATTCTCGTTCGATCAAAATAAACTTTTAAAGGATATAACTTAGGCTAGGGTAAAGGTTACCAAAGAAATGGATAAATAGGCTCAAATTATATTTGTGAAGGTAATCAAACTAGGGATTATTTCTTCATGTAGAGCACCTTGATGTTTTGCTCTATCAATTTCTCCTTCATTTTTTTTCTTTTTTTTTTTTGGTAGAGCATATTGGCATTTTGTCCCATTAATTTTTTCTTCATTTTTTCTTTTTTCAAGAAACTTAATTACAAAAGGCTTTACTCTTAAGGATGAACAAGTTTCTCAAACTTTGCCCCCTAATGTAAAGGTGATCCTTGGTTAAGATTTCTCAAAAAAAAATTTTAACAGGCTTAAATGGGGTAGCAAAGAATAATTTTACTCTCTTTTTTTTAAAGAATAGAAGAAAGATGGCCATTTCTTATCTCGAACATGAATATTCTCAATGAAAAATATTTATTGATCAAGAACAGACTTGTGAATGAATAATTACAAAGATCATGTGTTGCATCACTACTAAAATTCTTCACTAGATTTATCTTCTTTTTATTTAGCAGTCTTAATGAATCAACAATCTTCATCTATCATCGAATGATGTTTTCAAAATTAAATCATGAGTTATCATCATGACTGTCTGAACATTCATTATTTGGAATCAAAGAATGGATATGAAAAAAAGTATAAGAAGGTAAAAATTAATAATGGTGATTTACACAAAAGAGAAAATATCATGAAAATGCATCAAATCTGTCACTTTTATTAAAATAATGAAAAATAAAATGAAGTCCAAGCATATAAAAAAGATTTATATTTTTAACAAATCTTAAGATGATAAGTAGTTTCAATCAGCCTTTCCAAAATCGTGCCCCTGAATGATTGGGCAAAGAGTCTTCGTGGATCTTTAGCTTTCTTGATCCATTGAAGCTTATCAAGTCTGCTCGAATTAAACTTTGTACTTTATGCTTGAAAGTAAGGTAAGTTTCTATGAAGTAACTCACATTCCTATTATGGTAGTCACATGTAGCATTAACATTGTACCATTTGAGATAAAATGGCTTTAATGGCTTTAAAATGACTAGAGATATTAGGTTATTCTTGATTAAATCTGAGAATAGCTCAGTATAAATTATGGGGATGATCAATATAAGTTCTCTTTTAATTACCTTTGAATTTTTTAAACCACTCGCTTGATTGTTAGACCTTAAAATTGGTGTAGTAACAGGATAAGGCCTATATATAGGTGCTTGAAAAATTAGTTGAGAAAGACTTAGAGTGATGTTGTTCACGGTTAGAAAATAAGGCTGGTAAAAAACTTGTGAAACATTATTGGCTGTTGGATAGTAAGCAAGATGAACATATGGGGGATATAAAGCATAACTTCTGGATTGCTGCCTTTTAAACTCACCACGTAGGCTTCATTTTCTTTTCTCTTAGGCATCTCACCTTTCTTAGCACTGTCGATCTTTCCTCTTTAAACTTGTCATTCTTGATGACAATTTTAATAATCTCCTATAAGATCACCATATCAGCAAAGTTTTTTATTATGTCCTCTATCATCTTTTCATAATAAGGTAACTTTAAAGTGCTTACAAATAACACTGTCATTTTTTTATTTATAAGAAAAGGTTATACCTGAGCAGTAACATCTTACCACCTTTGAGCATACTCTTTAAAAAACTCATATGTTTTCTTCTTCATGCCTTGTAACAAAAGGTGATCAGGAAGGTCGGTACTAGTTGATGAAAGAATGAGTCAAATCCTTCCATGACTTAATACAAGTTTTATCTAATGGTACATACCACCTTATAGCAGATATGATTAAGCTATCCTTAAATACATGCATTAACAGTTTCTCATTACTGGTATGTGTTATCATCTTACAATAGTACATTGTGATGTGTGTAATGAGATACTTGGTACCATCATATTTTTAAAATTTAAAAGAATCACAACATCTAAAACTAGACAAAGGTTGGCAGTATCCATGGATCCAAGGAAATCAATGTCTTCTATAGCCTGTAATATTTTGTCAATTATACTTATAGCTTGATCGATCTTAAGATTTTTTAAGAACACAATCGTCTGCAGTTTCACTTCCTTTTTAGTCTCATCAATTTTAAAAATTTGGATTAGCTCATCTGATTTTTCAATGAAGACAGGATTGGTATAGCTCTAAACATTCTCTTGATTAAAATTTGAAGACGTGGTCTATTGTTGATGAAAGCTTGAAGTGGCTTGAGTTTGATATGGAATGAAATCTGAAGGATACAGTGGCTAAGTATCTTCATGTGAAATGTCTTCTTCTATTGTCTTTCCTCTATTTCTTTTTTTTAGAGCTTTCAGGATTCTATTCAATTTTTCTTTAAGTATCTCTTGAGTTTTTTTTATTCTTTTAAGTCAGTCTACATTATCTTGCTCTATTTTTTTTGCTCTAGCCTGAGTGTAATACTGGTCTTGAGCTATCCTTGAACCTTAATTTCTCTTAATTATGGTGTAAATTTAAAATAATGTTTACGAATCTATCAGATTATACTTAAGAATGAATGCAATGATGCATGGATGTATGTATATATAATAAAAAAAGGTTAGTAAGCATAATATATAATATACATGTATGTTTATGAATCTGCATAAAAGAAGACAAGAAAATAAGTTATTCACCTAAAAAATAAAAAATAAACACTACAAAACAAGTAAAATAACATCATGACCCTAGATTTGGGTTAATTATAAAGGGTGGAAGGACATGGCTCTATCTATGGTTAGGCTCTTAAAGTTAACTATATATGGTTTGGACTACCTTTAAAAGGTTTCCAAATTATTTTTTTAAATCATAGTCCATCAAGACTAGTAAGGCACCTCAATCCCTACCCATCATAGGCTACAAGCGAAAAAGATTCAATTTGAGTAGGAGTGTTTCGTAAGCCCATATGGAGATATGAAATCTCATGAGGACATAAGTACTTCATTCTCTCCTAAAGGTAGAGCTCGGGTGGAGAGCTTTAAGTTATGTATATGCAAATGAATGATAGATAAAATGTAAGCAATGAAAAGAAGTAAAAAAATAATTAATTAAATAAACAAGTATAAGCAATGAAAAAAAAATCTCAAATTTATTAAGCAAGGCTTGGATAATAAGAAATTATTTACTGGCCTAACTTTTGATGTCCCCAATGAAGTTGCCAAATTGTTATAACGTATAAATTTGTGGACCTATCGCTAGACATGAATTAGAAGAATCGCCACCAATTTTTTTTGTCTAGTTGTAATTGGTCACTTGAAACAGATTTTGATTTAAGGAATTAGGTTTAGGTTCGGGAGTATGGTTATTGTGAGGAAGGTTATAGCACCCTCACAGCACCCATCCAAAAAATGGTACTAGTTTGATCTCAAATTATCCAAGCCTTGATCATATTTGTAATTTACCAAATTGTTTAATATTGAAAATTAGTCTTAAAATTATCCCAATAGTTTGGTAGCAATTTAAGACAATTCTCTCACCTTTTGAGTGTTCATAGAGAGTAGTGTCCCACTCTGAAGAGGCTCAGTCATCGGATTTGTTGATTTATTTTATTTCAAAAAATTAATAAAGTCTTTCAATAGTTTAATAAGACTTACTTTAAAGCTGATTTCTCAATAGTTTGGTAAGATTTTATTACAAAAATATTTGTAAAAATTTTTAAAAATTTCATTAAGTCATCCAATAGTTTGGTAGGACTTAATTTGAAGCAATCTTTCAATAGTTTAAAAGATAAAATTTATTTTTTATTTTTACTGATTTATGAAATTTCTCAATAGTTTGGTAGACTCCATTTTAAAAATTAAATCTATAAAAATTTCCTAATAGTTTTATTAGAATTAATGAATTTATTTTGTAGGGATTTTTATTTGAAAAAGATTTTTTTATTGAAAGGATTTTTTTTGTTTTTATAAATATTTTTTGAAAACTTAAAAAGATTTTTTTTGTTTTTTTTTATTATTTTGAAAAAGATGTTTTTTTACTTATTTGAAAAGTTTTTTTTTATAAATTTTTTTCTTCTTTTTTAAAACCTATTTAATTTCAAAAATAAAATAATAGAAATAATTTTTACAAAATTTCTTAAAAATAAAACCATAATAGAAAAACTAAAAATAAAATGAGTTAAAAAATTAAAATAGAAATAAAATTAGAAAACAAAAATAAAATGAAAAAAAGAAATCTTGTGATCGGGTCAAGTTAGAGCGTGGTCATCGGGTTAATGCGCGAATCTTGGGTTGTCCAAAATGACGTCGTTCTAGGACAATATAAAGGTCATGCTTCTCAGTTTTTCCTCAGAATTTCCCAAGCCACTATCTTTCTAACCTTACTTTTCTCTCCATTTTCTCTAAAGTGTCATAAGAACATTCAACCAAAAACTAGGTTTGTTGTCAATTTCTGGAAATCTGATCGAAATCTGGCTGAAAAATTCAAAGTCCTATAAAAAAATTCATCAATAAATTCAAATATTCATAAAAAAATTCATATTTTTCAAAAAAATTCTAGATTTTCCCCAAGTTTACCCAAATTACTCTTTGAATCCTTCAGAACCTTAATTCAACCTCCATAAACCTAAATCTAACCCATAATCTTTCAAACGAACCCAAAATTAAAAATCAAAATCCTAGATTTTTATTTTGCCTAGAACTGTTTCCTAAACTGTAACAAAATTTTTCATAAATTTCACTATTCCCTCTAAAATCACTTCCCTCTGTAAAATCTACTCTCTAGAACAAGAATCCCAAATCTAAACTCCCTCTAATCACCATAACATCAACCCAGAAGCTGTCAAAACCTAACTTCAGCAATCTTTTTCCAAAATTCCCAAACACCACCTTTTTTCTTCAAAATCCACCCCTTTTATCTAGTAGTGATCAGTCCAATTTATAGGTAGTATATCATATGAATTCTAGGGATCGGACAGAACCAATTTAGGCTTGAATCTGGGGATTGGGTTTTGCTGAGCATAATTTTAGGTCCTTGATTGAATTTACAATTACCCTGATTTGATTTTTGCATTTAAAGCCTTTGACCATATCGATCAGATTCTATTCTGGCTAATTCAATTTCAGCTTTAGTTTTTTTTGTACCAACCCCGATCAAGAAAAAAAAAGAAAACAAGATAAAATAATAAAATTGAATTGAATTTTTTTAAGCTTCGGGTTTAGAATTTTTAAGAGTTTCTACTTGGTTTCTAGTATAGGGACATGAAGATGAATTTTTTAAAGGATTTTGATTTGTCTCGACCTTATAAGAGAAAGTGACTAAAATTTTAAATTATAAGATAGTAGAAGTTTAAATTCTTTTAATAGCAATGGAGCAAATGAACAGTGCCCATAACAATGCCAAAAACATTATTTGTGTGTAAAACTTTTCAACTTAAAAAAAAAAAAAGTGAAAACAAAAACATAACCAACAAGTCAACGACCACTTAACTATTAACAACAACTAGCCAACGTATAAAGCTTGTTTTCTTTTTCTCCAAGAATTTTCTTTTTTGGAACATATTCCTTCTAATAAGTAGCTTTTACTTGATAAATACTCAATCATTGTACCGATCACTTAAAATAATCTTATTGATAAAAAATTAATCTATTGGATCAAAACCCTAATTTAAATGTAAAATTGGAGGATGTAATTTCTATTTTTTAAAATATGGGTCAAAGCGATTATTATCATGATATTAATATGCACAGAAATCTTGAAAATTTATTGCTCATGCACTGTAAGAAAACCTAATGATTAAAGAATGCTTGTGGTTTTCATATGAACAGCCAAATTCAGTGAATCTGGGTTTGGGAAGTAGTAAGGAAGGAAGCTGGTAGGGCCATCCATGACTAGGATAAGGGAGTTTTCATGGTTATCTTTTATCATGCACATTGATTAAAATCTAACAAGTTCCCAGAAAAACCAGTCCAGCCACCGATGTCAATTTTGTTTTTAGGTATTTTAGTCAAAATTAATAATTTAATTAACAAGAAGAATTCGTCACACGTGACATCAGTTTGAGGAACACACAAAGCCAAGTCAACATCCGTTTGATGGGAGGCCAAGTTTTAGAAAAGGAAATAAATAAAAATATATTTTAGAAAAATGTCCCCATCAATGGCGCTTTCAATTCCTGGGAGTCACATACTGAGCTATCAACCTCATTCTTATTCACCAATACAACATGCAGTAAACATATGTTTTTTTTATAAAGTATTATTGAATTTTTTAGGTATTTTAAAATCACGTGAATGCAGCTTTTTCAGTACAATGTGTTGTGGTTGTGGAGTAAATTATTAAAGATCTTTGACAGAGACAAATCATAAAACTGAATGGAAAGATCCTTTGTCCTTGTTCTTTGGCTTTCAATGCGTTCAAGCAAACAAAAACCTTTATTATAGTAATAAATAAATCTACCATATTGTTACCAAAAAAAACAAAAGCATGTACATACAGAAACAAATAATCACCATCTTCTCAAAAAAAAAAACAAGTTTATGAATTTGTCATATCATATGAAGCAAACTTTTTCAGACTTTCTTATAGACCATGATAGCTTGTGAAAAATACAATCTGATTGAGATTTGTTGTCACGTCTCATCTCTAACATCAAATCAATAGCTGAATAAAAATAAAAAAATCTAAACACCCTCAAAATTTTTTTTAATTTTTAAATAAAAATTTAAAAGGATTTTTTAATTTGCAAACATAAATGGATTTTTTTAGTAGTAATGTTTTGTATTACGTAAAAACGTTTAACATTTAATATAATAAAATAAATTGAATTATAGCTTTTGTTATAATTATAACAGTAAGTCACGTGGCTCAATGCCTGAAGTGAAGGACCTCGAGCATCTTGTGTGTTAGAAAGACGGGGTGATCCTCAAAAGCCCCAACGCAGTTAGAAAAAGCACATAATTGAATGGACAAAGATGATGATACCTGGTGTTGTTGTAAGCGAACCAACCAGGCTTCCAAAATTTGTACAAGATCAAAGTTTAGTAGGGAGTAAATAAACAGAGTTTTTGAAAATTATTTGTGAATTGTTTGATTTTTATTTATTTATTAAATTTAATAAATTATATTAAATAATATTTTTAAAAATATTTATTAAATGAATCAAAATATGAATAGCGATTTATTTATTTTACTTATATTTACAAATAATTTTTTTAAAATTCTCTTAAAATTTGTTCGTTAGCTCATTGTCCATTGGAACGATTTTACCATTCTTTTTTTTTTTTTTTGGGAACTTCTATTGGGATTTTTCTTTTTCCCGATAAAGGTCTATTGAACGTGGTTGCCAGGTTGTGTACGTACAAACTTTACATCGATAAAAAAAAAAAAGGGTTTTGGCCATATAAATCATGAGTCTTTTCCTTTATCTAACATGAATGATTTTTCAGGTTAGAAATGTGGATATGTAACATATGGTGTGAGAGTAGATTTAATTCTTTATATATTTTTTTTACATCATAAAAGTAAAATTTTAATATACATAAAAGAAAAAAAAGATTTAATTCGAAATTAAATTTTTGATTTTTTTAAAATATTTTTAATTATTAAATTAAAGGTTTATAGATAATTCTTATAAGAGATATTAAGATGGATCAAGGTGAATCTTTTTCCTCACCGAATGAAAAAAAATCAATGTAATGAAGAGGTTGCATGATTGAATGAGAAAAATGTCGGTAAAATAAATCCTAAATTTATAAATCATAATTTTTTTTCGCTAAGTAAAGATTTTTTTTTAAGTTGAAAAGGTGAACTTGTGACACGTAGATACAGTGGTCAACACTCATAAAATGGCAAATAGCAGGGCAGCTCCAGGGTGGTGTGGCCTAGCGCTAAATACGAACATGGGTTTTATTGGGCATCGTCCTTGCGTTTGCAAGCCTGGACTGGGGTAGGGTTCAGGCAATTGCCAGGACCTTTTATGAAAATATAAATGCCTTTTTCAGGAAACAGGTCCTTTTTTTTTAGAGTAATAGATAATAACAAACAAATTCATGAAAACCTTATATCCAAATTCAAATGTGCCAGTTATAACAGGGCCACCCACACTTTTGATGATGTTGATGATTTTGAACCGTCCGATGGCATTCCTTCCAAATATAAATCAATAATGAAAAGAGGCTGATGCAATAAACAAAACAGAACTTTCCACGCAATAGCATTAAAAAGAACCTGGAAATGAAAGTACTAGAAGGATATGGACATTATACCCGTAACATAAAGCCAAAGGGCAATGGCTGTTCGGTAATTTTCTGTTTTCTCAGGGGTTTTACTTTCTGTACTTTCTCTCCTTTGTATTTTTTTTATTGCGGTAAGCTTCATAATCTTTTTTTTTTTCGATTTTTAGAATTTTTTTAACAGTCCAGTTTTTTTTTTTTATATCAAAAAAACAAAATCTTAATATAAATAAAAAGAAAAAAAATTCAAATTTAAAATTAAATTTTTAATGTTTTCTCGATCATTTTTAATAAACTAAATATTTGAGGACATATATCAATTTCGATCTTTTGACCCCAAACTGATTTTATTGATATTACACTTTTGACATTGTAGTCCTTATTCTGTCTTTTTCAAAAATTTTTTTTTTAAAATCTCTTCTTTTAAGTATCTTTGTGTATAGCGATTGTTGTTTGTCTTCAAATTTCATTTGACAGCAACGAGAAACATGGGAAAACGTGAAATTTTCTAGATATTTGAACATTGTTGGTATAAACATGCTTTTAAGTCATTAATCTGGTCAGTTAATTAATTATTGGAAAGAAATGCTGTGGTGGGGTTTTGATTAGATTGCCTATCTGGGATTGTTACATTGCCAATTGTTACATTTCTCTCATATTTTTTTAAGGATTTTGAGAGTCTGAAATTTTTTCTTACTGTATGTTTCTTTGGACAAAAGTAAAGCAAAATTAGTATAGGATTCATGAGCATGTTCTCCATCTTGGACAAGGCTGAGAAAGTGTGGTGGAAAAAGATTATTCAAATTGATGCAAAGGCTGATACATTTTTATTGATTGCTAATATTTTTAATTAGGTAGTGGTGATATTGATTTGGGAGGAATGGACTTCTCGTCATAGAGATATAACACTTTTCGATTTCCTTCCTTTACTTATGAGCATTTCCTTTCTGACCTAATAATTGTGGGGTTGTGCAGAGCTTTGGTAATATGGGAGGCATGGGTGACTTTGAAGACAGCGATGATGAAGGTAAGAATAATGCAAGGCTTTCTGAGTAATTATTTGCCTGTGATACCTTTTCACTTTGTAAAAAGTCATTAAAAAGGTAGTTTATAATTGAAATTTGATTGGTACTCATTAAAGGGTAAAAATTCTATAAACATTTTTATTAAAATTGCTTATCTAAAAAATATATTAAAATTTATTAAAATTTTACACATGATTTATATAATAAAACCTTTCAATTTATATCTTGTGATTTCAATTTTCTTTTTTTATTTCATCGTTTGTAGTACGAAACTTCAGGAACTTCACTTAAGAAACTTCATTTAAGTCTTTCCCACTTTATGTTACTAGTGCTTCAGCAATAAATTTGTAAAGATTGGGTTTTTATTGGTTGAATCATGTAGCTTATTGTCATAATTGATGTTTATCTTGATTGTTTATAGGTTAATTTTCAAAAATGTATATCAAAACAAACTAGCTTCTGCTTCTGCTCTGCCAATGGATTGATATGCATATTTGATACCAATCGAGACATCAATGATGATGATCATCTTGAATCTCTAAGTGCACACAAGCATATGGTTTTTATTTTATTTTCCTCAATGACTGTTCTACACACTAGTGGGTTTCCCTTCCTCGCCCTTATCAACTGTTAATGCAGGTTTCTTCTCAGGTCCTTCTTCCAATCATTAAAAACATGTAGCAGTTAAGGTAGATGGTAATTCTGTTGCTGTATTGTTATCGTACAAAATTGAATATTTTTTGCTTGGTGGCGTTGTTGAAGAGTGATATATAATCGCAAAGTCATCCTGTGTTTCAGCGCAGATAGGGTGGACTATTATTGCATACAGCTGATTGGCCTGTTAAGCAATCTGCTAACTCATGAGTTAATTGTAGTTTAGCCTTCTATGAATGCTTCTGATAAATGATATCCTAGTTCCTACCTCATTCTTTTTAAATTAATCTCCTTTCAGTCTATACACTCTACATAAGAAGTCTAGTTCTTTTACCAATGAAATCTCTCGTTCCCATGCTCATAATCTTAGAATGTACTACTTTGTTGCTTGATTTATTAGTTTAGAGAATGCATTGCATAGTTTCTGTTTTACCAAACTCCTGTCACTGTTTTGGCAAACTTCTTTTCAGAATCTAATTTAATTTTTATCACAATATTTCAGGTGATCAATATTGGAACTTCAATTGGGAAAGTTGGTATTTGTGGGGACTCTTCTGAGAAGCTCTGGTGATGGACAAACTTTGAGACCATGGGGTATCTTTATACTTGATCATGAGGGCTTTGTTTTATGAAATTTGCAAAATGTTGGGAGATGGAATCTGCTCTGTTCCATTTGTTTGCAGTGGGTGAAATACGATGCGACCTACTTTTACTTGGAATACGTGGAACAAAGTATACAGAAACCACTCTCAAAGTGAAATCATGTGCAAAAAGATACGAGCACATTGTCCTCTCTTACGCTCCATTCAAATCTACTGTCCGTTTAGTAATTAAAGCTTTGACAACCTGCTCCAAAATGGTTTATATTAACAAATTTTAATCAGAACTAGTGCTTAAACTCCATTTAACTAACCCTTTTGGTGTATGGAATTAGAAGGACGGAACAAATGAAGCAAACTTTGTGGATGCTCGTTCGTTAGCATCTGACAGTTGGACGCTAGATCATATAAGTTAAAAAAAATAATAAAAAAAAAAAAGAAGAACGCTGAAGTTGTTTATTTTCTTCCCGTTATAACTCATTCTTAGAAGTTCAAAATGGGAAGTTTTTGCTTTTAGCCCCATTTAACTCAGGTTCAACAATTTGAAAAGCTAAAAGCATTTTTTTCCTCCAAATCGTATTCAGGATCTTTTACCAAGAAGTCCAATTCGAAAATCTGCCTTACCGATTATGCAGGTTGATTATTTTGTTGATTGCTACTGTTTTGGAGGAGAAAATTTATGGATGATTGGTGGGACTAATGCTGGCTCTTTATGTTATTGCCTATGTCAAGCATGCAGAGTGGGCCTGCTCAAAACCTAGCCATTTTTGGATGGACTGGTGGCGAGGATGGTCGCTTGTGTTGTTGGATGGCTGATGCTTCCCTAGAGACCAATCGATCCTGGATCTCAGGTGCATTGGTCATGAAGTCACCATGAAATCGCAAAAAGAGTAGGCATCATCCCTACTAAACGTCCACCGTTCAGCTCATGCCTTTGATTCTGATAGCTTTCTTGTAACTTTTTTTCCCTCAATCCCAGTTCAGCAACAAGAAATTTGAATTACTGTACTGCAATGTAAGAAATGAAAACCTTACTATAATTGTTTCGTTCCTTGGGCTGATTAGCTTCTATGGAGGGGAAGCTTACCACCCTTCCGAAACTTATGTTATTCACCCTCAAGCGAAGAGGAACATGTGGCCTATCTCAAAAATTGAAGCTCTTTTAACATGCATTTCTAGAAGAGAATTAAATTCATTCCACTAGTAGACAGGTAAGTCTCAAGCAAGTCGACAAAACAAAAAGCAGAGAGATAATCATTTAACTTTTTAACGCATAAATCTAACAGCAATTTGTCTTACAAGCTACAACCTTAATAAGTGAAAGCGCACGAAGGTAAATAACAAACCACAATACAAACATCCTTAACTGAGTTCTGCAATGCTCCCTCTTTTCCTTTTCTTTTTTTTTTTTTTTTTCTGTGCCAGATCTCGAACCTTTGCTCTTAAAGTTTAAATATCAACCACCTAACCTTTTAGGACGAGAAGAGCCAGTATGCTACCTAATATTTGGCACTTAAGACAACCACCCTGATAGAATTGACCCGCCACTTGAGTCAATTGGATGCAACCTGCTTCTTAAAATAGCAACGTTACCCCAAAATAAAGCAGCATCAAATCAACCTCGACCTCGACCACCACCTGTCACCAGAATGGAAAACACCAGTCTGTTAGTCTGAATTTATCAAATGTTGAGCCAGCCGTGATGGATTATTCAATCATCTGCTGAGCTACTAAACCATTTTGCATAGTTTTTTCAATGCCAGAACACACACACACACACACACACACTCTTGTGCAGCTGTTGTTTCAGCAAGTTTACCTCTGCCTCCACTTGTCTTTCCACCCAAACCACCCCTGACTCGGCCTCCCCCTGCACTCTTAGCACCATCATCTAGCCCACGCCCAACTCCTTTTGGTTGCCTTCCACCAGGACCATCTTCTCTACCTCTGCCTCTGCCACGGCCTACACCGGGAGGCTTCCTATCTGAATAAGTCAGCAAAATCAAACGGCCAGGTTAAGAACTCCAGTTTTCAAATGCATAAATAAATCTCAAATGTAATTAACAGTATCAACCTCAACTCAAGGGGAAAGTTTTGATACATTTGGCATCCAGTTATGGGTTCAGTTTTCTAGAAGATAACAAAAAATAAAAGGGAAAAAAAAAACAAAGAGAGGAAAAGCTGGAAGAAGAATTCTATGAAGCATACAAACAAAAAAATCGAAACACAGTGGACTATGTAGATAGGAAAATTACATTACTTTCAGCATACACTTAACCAAACATGATTTAAACAGCAACAGACATTTAGAGAAATAGCATATATGGTTGCAATGCAACATACTACTTGTACCCAAGTTTCTACTTAAAACTGAATATTAAGATAATGATCCATTCCTTTTAATAACAAACAAGATAATTAAATCATACCAGCACGACTCTTCGTTTCTTCCTGAACTTTATCAATTACCTGAAATTTAATGGTAAAGTTACTAAGATTAGTAGATTAACAAAAAAGCTACTAAAATGGTTAGAGGACAGCACAAGAAAACTATAACAAAACCAAGAAACGATATTTACATGAAACCTAAATTTTGGACAGGTAGAACCCAAAGGTGATCAAAAAAGAAGACCTAAAATTTGTCTCTCTAGAGATGGCAGATGTTGTCATAAAAAAAACAAAAATCAAATTATCCACTTAGCTCCAGATAAAAGAATACTCCTTTTAACACCACAAAAGACAAAGAAAGCTTCTTCAACAACAAAATAGCTAAAATTCCACTCTATGGTTTCACAAAGACAACTAATAATCAAGCATTCATAAATTTTAACAGAGTGAATGAAGTTAACGTGATAAACTGTTATCTATGCAAAGTAAAGAAACAAAACAACGGCTAAATACAAGTAGTAAAGGGTACCTCATCAGGAACTCGAAGATATTTTATTGTATTTCCACGGATATAGCATTCGGGCATTCGCCAAAACCTGTCTCCATCCTACATTATATTTTCAATCAAATCCCAACCATAATTAAAAAAAGATATGATTCTTAGAAAGAAATAAAATAAAATAAGAAACATTGAATGAATTCATATTTGTACCTTTGAAGTACAGATAACTTCACGAAGATGGATGTTCATCCAAGTGTCGCAATTGACCAAATGTCCATTATAGGTCTCCCCATTTTTCAGTTCCACCAGCTGTTAGCAAAAAGAAAAAAAAACCACAGTTTTTTCAAAAATCAATAACTGAAGCAATGTTTTTGCACGGTAAGTCGCAAACAGGCATGAAAGGGAAGGTAATGCTCTTACCATAGGATGGCCCTGTGCAGTTTTTAGAAGAGAAAGAGGAAGCTGCCCAAGGTTTACATAAACAGGTTAGCGGAGGAAAGATGATAAAATATTCAAAAACACACTAAGAAACCAAAATTAACACAAAAACCCTTTGATAGCATATGAAAAGTTGCTTTCTTTTTGTTTTGTTTCGATTTTCCCCGATTTTCCCCGTGTTTATAACCAACCAAACAGACAATCAAGGTAACTTAGAGAACATCATACCATCTTTTTTTTTTTTTTTAATAAAGTGGAAACCTAGAGAAGAACAAAAAATCTGCAAGAAGAAAAGGAAAAACAGAAAAAAGTCAATAACAATTTCAAAAAGATTAAGATAAAGAAAAGGATTTGAAAACCTTGGAATTGCAATCTTATTTACAGTAGAACAATTAGGGGTTAAATCTAAACCCTAGCACGGTCGGAGAATAATATACTCATTACTGGTAAATTTAAAGCTTTGTTTTGGTTAAAAAAAAAAGAGGGAAAAAGGTAATCATTCACCCTAAATCCCTAAATTAGAAAGGAAAATGAAATCGAAAATACCGACAAGCGAAGAAGAGGGTTGACTGTTGAGAAGAGACTGACAACTAAGCCTTTAGCTGATATCACTTTTTATTTTTTTATGAATTCGATCTGACTGTTTTTATATAAAAGAAGTTTGCTTTTGAGGGAAATAGGACGGGAATTGAGACGGTTACCGCAATTCACATTCTTATTTTTTAAAAAATATATTTTATTTTTGTACCCGTACCTGTATTTTATATGTTTATTTTTGTAGAAATTTAACAGATACGGAAAATTTTCATACATATGATTTTAAAAAATTAAAGTTAAATATTAAAATATTTAATATTTGTTAAAATAAATAAAAATTTATAAACAATATACATATTAAAACAAATAAATTATAAACATCAAAATAAGTTTAAACAACCAATTAAAATAAATAAAAAATTTATATATTTATTAACATAATACAATAAATATATATTTATATATATTTATTAAATACATACAAACATACATACATATATTTATATATCTTGAATATGAGTTGATGGGTACTATATTACTTACTCATCTTGTATTATATATTTCAAATATCATATTCATCCTTTTTGTATTTAGCCAAAAAAAATTTATACATATTTTATTTTATTTAAATAAAAAATCAAATTTCTTATTGAATATAGATAAAATTATCTCTAATATATTTATTTATATAGGTAAAATTATCTCTAATATATTTATATATATATATATATAAACTTGATAAGTAGAATAGTAAAATAATTTGTATTCCACGGATTCTAATCCACTTAATTTAATTGAATCAATTTTTTTTTTTAAACTCATGGTTAGATTGAGTTTTTTTTTTTTAAATCAAATTCAGATTGAAGTCGAGTTTTAAGTATTATTACCCTAACCCCATTCGGATATGTATAAAAATATATTTTTTTATTTATATATGTATTATATTAATAAAATTATTATTTAATGATTTTAATTTAAGATATTAACTTAATAAAATATTATATTTATGCATAATTAAAATATAGTTTATATTAAAAATAATATTTTTATAAATATTATACTAAATTAAAATTATTAAATTAATTTCAAATATCATTTGTACTTTATGAATATATGGATAGAGTATAAAAATAATAATTTAATATTGAATTAAATTAGGTTCAAATATAGATATTAAGAGATTAAGTTAGAGTCAAATCGAGCAAAAACTCGATCTGACCTTATCCATTACTATTTTTTTTTACAACTGATAGGCTTTTGTATTTTCAATAAATATATATATATATATACACACGTAACGATTTTTTTTTTTTTTAACCAATTTGATATGAAATGAGCTAATCCATGTGTGTTTTTTTTTAAGTTATAATTATAATTAAGTATTATATTCATATAATTAATTAAATAATTAATTATTCATCATAATCAAGCTATAATTATTGAATAATCAATTAATCAACTAAAATATAACTAAACAACTAAACCCATATCCAACGAATTTGAATATCTTGATTGAATTTTTTATTAATTGCACTTGTACAAAGCTTTTAATGGTGTATTTGGTGTATAAGGTTATAATAAATAAAAATAAAGCCAGGATTTATGATTAGTGGAAGCAAATATTTCACATTAATTTTAATTTTTTTATTGAAATACACATTTATATACAAAATTACAAATAAAATTAAGAGGTACAACTTTTTGCAATAGAAAGAATATTGCATAGCTAAAATTAATTATATGGTTCTTGATAAATATAATATAAACACTATTTAGATAAATCATCTTTCATCATAGACACAAATACATATATATTAATTTAATAAAATTTTACTTATAGTGTTATTAAAGATAGATATAATATATAAAAAAATAAAATAAAAATAAAACATGTCTTGATTTTTAATATGTTTAGCTTTATCATTTGCTTTTAGTAAACAAACATATTTCATTTTTTTATTTATTATAACTTGAAAAATAAAAAATAATTTTTTTCTTACATACAATGAAACGAAGAATGAAAACATAAATCTATGTATATGTTAGTTAAATATGATTTTTTATTGAATTCTAAATTTAATTTAATTAGTTCATTCAATTATCCTTAAGTGATGGTATCCAATACATTTGAGGTTTAAACTTTAACACCTGTAACATTTTTTCTATTCTCACACTATGACTTATTTTATAAAAAAAATGATTTTTTGTTTTTATTACTACACATTTTTATGTTACTTTTTTTTTTTTTTTGGTATTAAACAAGTGATTAAAACCACTTAACTAGTTTAAGCTTTGGATCTCGCAATCCTTACAAGGTCCTTTTGCATTAACCTAAACAAAATATTTAGAGGAATTAAAAGTATAACAATTCCAAAATTTCTAAAAATAATTTATTGGTTATTTTACAAACTTAATATATATATAGGTATATATATATATATTATAATGAAATTGCTTACTAAAGCATCAATGTTCAATTAGTAAATTATTAGATAAATAATAAAAAAAATTTAGTTTGAGCTTTAATTTAGTAGGGACAAAGCTTTTAATTTTCAAAACTTTTGAGTTTTTTTTTTTTATAATAAACCTAAGAAAAATTTAGAAACTCAATGAACGTCTCTGATGATAAAATAGAATAAGATGATAATATAAATAAAATTAAATTAAATTAAATTATATCATCATATCTTATATTTGATGTATATAAAGATTAAGATAAGATAATTTTATTTGTTTGTCAAAATTATTTTTCTTCAATATTTATACAATTTAAATTATGGATGTAATTTTTAAAAGTATAATAAAAAATACAACTTTAATTCCATGGATTAAAAATAATTTTCTCTACTTTGAAAAAATTGAATTATCCTCTTATAAGAGGATGATTAATATTTCTTACAATTATATCTCTTTTCTTAGATACAAATCAAACATAATATAGAATGATGATCATTATATCTTATTCATCATCCTACGCACCAAACATGACATGTTGTATATGATGATAGATAAAATAGTATAATAATTATTTTATATTATATTTGATTTGTATCTAATTAAAATGGATAGAATTACAAAGAATATTATCATTTTGTTGGTAGAGGATGATTCAATTCCCCAAAGTAGAGATGATTATTTTTAATTTATAGGATTAAACTTATATATCCTATTATACCTTTAAAAATTACATCAATAATTTAATTTGTATAAACTTTAAGGAAGGATAATTTTAGACTTGATAATTCATATTTTCATGTCATGTCTCGTGTCATATTTGACACATATAATGACATAGATTATTAAAACACGAATATAACACGAATTATAAAACGTTTCTAAATCTTAAACATGAACACAACACGTTTAATATATATATTACAGGTGATACAACACAATTAATACATGTATAATTAATTCGCTTAAACATAATATAAATAAACACAAATAATACAGATATATATAAATAGATACGATTTACACAAATATGTACAAGAACACAACTAAAATAATAAATAATAAACTATTAATCATTTACAACTTAATAAATTTGACATATTAATAATATAAAAAATGCTTACATATTAAAAGAATAAAAAATATTTACTACCCATTTAATATGTATTTAATATATATTTAAAATTTAATTTATATTACATACCTATATTAATTTTTAGTATCAAATTCAAAATGATAAACTATTAAAAATTAAAGAATAAAATAATAATATATAGGACTAATATTATTATTAATATTAATATTAATATTGTATTTATATTATTAATATAAAAATAATTTTATAATAATTATTAAATGAGTATCATAACTAAATATTTAAAATAATTTTTATATGATATTAAATAACTAATTAAGTATCATAATTAAAAGATTAAAAATTAAAATAATCTTTATATGTTTATATTAAATTCAAATAAATATAAAAAAATGTATTAAACATGTTAAATATATTAAATATGTACTTGTATAACAAGATTAAATTAAATATGTTTTCATGTCATATCTCATGTTAAAACAAGTCAACATATATATGACATGAATTATGTCGTGTTAAAATTTATGTCGACACAAATAAACATGAAATACATTTTTTTAAAATATACGATTTTTTTAGTGTCGTTTTCATATCGTATTACCGTGTCATATATAAAATTATCAAGTTTAGATAATTTTGATCAATTAATAAATTATTCTATTTTAATTCTTTTACATATTAAATATAAGATAAAATAGTATTATTTAATTTAATAATATTTATAATATTATTTTATTTTATCTTATCATTATTTTGTGTACTAAACATAACCTAAACGGATAAAAAAAATTTTAGCAAAAAAATGATTAATGTCTTTTTCTTTATTAATTAAATGTTTAATGTTAAATTAAAAAAATTTAATTAAAATATTTATTATTCAATATTTAATGTCAATACACAATTTAGTAGCATAACTAAAAAGCAATGTGTACTACTTGTTCGTAGTATATGTTGTCGTACACACATGAAAATCCTTCGTTTTTTTTTTTTTTTTGAAGGAAAAATCCTTCGTTATTTTATTATTCCCTATTGTACTCAAAATTCGCTTTTGTTTTTAGGTTTACATTAGCATTTAGATATGGTAAGATCAAAGCCAACTGAATATTACTTTAGATGATTAGATTTTTAAAAATTATAGATTTAAAAAGATTTAAGTGCGTAATGTTTTTTAAAATAAATTAAATGAATAAAGATTAAAATGTTAAAGGTAAATTAAAACTTTAAAATATGCTAAAATTATATTCGTGTTTCATCACAAGATTATTTTTTATTTTTTTAAATTATATTTTAAATATTAGAAAATAAATTTTTATGCCAAGTTTTGATGAATAATATATAAATAAATGTAAGTATATTTATTTTTTAATATAAATTATAATTTATTTATATATATGTAATTTTTATTAAATTAAAATGTTAAATAATATCTTTATTAATATAATACATATATATAAATATAAATAAAATAAATAATAAAATATATTCTTTTATATATCTTAAGGAGGATCAAAGCAAAGTACCCAAAATTCAATTTCAACTTGATCCATGTTGTTCAAAAAAAAAAAAAAACTTAACCAAATTCTTATTTTAAAAAATCATATCAATTGGATTGTAGCAAATTGAAACCCATCGTATGTAGGTTGTTTTGTCATTCTTATATCTATTGATTTTTTCTTCACAAAATTTATCTAATAAATAAAATTTTAAAAGATAAAAAAATGACAAAAACAGCCACATATAAATTTATTAAATTAAAGTACTAAATAATTTTTTTTTAATAAAGTACATATATAAATATAGATTTAAATAAATAATAAAAAATATTATATATATATATATATCAAGATTGTGGCATAATATCTAAAGCTTTGCTCTTACTTGAATTCGATTTATCAAAAAAATTTAACCCAATTATCTTGAATTAAAAGAAAATATATCAATTGGATTGAAGCGAATCAAAATCATTGAATACAGATTATTTTATCGTATCTATCTCATTTGACTTTTTTATTATAAAATTTATTTAATAAAAAATAAAAAAATTAAAAAAAAAACACTAAAAGAGGGAGGTGTCATGTGAACATTCAAGATAAGATGAAATAACTTAAATCCAACTCCAATTTGACCCCATTTAAAAAAAAAATTCGATCTAACCTCAATGTTTTTAAAACTTAAATATATTAGATTTGTATAAATCAAAACTAATTGAATATAAATTATTTTATTATTTCTACTTTCATTGATTTTTTTAGCAAAATTTATTTAATAAAAAATATAATTAAAATAACCAAACTAATAAAATTTAATTAAAAAATAAAAAAATGAGATACCATGTGAACACTTATTTTTTTCTTTGTTCTTTAAAAAATTAATATATTAGACCTATGCGGTATGATAAAAAAAAAAAAAAAACTAGGAATCCGATGTTGTCAAAATTGGGTGAGAATTGAGACGTATAATGTGTTATGAGGTTAGAAGCAAATCTGCATTGGTAATGGTTCGCCCTCTGTCATTAATGATCAGTTCCCACCAAAGTGAAATAAGTCGGACCACGTTTCACCTTTTTATCTCAGTTGATCGAATTTGGACTGAATCCAGCAACAACAAATCCTTCTTACCACCGCCATTTTTTGCCACCTTGGTCATTAGACTGTTGATCCAGTAATTTCAACAATAATATTTTGCAACACACCTAATATATATTTTTATTGATCAATACTTATTATATTAATATTTTAGCTGTTGATATTAATTATTGATATAAAATATTTGAAGAAAATAAAATTTGAATATTAATTATAACTTTTTTATGGATATCAAATTATTAAGAATAGTATAATTTGCAGATCAAATTACATATTAACCCTTTTATTTGCAACTTAAAGTTGAAGGGATTGGTTAAAATTTAGAACAAAGCTTTTTGGATTGGAACAAACTTTGTCGGCTTACTACCCACGTGCTATATAAAGGGTTTACTTAATTTGGACAGAATAGAAAAGCTGTCCGTTGATATCCGGACAACATTGCAGCTTTTCATCACTGCTGCCTGGCCAACAACCTTTCGAAATGACGTACACCATCATCATCAACAACCCAACCATTCATAAATAAATAATATAGAACCAAACTGAAGCTTACAAATAAGTGACCAACACTTGGATATAGGATCTTCGTATTTCTAACTGGACCTCTAAATTTACAATGGTATGGTAGAATAATACTGCAAAAGAATCATAAAGGAGATAATGAGTGGTGTCATGGTACGGTTTTTATTTGAACATTGTCCCAACCTAAAAACAATCCAGATATATTATAGGCATAAGAATCAGAAGGGAGCAAAGTGATCCTAGGTTTACAAAATGTGAAATCTGCAGCCTAAGCTACTCATGAAAACACATATAGAGGCTACAACTTCTTAATGGAAATGGTCCAAAGAAGATCAGAATCAGATTGCACCGTAACTTTATCTCCTGTAACTATATTCGATGTGCTTATTAGACCACCAAATCTCATCTCTGTGTTATCTGGAATAAGAAAATAATAATAATAACATTATAACATAAATTCGCAGACAGCTCTGGGAGAAAATGGAAGAACAGTAGACAACGGGAAAGATTGAAATATAAGCTAGAAGAGAAATTATCTTATGTACCCTTTAGGACTTCTTCATCTGACTACATTTGCTATCCAAACAAGTATAATTTTCAAGTGAAATGAAAAGTAA
The DNA here is from genome assembly GCF_002303985.1 of Durio zibethinus. Next base: position 5,901,790 of record NW_019168049.1, read on the forward strand.
AGCAGCATAACAAGGCATGATAAACTGATGACATGAGTAAATCATGAAATTATGTCCATTTCAGTTCCACAGCCTAGTAAATGGAAAGTGAGAACAAGAATAATGTAATCATATACTTACTCAGATCCCACTGAAGCCCAGTTGTTGTACTACTCCTTGATGGCATCCCAAGTGGGATGAGTCCACAGTGTGGGCCCTCAACAGAAGTTTGAATATGTATCTCATGACGGTGAGTCCTTGGAAGAAGATGGATGAGACTATCATCAGATAAAAGGACTATTCGCAGGGATGAGAAACGACAAATGACATTTAGGTTTCCCATCTCATGGTCAAATCGTCCACCAAGTGCTCCAGCAACAAGAATGCAAAGCTGCCATTAAGTCCGGAAAAAGAAATGATAAGCTAACAATCTAAGCACACACACTACAGATAAAATGCAGCGTGTATGGTGCAGATCCTGTCCTAACATGTAAGAAATACCTGCTTCCAAAACCTGAATGTTCACAAACTGTAACTATTACAACAAAATAAATTGAACATTTAAGTTTAACATACATTAGACTTATCCAAATTGGGAGCAACGTCGCGAATGTATGTTACACATTTATGAAGATCCGTGGTGTCTTGATCATGAGATTTATCAATAATCTTTGTTCCCTGCACCAAAGAAGCAAGTGAAAACGTCTCAGGAATTAAAATCTATGAACTAGAAAGATGTAACAGCTCAAATGCAAGGAAAAAGAAACTAGTGCTCATAAAAACAGAGCAGCGCATCCCCACACATAGGACAAAAGAGTGGCAAAGAATAAGTGGGAGCAAGCTTACGCATGGATGGAAAACGAGCTTTAGAATCGAAAAGGAAAACATCATCGAAATTATCAGTTAAATGATTCTAGTTCTACAAAAAGAAATTTGAAAACTTACTAGGCTCATGTAAAAGTCAAGTACTTCCGTTCGTATTGAATCCATATCTCCTTTAATTACATCCGGTTTGTATCTGCTATTAAGCAAAGTGCCTATGTTATCACATCACTTAATAATAACAACAAAGAAAGCATTTACCAGGATCAGTTAGAATGAAAACACCAATTTAAAAAACCAAGATCTGGGAAATGGTTCTCAAAACTAAGATAATGGAAAGAAACTATTTCTCTAACAAATCCTCCATTGTTGAACCAAATTTTGATCAAAATCAAAAGGATTTTAACTCGTATAAGAATTTAAGTCACATGATTCAGATAGAGAAAAATAAATGGATTTCAACTGAATTACATAAGAGGACTAAAACTAACACAAAATCGAAGCGTTAACGTATATAGCAAGAAAAGACAGAGAAAGAAAGACAAGAAACCTGCATCGAACATCAGAGGCATCTTCCAGAGGGAACAAAAGAGGCATTTCATCGTACAAACGGTTGGCGCCACCGTCAGCACAGAGGCGAAGCTGACCTGCTCTATACAAAAAGCAGGCAATCAATTAATCCTCAGACAGACAAATTATAAATTAATGAGAATAAAACATAAAAAGTGAGGATGTAGGGGACAAGTACCGTGCTTCCAGAGCAGAGGAGTGAATCTCGGGAGGCTTTGGTTAAGAAGGACTAGAGCGTACGTTAGAGAAGGGCAGTGGTGAGGGTCAGGGGGAATGGTGGGAAGAAGAAAACTGGAAGAATGGTGCATAAGGTCCATGATCGCTAACGTGAGCGTGGGGGAGAAAAGAAGCAAAAGCGAAGAGAAGAGAAGAGAAAAGACGAGAAAGAAATGGGAAATGGGTTTTGCCGTGTTTGGATTGTAGCGTTATTCATCGGTTGAATGAAGCCTTGTCGTAATAAATGGGTGATGGAAGAAAAATTGACTTTTTCTCCTCTCTTTTTTAGTTCGGATTATCTGACGGCGTCAAAGGAAGAACGAAGTGTGAGTTGAGATCGTTGCTCACAACTTCTGTGTCTTGTTAGCACGTGCGGTTTGGTTGTAGTTTGAAAAACCCCATTCACGGTTGGCACATAAAAGTTAGAAAAAAAGTGCTGACACTTCGCGTTGGATTATTATAAAAGAGGAAAAACAAGTAAAGTTGGGAAAGGGGGACAAAAGTTGTTCAAATTTCACGCCATCAAAGTCGAACTCAAACACCCCCTTTTTCTTAACTGTAATTGAGCGTTGAAGTTTGGAAAAAAAAAGAAAAGAAAAAAAAAATGAAAAGGTTTTTAAAGAAAAAGGAGTGACAGTTTTATTTTTGTTTGATAACTAAAATGAGTAAAGGAAAAAGAAAAGAATGGATTAATTACAATCCGTAAAGTTATGAACAAAAAAGGAGATATTGTCTTATATTACTTCAATTATACTTTTTTAAAATAAAATATTTTTTTATAATATGAATAATCTTAATATTAACTATTTTAAATAAATTTAAAAATTAATAAAAATAATTTTAATTAAAGAGAATATTATTAATAATTAATTCATAAAAATATATGTTCGAAATTATTTTTATAGAACAATATTTTTTTATCAAAATTAATCTATAAATGAGAAAATTAAAAACTTAAATATTTATTATTAAGATAAAACTAATCATAAATATGTTTAAGTTTGGGAATTTTCTTACCCTTACAAATGTTTTGTCATGTTCTTTTATTTTTATTATTTAAAATTTGTGAATCAATAACAAAATAAAAAAAATTAAGACCTAAACATAATTAAAAATATATAGAATTCGAAGTTATTGACCGAAAAAATATTTAAGAAAAAAGATGCAAAAGATTTAAAGATAGTATCAATGGTTAAATTTGAATATTATAATAGTATTTTTTAAAAATAATAAAAATATAATAAAGATATAAAAATTATTTTATATTAAAATTTTTTAATCATTTCCTTTCCTTTCTGTTTACTCCAGTTTGGAGTAGTTAAAAATTGAAGCTTTTGAGTGAAAAGGAGGGATGCTCAATTTCCTTTTTTTAAATTAAAATATAAATAATAAACCAAACAAAGGAAATGTTTTTTTTTTATTTCCCTTAGTTTCCTTTCGTTCACCTTCCTTTAATCAAAACATAGTGCAAAGAAAGGGTTTTGTTCCTCTCACCCTTATCTTCAATTCTTCATCTTTATTACTAGTGTATTTTGGGGAATTATAAAAACTCCACATAATACTCTTTACACCCAATTACTAAATACATCCGAAAATTCAAAATTAAAATTCCTATTTCTACTAAATACACTAAATCCTTTAACAATCCAATTTCCTTACATACCCTTAAACCAATTTCTCTTATTCTCTCTTCACTCTCAATCCAATTAACCCTCTATAAATTCATCCATCAAACCCTAAAATCAAATTTTTTTTTTTAGTTTTTCACTTATTATAAGTAAGATTTAGTGATTTAATTCTTTTGATTTGGTTTAAATGTATGCGAAAATAGGTTAGCATTTACGATTTTGGCAACGTAGAATTCAAGCTTCACGAAAAGGGATTTTTGAGAAAAGATCAATCCTTTATGCCCTTTTAAAATCAAGTTTTTTTTTGTATAAAAATAATCGATCCCTTATGCAAAGAAGATCGATCCCGTCCAAACTCAAGAGCTTACATGTTTTTATTAAGGAAAAAAGTTTGTTTTGGTCTCAAGTCATTTTTCATTTAAAAAATTATTGATAATTTTTTTTTTTGAGTTCAAAGTAATTTATTTCAAATTTTAACTTTAATGTTTTGTCATTACAAGTGAATCAACAATAGTATTGATTAATATTATTAGACCATCAATAATGATTTTTCTTTCAAGTTTAGGGTTTGTTAAATATATTTTATAAGCTTAATAAGTTGTTTTTTTGTTATAGATATGGCTTGTACACGAGGTAGAGGCATTCTTAGCAAAGGTAAAGGAATCAAAATTGATCCCAGTTAGAGTCAGAGGTGTTCGATTGCCTTCAAGAAGAAACACTAAGAGAGGGGATGGTGAGTCAAAAAACCATACAATAGATAACATCTCTTAAGCTGAGCCTCTCATGCATTATAAGGGGGTTGTCCCACCTACCACACATGAGTAGGTGGAATTATTTCTTGGAGGTCTGGTTGATACATTGATTATTTTGAGTTTTGGATTTCATATTGCATTACAAATTTGGAATGACCAAATAATCGCCTAAATCATACAATACGAATTATGTTAGCTTATTTCTTTAGAGTGCCTTAGTTGATTAGCGTTGTTAATATTATTGTTTATGTTGTTGATTTAGTGATGTTGTTGTTGATCTTATTTTTGTTGTTATTGTTGTTGTTATTATTACAGAAATGAGATACATTGAAATCGATTAACTATGGGCCGAAGTTACAATATGGCATCTAGATTATGCACACATACGTATCCAAGCCAATGTTGTTCAGTCGGGGTTGTTGTCACTCATCGATTGCACCTATTGTATCATCAATAACATGATAGTATCGACTTTTGTTAAGAGGTGGTAGTAAAAGACAAACACCTTTCATATGCCATTCGAAGAGATGACTATCACATTAGATGATGTTTTTGCTCTTCTACATATGTCACTCAGTAGACCACGATTTCAATGAATTATTTGATGATTGATGAGGTGAACACAGTACTAGTAAGGTTACTTGAAGTTTTGCAAATAAGGCTAGAGCAAAAACTATGTGAGCTAAGGGATCTGCTATTAGACTCTAGTGGCTGTGGGATACCTTTAGGCATGTCATTGATGCATCAGATGATGAGACGATTGTTTATGCATTTTGAGCTTTTCTATTCCATTTGCTAAGGTATACGTTATTTGTTGACAAAACCATGAAGAGATTATCGATAGCGTACTTACCTCTACTAACCAACCTCACTGCCACAGGTAGATTTGCTTGGCAGATAGCTTGCCTCACTTATTTCTATAGACAGCTTGGCATTGTGAGTAGGGCAAATATGCATCAAATCATTGGATATTTGACATTTTTCCAAGTATTTATAATTATTTGATTTATTTATTATTACTCATAGATGTGATTATCTAGTTAAATATTACTTTTGTATTTCATTTAGGCATGGATTTACAAATACTTTATATTATTGAGCCTAGTGGCCATATTGACATATTTAGACGATCTATTGCATGCTAAAAAATGAAAGGCTTGTACTTATGCTAATATGTTGCAAGCCTTTATAGAAGCGCCTAAATGGGTTGATAGTATTTGATATATGCTATGAATCATACATCGATTGACGAAAGACACATCCATTGCATGATATTACTTTTTTTACTAGATGCATCAAGTGTGAGATAATTGTAGTGCTGTATCATTCGAAAAAGGTTCTACGATAGTTCAAATTTGTACAAACTATTCTTCTAACCTTGTTGGCCTCATCTAATGCTAATTGAAAAGCATCGTCCAACTAGTATAATGTTGCATATCAGTCTTTGCACCAATATTAGTATAGATAGGATATACACGTTGTGTCAATTGAGCGTCGAGGTCAAAGATTATGGATGCTGAGAGAGTGTTCATCTGACTATGATGGTTGGTTCGTAACAATTTCACACCGTCAAATTTAAAATCTTGAACGTTAATCTAGATTCCAACATCAACTAGTAGATACTGCTCTTATAAGTGATTTAATAAGTAACAAATTTTATCATTTTATGGTTTTTTATTACTTTGTTAATTTTAATTATATGATATTAATATTGATAACCTTATTAATATTTTGTAGCAGAGCTCAGTTGCTTTATCTTTCATTGAACATGTATTGTCTAGCGAATTTGATCAAAGTATTGTCATATGAAAATATGTAACTATCATAGTACATGCCTTTTCTTGTCTACAGTAGGCAGTAGCAGTTAATCTAGACCAGCATTGACTCCTACACCATCAGTTTATGCATTCAAACCACCTAGACCGGTTAAAATGCTTATGTCAACTCCATCCCCAATCCCATTGACATCGACACCTTCAAGCCCATTCATGCCCACTCTATCCCTAGTTCTATCAACATTACCACCTCTCAGCTCGCTCGTGCCCATGCCATCCTTACCACTAGTAGTAGTGACCACAACATCACCTTTGCCTAGTTTTTCCCTTTGCAAAGATGATAGTATCGACCTTTTTAAAAAATTCCATATAGATAATAGAGCCTATTTGTCTAACTTTAAGTCAAAAGGTCGAGTGATAAGGATTGATATATTTATTATTATGTACTAATATTTTTATGTAGATATTGATTTTATATTTAGTTAAGTATGTTTATATTTAGTTCATATTTATAAAATATCCCTTAGATTACCTATTTAATATGACACATCCCATTAAATAACATGTTCAATATATAAAGCATAAACAAATATTAAACCACAAATATTAATATAAATTGTTAACAATTATTACAAAAAAATCGATTAATGTGTATTATTTCTTGAGTGGCCACATCAGAATTTTTACTAAACGATAACTTAAAATCTTTAATGTCGGGTACATATGAAATCTCTCACCCTGGAGTACAATTATATTGACTCCTATGTCAGTTGCATACAATTAGAGGTATTAGTGAGAATGGCTTCATTAACACTTGCATAAAACAAGAATGTTATTTATATAATGTAATTAACACTTGCATAAAATAGGAATGATAAATATAAACATTAAATGACAATACTAATTAATAGTACCTACATAAAATGATAATCATTAATAAATCCAATTGTAATTATTCGGTGCTTTAATGGTGTAGATGGTACGAATTTAATAGAGAGATATGTCAGACATTGTCTCAAATTGATGTGACTAGCACGAAGCTATATCGGGAGGCAATCAAATGATCCATATTAGATAAAGTCTTTCACTTATCGTAATAGGCAAAAGTATTAAAACACGATAAGGTTTGTAATAATTCCTCAACACAAATAATGAATCTATACAAAGTCACATAATTGCATCAAAATCAATTAAGCTCTTCAATTAAATCTTGTCGCACATATACCTAACCATCTAATCACCATCCAAGCAACATAATAATAGAACAAAAACCACAATGTTCATTAACCTCAATATCAACGATGCTCTATATATATGGATGTAACTCCACTGGTAAACCAGATGTCACATTTTTCATTTACCATGGGATGATGAACATGAAGTTTAACGATCTGTGTCATCAGTTTCACTGAGTTTGAAGTGATTGGTGGTGATGCCCTATCTTGAGTTGATAACATAATCTTTTAGTGTAGTGGGTCACGTTGTATAAAGGTATCTGCTTTTATAGTTTTATGATATTTTAGCTTAGCTATCTATAATGGTGGCATCAAGGTTAGTTGTGGATCAATCACCAAGTTCTGATAGCTTTCTTTTCATGGCCAACTAATTGAACTCATCACATTCATTAAAACATTTTATGATTCAATCAACCTCTGACTAGATGGTCAACTTTTCAGATATTTCATTAGCTTAACTCTTTATTAAATCCAATTTTTTTCAATAAGGATGCACTTCAGATAAAGAAATTAAACTTCATACCTTATATGCCCCGTAACTTCATGAGCACAAAGTAATCCATGTGTGCTTCTAATCATGTAACCATAAGCATTTGCATCAATCCCAACATGGGTAACTTATTTAATCTTCATCAATATCATATTCAGTGTACTCTTAGATATCAAATCTCACAACTCTTTAAACAAAAAAGGTTTAGAATTATGCTTGACAATGGTAAGATTTCACTTAAATGAAGCCTTGATCTTTGTATGTTGAACTCAATAAGTGCATTGGTTATCTTTTACGATGATTTGAAATCCTTCTGAAATGATCCAAGGTGCCTCCTTAATTTCAAATGTGCATTTTCAACTTTAAATGAAGTAATAAAGATATATTAATGATTTATTATGAAACATTAAAAACCATAAATAATCTTAACAATGGAACATAATATTGTCAAAGTGAATTACTTTATCCGTCCAAACAACAATAAATTTATCCTTATACTTTGCTAATCACCGATCTTTCACATATTTTAATACACCTAGATAAGTTTAGTAATCAATATCTAATGAGCATAGATGACTTTCATACTCATCATGGTAGATGAATACACTAGTACACTCTAATTAGACATGAATGTCTCCTATTTCTCTTTTTGTTAAAAAAACTTCTTACAATTAACAAGCACATTTCTTGATTTATGTAATCTAGAAAGAAAATTGATTGTGTTAGGAAACACTACCTTTATAACATTTATCAATGCCAACTCTCTATCAATAACATTAATAGTAAAAAATTTACCAATAGGTATCAAATTTTTTAACTTATGTAGTGTCCAAATGTAATTCACATAATGCTCAACCTCCACGTACACACATGCAATAGAAAATGTCATATAAGTGGAAGTCACACCAATAATTTCAAGCAGTGACATACAATACCTAATCGTTTTATAAGTGCAATCCATAATCAAGACATTTAGGAAGGTTTACAATAACTTTACACCAATAAGAATGAGCCCAGAATAGGTCTTTCACACAGTTGCTTACTTGTCCGTCCTATGACACTATAAGTATTTACAATCGATCAACTTTTTCATAAATTGTTGCATTTCTGATCTACTAGCTTTCTCAACATATTTGTGCCTTTGACATTTATTGTATATTATCTTTATAGTGCTAACATTCTTCTCATCATGTTTTTTTATGGTTAATAATATGTTTATGAGTCTAATAATACTGTATGACATATTAGCAACTATTCACTTTTCTTTTTCAGTTAATTGACCTGTAAATGAATGCCCCTCTAATTGGTTTGTTGGTAGATTATTATGAAATCCATACACTATTTTCACGTCATATTCATCATCCATTACTAACTTATGGTCTATTTGGATGGGTAGTGAGATTGGTTTCGATGAGATTGAAAATTAGGGTGGCAATAAGATTAGTTACTGTAGCGATGAGATTAAATATTGTAGTAGTAAGATTAAAATTAATGATCAGATATATGTTTAGATACAAAAGAAGCAATAGTAGTGAGATGAAGTATAGTGAAAATAAAAAATTACTAATAAGGACATTATATTAAAATTTATATATAATAAATTTATAATATATATTTGATATTTTTAAATTAATAAATAATTAAAAATTTTAAATTATTTAATATCAAATAATATTTTTGTTAACAAGCTAAAAATTAGTAAATCTATTTTTATATCAAATAATACTTTTATTATTAAATATTAAGAAATATTTTTATGTATATATGTTAATGTTATTTAACATTTAAAATCTAAAAAATTTATTTAATAAATAGCAAAAGTTTTTTGAGATTAAAATAGTATATTAAAGTTAAGAAATATTGAAATTATAATTGAAATTTGCTCTAAATTGATGTATTTATAATAATTTACTTTCATACACTTTCAATATCATATTATAATAATTATTTTATTTTTCAAATGTATTACTACAACTAACTAATTTGATTACATTAACATAATTATTTATTAATATTTGAAATAAATACTAAAATGATGGCAACAAATTTAGACATCATCATTTAAAAATTCCAATTTATAAAACAATGGACTTGCAACATAATGATGGCTCATTTTCAATTTATAAAAGACTAAAATATATAAAAAATTACAAAAAATCTATTTCCTTTTTTCATGTATAAGTGAAAATTTACCTTGAATATTTATGTAATTATAGCAAGTCATAGAAAACAACAAATATTGCTACAAAAGTACAACCATTAAAATATTTTTAGAGTTTTACTTGAATAATTTTTCTAATACAATAAAATAAATTAACTTTATAAAATATACAAAGTTTTATTAGAATTATGTAATAGACTAAGGTGCATGGGAAGACGAACCCATTAAACTAGCCACTATTGTTTTTCTTAACATTGTAATTTCATGATCACTTTCTCCACATTTAACAAAACTTAATTCACCTCGATCAAAATTGCTTGTAAAAGTTGGCATGTCAAACGTATTTTAGAAGTATCTAAAATCTTCATCACTTGATCTAGCATGTCTTCAAATATAATTATGCAAAACCAATGTTGCATTTACGATCAGAATGTGCTTCCCAAACAAATAACTTGGAACATCTTGAAAATTTGGCCATTTTTTCTTCATACTCCAAATGTTCATTCAATCACAAAACGTAATGAAGAATGTGCATGCTTAAAGATTTCTTTTTTTTTTTCCTGATATATGACGATTACCTCAACGAAAATCAGGCAAATGATATCATTTTCCTTTGTATGGTCCTAAAAAACCAACCATTTGTGGATATCTTGAATCCACAAGATAATATTTACCTACAAAACATGCCAATTGCAAAAATTATTTATATTTTGAACAAAATAAATTTGAACATAAAATTATTTACAAAAATAATATAAATTTATTTTAAGTAATTAGTAACTAATATAAAACATTTAACTTGGTAGAGGGTATGGAAAATTCAAGTTTTTCCTTCTAAGTGCTTAAAAAAAAGTTTAACTATAATGTGTTGTACCTTCCCAACTAAGAAATGAAAAAATGAAGCATATATTAAAGTCACAAGCTACCACAAGATTTTGTGTTGGTTCACCTTTCCTACCAATGTAAGGTATTTGTTAGGATGCAAAAATACAAGCTTTTATATGAGTTCCATCTATAGCTCTAATGCAATCCTAAAATCAAATAAAAATAATGAGATTCAAATCATTAATAACTTTTATCTCAAATTTATTACAAATCTCTAAATTTTACTTAAAGTGCGGCCAATATCTTGTATCATTTCGAATGTGAAAAGGTACTTTCACGAATTGACCTTCAATTGGTTTAATCTTGTCTATTCTCATTTGAGCACATATGTTTAACATATTAAAAAAAATTCGACTAATAGTTTCACTAGATCATTGAAATTGTTCTATCGTATTAAAATTTGTTTGCCTATATCTAAGAACACACAATGATAATGCTAACTTCTCTAGTACAAATACATTTCCATCTTTCAAACCATAACTTGTTTGTAAATCATGCAACAAACAATAAATTATATTCTTTGGCATCCTAAAACTATTCATACAATGAATATCATGCCCGTTTAATATCTCTCGCATCTATTTTTCTCCAGTGAAATTTGAATTCATACATGGTTGTTTTGTAAAATAAGTTTCATGATACACCATTATGTTATTGATTGCATTATCTTTCACATCATAATAATTATTTTTCTAAACAAGTGTAACAATTATGGTTATTCTCTGTTGATCATCTTCATTTAATTCAACATTATCATGATTCATCACAAAATTATTATACAAATTATTAAAAGTCATCTATAACCTAAAAAAAATAAACAAAAAAAAATATATTCATATTTTATGACATTGCATCATAAATAACCCATAATATTACATATATACACTAATATATAATATAATATACCTCAACAAAAGCATATTATAACATTTCATTTGGGTTCAAGTTAAAGTGACCATACATCAAAAGAATCATACATCATACTTATACATACATATATTCATAACAACTCAAAATATTATAATACCATATTTTGACAGTTCCTAAACCAAAAAATATAATCACTTGCTTTAATTTCACATCAATGAACCATAAGGACCAAATGAAGATGGTGGTGGTGGCGAAAGTGTTTGTTGGAATGGTTGAAAATCACATGAAGGTATTGCTAGCAAGGAAGAAAAATGTGCAAAAGCATTTTGTTCATCATACTCACATTGAAGCCACTAAGCCCTAAATTCGGATCTAAATTCAATAATACCTCCCGTTTTACCGAAACTTGGAATATTTTGGCGGTAAAAAAATATAGATAACTATTTTTTGGAATTTTATTTTTTATAGCTCGTAATGCATCTGTCATAAGGTCTAGATCTAATGATCTATCACTAGACATTGACTTGAGGAGTCACCACAAATATTTTTTATTTAGGTACAATTGGCCACCTAATTGAATCTGTTCTTTTTTAAAAAAAAATTTTAAGTTTGACTTAGGTATCTTTAAAAGGTAGATTCAATGTCTGTGAAATCAAAACTAGGTTCGGGAGTATGGTTACATGTGAAGAAGGTTATAGCACCTCACAACGCCCATCAGAAAGTGACACTAGCTCAATTTCATGTTATCAATAAGCCTTAAAAATTATCAAGTAATTAATTATTGAAAACTATTGTTAATTAACTCCAATACTTTTGACAGAAAATTAAAAAAATTCCCTCACCTCATGAGTATACAAGAAAACTATTATTTCTTTTGTAGAGGCTTCGTCGTCAGATTATTTGGTATTTAAAAATTTTTAAAGATACAAAAAAAAAATAATTATTTGACTTTTGATATAAATCTTTTTATAAAAAAAACTCATGCTTTTATACAAGGAAAATTGATACTTTCAACTTTTCCTTAAAGCATTTAAAAGTTTTTATTTTAAAAAAAAATTGATACTTTCAACTTTTCTCCAAAAATAGTTTTTTTTTTAATTTTTATTTTCGAGAAAAATTGGTACTTTTAACTTTTCCTCAAAAATGCCTTTTCAAAATTTTAATTTTCAAGAAAAATTGAAACTTTCAACTTTTCCTCAAAAATAATTTTTTTGAAGTTTTTTTTTTTGGAAAAAAAATTGATATTTTCAATTTTTTTTCAAAAAAAATATATTTTTAAAAATTTTATTTTTAAGAAAAATTGGTACTTTCAACTTTTTCTTAAAAATTTTTTTTTGTAAAAAATATTCTTTGAAATATATACTTTTTATTTATTTATCCTATCTTATTCATTAAAAAAAATTTGATTGATAAATAATGAGCAAAATAACACACAAAAAAAAAAAAAAGAAAAAGAATACCAAAACAACTTATGACTCGGCTCGTCATGGCTTGGCTTAACATACAGGAGATAGCTCAGCTTGTAGCTCAAATGGCATGGAGCAGACCTAAGCCAAAGGATCGGGTTGAGCGACTGGGTCGAGCAACCCACCGATTGACTTGTGGACCCTTGGAACGATCAAGAAGAATCGAGTCTCTTTAGTTAAAACGGCATCGTTTTGTTAACAAGATAAAGGCTTTCTTTTAAGCCTTCTTTTTCATTTTTTTTCTCTATAATTTTTGCTCTATCTCTCTACCCTTAGGAAACTCCACACGTTTCTCGATCCCAGTGAGATGCCACTGTCGCCATTGTCTCTAGTCATTGTCGACCTCATCACCGATGATCGTTCTAACCCAAATTTTATCTTAAGGTTTATTTTAGTCCCCTCTATCACGCAATCTACTTGGTTTTTTCAGATTGGATTTGCGTAGATTCAAAATCAAAGTTACGGTATTCTCTTTATCTTTTGCTATTCTGATGGTAATCACCTCCAAATAGGTTACCTTTGTTTTTAACTTTTTTTTCCAATGATTTTGAGGACTCGGGCCCTCTTGAAAATGATTTAAATCGAACCCCAAAACAATCTATTCTCCATTTTTATCCTTCTCTTTTTCATTTCTGACTTCCTCTAGCTTTTGACCTTGCCTTTGTTTTTTGGATTTTTGCTAGAGCACCTTATTGGCAATAGGTGAATTTTGGCGGGAGATGGATAATGATTGTATGGTGGAATAAGGTCTAGCTGCTATGGTATCTTCAAGGGTCTTAGGCAAAGTAAAACTAGTTTTTTCCCTTTATGGGATTTTGCTTCTGATTTGCTTTCTTTCCTTTTAGTTTCCCTTTGAATTTTACTACGTAATCTGATTTTGGGTCTTGACTTTGTGTATTGCAGATGGAATGTGATTGTCAACTATACCCCTGTTTGTCAAATTTTTTATTACCAATTATTGATTTGGGTTACCAATGGTTGCTACCTCTTTCTTTTTGTGTATTTGGTAGTTGCAAATTATATTTGCTAATGATTATTGAATGTGCTATATTTTGTGCTTCGAATTCTCTAGGTTCAATGAGTTGGTGTGGCTTGACTAGGTGGTTGTTGGGTTTTTTGGAGTGTCTATGTTCACTGGGTTGGTGACAATAGGCAAGGGGTATGGAAATTCGATAAAAAGATTTACTGAGATTTGTTAGGATTTGCTGATCTTTTTTTTTCTGTTTGTTCTTAATGTGTTTCCACTCTAATTCCTTGTTGCCATCCATTGTTGTGAATCACAATGATTTATAAACCATGCAGATAGAGTTTTAATTCAATTCTAATTAGCATCTAGATAACAATCATCACAATCACCAAGCCTGATCTCGATCTTTAAGCTTTTTTCTCTTTTTTTAATTAATCAGATAATGGAGAAAAGAAAAAAGAATACAATAGATAGACCATAAAAATAAAAATTAAAATGAAATAAAAATAAAAATGAATAAAAATCCCTACAATCGAGCTTGGATTGGTCTCAATTGACAAAGAACCCCAAACAAAATGGGGTGTCTACAGCTGCCCCTCTTTGCTCAGTTCTTGTGCAACAGAAAATGTGCAAAAACGTAGATACCCCTCATATCTAGATAATTAGCTTGACATGTTTTTTTTTAATTTTTTTTAAAAAATAAAGTTACTCTAAATAGAGGTTCAATGACTTTGAGAAAAATAAATAAAGCTCATTTAATTAGAGGCTTAATGATTTTGGAAAAATAAACAAAGCTCTTTTAAACAGAGGCACCGCAACTTTGAAAGTAAAAGGCTCTTCGACAATCATGTCCAGAGGTGTCGTAGATCAGACCTTATGAAATTTATCATGGAAACTTAAAATTTAAAGGTTCAAATTCGTAAGAACCTTTCAGCTTTGCAAGAACTCACTGAAATTTGATTATCAAAATTTCAAATATACAAGAATTCAATTTTATAGGATCTTAAGATTCGCATTTGCAAGACTCACATTCAACATTTAAAGATTCTTATTAGAATTTTAGGGATTCTCATTCAAAAGTTTAAAGTTTTTCGTTTGAATTCAAAAAGGTTCATATTTAAGAAATCTTAGAGTTTCACATCTAAGTTCAAAGGTACTCACTAAAAAATTTAGAGATTCACATCCAAAAGTTGAGTTCAAAGATTTTCATTTGAATTTTAGAGATTCACATCCAAGAAATCTTAGAGTTTCACATCTAAGTTCAAAGGTTCTCACTAAAAAATTTAGAGATTCGTATCCAAAAGTTGAGTACAAAGCTTTTTGTTTGAATTTTGGAGATTCACATCCAAGAGTTTAAAACTTTTCATTAGTTCGAAGATTCACACCCAACAAACTTTAGGATTTCACATCTCAAAGATTCTCATTTAAAATTTAAAGATTCTCATTTGAATTCGAAGATTCACATTCGACAAATTTTGAGTTTCACACCTTAAAGATTTTCATTTGAATTCGAAGATTCTCATTTGATTTTGAAAATTCACATTCAATAAATTTTAGGTTTCAGACCTCAAAGATTCTCATTTGAAAACGTCTTAAATATTTTAATTTAAGACTTAAAGATTCTCATTTGAAAATGTCTTAAAGATTCTCATTTAAGATTCAAGATACTCATTTGGAAATGTTTTAAAGATTCTCATTTGAAATTCAAAGATTCTCATTTGAAAATATCTTAAAGATTTTCATTTAAGACTCAAAGATTCTCATTTGAAAATGTTTTAAAGATTTTCATTTAAGATTCAAAGATTCTCATTTGAAAACATCTTAAAGATTCTCATTTAAGACTCAAAGATTCTCATTTGAAAATGTCTTAAAGATTTCTTATTTAAAACTCAAAGATTCTCATTTGAGGATTTCTTAAAGATTTTTTATTTAAATCTCAAATATTCTCATGTGAGGATTTCTTAAAGATTTTCATTTAAAACTTAAAATTTCTTTTACATATGGGTTTCAAAGTTTTACAAAAGTAAAAATTTTATATGTACTGAATGACATGATCTGTGATGCAAGTACTTTCTTAATGATGCAAATGTAATAATCTAGATTCTCACAATGCCATATTCTCAACCATGATTCAAATATTTATTGCATAATGCAAATATATAGCCAAATCAAAGTTTCGAATATTCTCTAAACAATAATACAAATGTAATGTATGTAATGTAAATGTTCATGTCATGAAATTCTAATCAAAATGTGGTACCATGGTCCTTAAGATCCCACCATCTCACCTTTTTACATTTTAGCTTCTTAGCACTTTAGAACAAGTTTGTTAATTGATCCCCATTATTTTCATCACTTGATCATCATTCACAGGTTTCTCAGCATTAACTATTCCAGAATGAATTTTATCTTTCGATCCGCATCGTTTGATCACCTTTCACAAATTATGTTGACCAATCTATCACCATATTCATTACTTGGTCACACCATGTGTCCTTTCGAATAATCTTTTTAAGTTTTATTTTACCCCTTATCATCCTGGATTTCTTTTCAAAGGAATGCAAAATCTTTTAAGCGCATATTCATTCATTCATGATCATTTCAAATCGTGACAAATACAATGCAATCATACATTTTCTCAATATATTTTGAAGATGTAGGAATAAAAGAGCACAAGGTGAATTGAGGGAAAGACAATCAATGAAAAGTGAGTATAGTACAAGAGCAAATGGACAAAAGAACAAATTCGAAGCATATCAATTGGGATGGTGTTGAATGGTGTGATGACATCCAAATAATGAACATTCAGATGATTCTTAACTTTAATTTAGGATTCTTTAAAAACTTATTCCATTGACCTTCCAAAATCATATTGAGCTTATTGAACTTTGCCCCAGCTTTGATAAACCTTCAGATGTCTTTAACCTTCTTTCATATGATCTGTTTATTCAACTCAGCTCAAAGATTTTTTTACCTAAATTGTCCTTTTGAGTTTTCAACTTGAGTTTTCCTTTTCTCTTATTTTCATCTATTTTCCATTCTTTCATCTTGCTTTTTTCCTTTTTTTTCTTTTCTCTTTTTTTTTCTCTTTCCTTTTTTTTCTCATCCTTTTTTTTTTTCATCATTTTTCACCCGTTGTTGATATCTCTCACACATTAATCTCTAGAGCAATGTAGCATGATTTCATTGTT
This sequence comes from Durio zibethinus, assembly GCF_002303985.1. Next base: position 5,918,797 of record NW_019168049.1, read on the forward strand.
CCATCATTAGTATGCATTTTGCTTAACATATGATCATTCAATTTGAGCATTCACACTTGATCCAAATGGACTTTTTAAGGTTATAATATAGGTCAGGTGAGGGGTCATGAAAGAAATGGATAAAATAGGCTCAATTTATGTGTTTAAAGGGTTCAAAACCAAATAATCATTTATTATTTGATGCAAATTTACATTTTGCTCCATTTTTTATTTTACTACTTTTTCTTTTTTCATCGATCTCATTCTTCACAAAGGGATTCCTCTTACTTTGCCCCAAATCATGTGTGGTATTTTTTTTTTGCTTTTCTTTCTCTTTCCATCTTTGAGACCTTTTTATGATCTTTTACCTCTTTTCTTTTTCAAATATTATCCCATAATGTGAAGGGTGATCCTTGGTTGGGGTTCTCTAACAAGAATCATAATAGGTTCAAAAGGGTAGCAATAAATAGTTTTTCAAATGGTAAAAGAAAGATAACTATTTTTTATCTCAAATGTGAATGTTTTTTTTTTCTTAAGATCATCTATTAAACAAAAAATAAGCTCATGGATTTTTATAAGAGATTGCACCTCTTCAAGTCATATTAATTTCACATTTGCTAGTAGCTGGCTTCTTTTGCTCAAATAATCTCCCTAAATCAATGTGAATAAGTTCTCAAAATTAAATTCTAAAATTATTGCTATCATTGTCTAAACATTCATCGTTTAAAATTCAAGAATGGGAACAAAAAGTTATGAAATGTGACAAAGCATGAAACAATAGTTGAATGAAAAAGAAAATGTAATGAAATGCATTAACTTACCTTTTATTGAAATGATAACAAGTGAAATCATATTGCAAAAAAGAATTCCTAACATTACTATGAAAGAAATCTTAAAACGACAAGTAGCTTCCAACAGCCTTAACAACCTTTTCAAAATTGTCCTTATGCAATTAGACGAAAGATTTTTATTAACATCTTGCCCTTCTAATTCGCGAAGCTCACTAAGTCTTTTTAGATCAAACTTTATACTTTGTGTTTGAAAGCAGAGTAGGTTTTAATAGAATGACCTACGTTTCTATTGTGATAATCGCACGTTGCACTAACATCATATCACTTTGGATATGATGGCTTCAATGGTTCTATAATAAGTGGAGAGACCAAGTTATTCTTGAAGATTTTTTAGAATAACTCAGTATAGGTCATAGGGATAGGGTCAATTTATGCTCTTTTTTGGTTATCCCGAGATCTTTGTAAACTACTTCTTGGTTGTTATGCTTTAAAGCTGATGCAGTGATATGACTAGAATCATATGCAGGTATTTAAAAAACTGATTGGTAAGTTGGTTGTGGATATGGTTGAAATGGGTAAGGTGAGATATTATTTCCAGTAGGATAGAATGAGGGATAACCTTGTGGTGGATAGGATTGATATCCCCTGAATTGTCTACGAAAGCTCACGGTTTGAGCTTCAATCTTTTTCTTCTTGGGCACTTTCTTTATTTCCCTTTCTTTCAACTTACTATTTTTAATGGCATTTTCAATAATTTCACCTGAAATTACCATGTCGATGAAATTCTTTATGGCATTCCCTATCATCTTTTCATAAAAAAAAAGATTTCAAAGTACTGACAAACAACACCGTGATCTCTTTCTCAGTCAGAGAAGGCTGCACCTGAGAAGCGATATCCCTTCATTTTTAAGTATACTCTTTAAATGATTCAATCATTTTTTTTCATATTCTGTAAAAAAAGTGATCTGAGGCCAAGTATATAATATGTCGGTACTAGTTAATGAAGGCATGGGCCATATCACTTCAAGAACAAATACGAGTCTTGTCTAGCTGGACATACCATCTAGCAGCAGAGCCCATAAGGCTATTTTAGAATACATGCATCAATAACTTCTCATTATTAGTATGGGTAGTCATTTTTTGACAGTACATGATAATATAAATTTTTGAACACTTTGTACCATCATACTTCTCAAACTCTGACACTTTAAATTTTGAAGGAATTATCATATTTGAGACTAAACAAAGCTTAATAACATCTACCGAACCATAAAAACTAATACTTTCTACGGCCTATAACCTTCCTCTAACAGGTTCATTTTTTATTCAGCTTTTGAGGCTTCTAAAGTCTCTTTCTCCTTGGGTCTCAATTTTTTTATCCTCTGAATCATCCAAATTAGAGACTGGTATTGGTTCTACTATCTTTTTCGTAAAGACAATATTTATGTAGCTCTGGTACTGTCTTGAATTTAAAGCTGACAGTATTCTAAGATATATGTACCTTACTGGATATATGAACCACTGTGATGGTAGACCTTATGCTAGTTGAGCTTGATGTGGCCCAAAACCAGGAAGGAACAGTGGGTCATCCTTTTCTTGTGAATGATGGTCTTGTTGGCTAGCATTTTCCTCTATTACCTTCCCCTTGTTTAACTTGTTCAAGGCCTCTAAAATTCTGTTTAATTCCCCTTCAAGCTTTTTTTGGGCTTTCTCTATCCTTTCGAGACGATTGGAATTTTTTTGTTTTATTTGTCTGGCTCGAGCTCTTGTGTTGTACTGGTGAGTGAGGTTACTTGGTGAAACTATCCTTGAACCTTGAACACCATAATTTTGATAAAAAATGCAATGATATGTCGATGCATGAATGAAATGTACATTTTTATGGATGAGATAAAAATGATGCAGATGTAAAATGTTACATATGACAATGAAAATTATGTATGATATGATAATGCAAATGCATAAAGTCAAACAATCAAAATAGTTAGATCATAAACTATTTCTTCTTATGTCCTAACTTCATGTTACATTTATCACTAGGTAGGAAAGGCTCTAACCTAAGTTTGGCCTCTTAAGTGTACACTATATACAGAGTTAGGTGATTTTGCCCACTAAAGGTTCCCAAATTGTTCCTTATGTCATTGTCCATTATAGACTAGTAAGGTAGTCCAATCTTCGCCCATCACAGGTTACCAACATAAAATATTCAATTTGAGTAGAAGTATTTTGCTAGCCACTGTGGAGGCATTAAAATTTCACGAAAGCATAGGTACTTTACTCCCTCTTAAAGGGATGGAGCTCGAGTATAGAGCTCATGTTATGCATATACATATGAATGACATGGTTAGCAACATAAATAAATAAAATGAATGAAAAAAAAAATCCTTACAAAGAATCTAGTTTTATTAGGCTTTTTGGATAACACAGATTTATTTGCTGGCTTGACTCTCAGCTTGTCCCCAATGAAGTCGCCAAACTGTCATAACGTCTAGATCTGGGGATCTATCGCTAGACATGAACTTGAGGAATTATCACTAATATTTTTTGTTTAGGTGCAATTGGCCACCTAACTGAATCTGTCCCTTTTTAAGAGAAATTCTAAATTTGACTTAGGTATCTTTAAAATGTAGTTCAATATCTGTGAAATTAAAACTAAGTTTGAGAGTATGGTTATGTGTGAGTAAGGTTATAGCACCCTTACAATGCCTATCAGAAGATGGCACCAGCTTAATTTCGTGTTATCCAATAAGTCTGAAAAATTACCAAGTAATTAATTATTGAAAATTATTCTTAATTAACTCCAATACTTTTGGCAGAAAATTAAAAAAATTTTCTCACCTCATGAGTATATAAGAAAACTGTTGTTTCTTTTGCAGAAGCTTTGTCGTCAAATTATTTAGCATTTAAAAATTTTCAAATATAGAAAAGGAAAAAAACATAATTATTCGACTTTTGATATAGATCTTTTTATAAGAAAAACTCATACTTTTATTCAAGGAAAATTGATACTTTTAACTTTTCCTTAAAGCATTTGAAAGTTTTTATTTTCAAGAAAAATTGATGCTTTCAATTTTTCTCCAAAAATACTTTTTTTTTTAAATTTATTTTCGAGAAAAATTGATACTTTTAACTTTTCCTCAAAAATACCTTTCAAAATTTTAATTTTCAACAAAAATTGATACTTTCAACTTTTTCTCAAAAAAATATTTTTTAAAAAAATTTTATTTTTAAGAAAAATTGGTACTTTCTACTTTTCCTTAAAAGTTTTTTTTTTGTGAAAAATATTCTTTGAAAAATATACTTTTTATTTATTTATCCTATCTTATTCATTAAAAAAAAATTGATTGATAAATAATGAGCAAAATAACACAAAAAAAAAAAGAAAAAGAATACCAAAACAACTTATGACTCACCTTAGGAGGCTCGCCACGGCTTGGCTTAAACACACAGGAGACAGTTCAGCTTGTAGCTCAAATGGCGTGGAACAAACCTGGGATAAAGGACTGGGTTAAGCGACTGGGTCTGACAACCTACCGGTTGACTTGCGGACCCTTAGAACGGGTCAAGAAGAACCCAGTCTCTTTAGGTAAAACGGCATCGTTTTGTTAACAAGATAAAAGCTTTCTTTTAAGCTTTCTTCTTCGTTTCACAGATTCTTTCTTTCCTTCTATAATTTTTGCTCTATCTCTTTACCCTTAGGAAACTTCACATGTTTCTTGATCTCGATGAGATGCCACTGTCGCCGTCGTCGCTAGTCACTATCGACCTTGTCACAGATGATCGTTCTAACCCAAATTTTATCTTGAGGTTTGTTTCAGTCCCCTCTATCACGTAATCTGCTTGGTTTCTTTAGATTGGATTTGCGTAGATCCAAAATCAAAGTTGCAGTCTTCTCTTTATTTTTTGTTGTTTTGGTGGTAGTCACCTTCAGGTAGGTTACCTTTGTTTTTAACTTTCTTTTCCATTGATTTTGAAGACTTGGGCCCTCTTGAAAATGATTTCAATCGAACCTCGAAACAATCTATTCTCCACTTCTGTCATTTTTTTTTTCGTTTTTGACTTCCTCTAGCTTCTGACCTTGCCTTTGTTTTTTGGATTTTTGCTTGAGCACCTTATTGGCAATAGATAATGGTTGTATGGTGGAATAAGGTCCGGCTGCTATGGTATCTTCAAGGGTCTTAGGCAAAGTAAAACTAGTTTTTTCCCTTGATGGGATTTTGCTTCTGATTTGCTTTCTTTCCTTCTGGTTTCCCTTTGAATTTTGCTACGTAATCTAATTTTAGGTCTTGACTTTGCATGTTGCAGATGAAATGTGATTGCCGACTATACCCCTGTTTGCCAAATTTTTTATTGCCAACTGTCAATTTGGGCTACCAGTGGTTGCTACCTTTTCCTCTTTGTGTATTTGGTAGCTGCAAATTATATTTGCTAATGATTCTTAAATGTGCTATATTTTGTGCTTCGAATTTTTTGGGTTCAAAGAGTTGGTGTGGCTTGACTAGGTGGCTATTGGGTTTTTTGGAGTGTCTATGTTCGCTGGGTTGGTGACAATAGCCAAGAGGTATGGAAATTTGATAAAAGGATTTACCGAGATTTGTTAGGATTTGCTGATCTTTCTTTTCTATTTGTTCCTAATGTGTTTCCTACTCTGATTCCTTGTTACCGTCCATTGCTGTGAATCATAATGATTTATAAAACCATGCTGATAGAGTTTCAGTTCAATTCTGATTAGCATCTAGATAACAATCATCATAATCACCAAGCCTGATCTTGATCTTTCAGCTTTTTTCTCTTTTTTTTTAATTAATCAAATAAAAAGAAAAAAAAAGAATACAATAGATAGACCATAAAAATAAAAATAAAAATAAAAAAATCTGAAATAAAAATGAATAAAAATCCCTACAATCGAGCTTGGATTGGTCTTAATTGACAAAGAACTCCGGACAAAATGGGGTGTGTACAGCATCCATTGCATCTGAAACATAATATGTGGAACAAGGAAAAACAATTTCATTTTTTGATCTCCTTTGGTTACTCATACCATCACATAATATTTCAATTGAGTAGTCAATGTCTTTCCTACAAATCTTTTCATTGGAACTGATTTTTGCCTTTATTTTGTACTATTCCAAGAACTTGTTTACCTCAATTAGAAGTTTCAAGAGATGAATTTTCATATATGTCATTATCAAGTGTAACCTCATTCTCAATATCATGTTCATCTAAATCCCTAAACCCCTTCATAAATGTAGCATCCTCCCCAAAAGCTCCACTTAAAAATACACCTGACGAAGGTGCCTATGCATGCTCTTCAGTGGCCACAGTGTCACCAAACACTTGCCACGTCAACTCATTCAATCGTGGCTCAATTCCTCTCATCTTAAATATTTTATAATCATTATTTTCCTACATAATTTTCAAATGGCTAAATGTTATCTTCAAAATTCCAAAGATGACTATCGATATGAATTTTAATTAACTTAACAAATTATAATATTGATATAAATAACACTAACTTATACTTTTTTCAGTCCACCATTTTTCAGTTGTATCAATTATCTTCTTAAAAGGATATCACCCTAAATCTATAAAATTCTTAAGTAACTTAGTCCACAATTTCTACTTTTTTTTTAATGTGTCTCACTTATTTTTCAATTTGTGTCCTAGATTTAAAAAAGGAAATAACATTTTCCTACCTTGTTGAATTCAGATGAGTTGTCGGTCTATTATCGGTATTTACTTCATTTACGCAAAGTTCACAAAATATCATTGTGAGCTTGTTGTCCCAAGTAGCTTTAGTTGTTAAGATAGTATCACTCTCAACAATATTTCTTGTCTTCACCATTTATTATTATTTCAATTTTAATAAATTATTCATCAGATTATTTCAAACATAACATATTAGTAGGAAATAAACTAATATCAAATTCAACAAAGAAAGATAGAACCAACATAAAGGGAAAAAAGTGGTTTATATTCATCAAGTAAAATGAACACTCTTTTTAATGCATTCATAGAAACAAAGGCAACATAAAGAGAACTTTGAGTTGTGAAACATGATAGAGAAAATAAGGTAGCATATGATTGTGCTTCAATAATAGAACATGGTTAGTGTCTCCAAATTTTTAGTCTCCCTATCAGCACTGGAGAAACAGTATCCTAAAAACATGAGAAACAATATCCAATTGTGGGATATTACTTTATCATAAACTAGCCAAAGTTGTAATTGAAAAAACTATGCTCAAAGCCCTTAAACTAACATTTAACTCTTACATGAGCAAATTCTATTGGAGTAGCTTAAAACGTCCAAACTACAGGTAAATTGTAATTTTTTTTAGCAGTTTGAGACTTTTGACATAAAGTCTAATACTATAAAAAAAGCAATTAAAACTTTAAAAGCTTGCTCTTATGTAAGGGTCATATTTTTAGCAATTAAATAATTGTAATTAACATTTTTTTTTGGTTTAATATTTTATTTTCATGAGCAAATGGCTATTCCAAAAAATGAGACATACCACTATAGTGATACCAATCTAGGTTTAACCATCAATATAAGGAAGAAAGTTATTGAAAATTGAAATAGAATAGAAAAGAACATCATAACTATAGCTTTTGCTTTGTTTGATATCTAATATTTCTTTCTTTATAATTTTTTTTTAAAAAATAAGTATTATTCTTTTGAGCAAGTTAATAAATCAAAGGCAAGTAGGTTCACCTTATCCAGTCAATAAAACAATTTGAAAATCGTAAGAATATTAGGCAAATAAATGAGAATAATTAACAACACAAGATTAGCATAGAAAATGTTCAGTTTTTTTATTATCAATAATGGAAATGTATATTCTCATGTGTTTAATTTATTTTGAAACAGAAACTAAGATTTAAGAAACCATTTTAGATATTCAGAGGTAGGAACTCATTAGGTCTAAGATGGTAGGTTTTTTCCATTTTTATTTTTCTTGTATAAAGAAGTAAATACTTCTAAAAGGATCCAATCATATACAACCAAATTTATTCGCATCAAAATTATATAATAAATACATGAGACGAGAAATCTCTGGCTAGGGATTAATGAACTAAAGCCTCATTAGACTATAGAGTTATTTCCTAACTTAGAGTTTATCAAAATCTTTATTTTTTAATAAGGATACTTTTAATCTTTATTTCATAAGTAGGATAATTTAGCCACATCAATGCCATGTCATTGTCTACGTGGCATCGAACTTGTATTACTATATTTCATTGTCAGCATTTTGAATTTCTGATTGTTACATTCATGTTCTAATTACTATCCTTAATCCCCATTTTCTATCTCTCTCTTGTAAAAAAAAAAAATTCAAAATCTCTAACAAAAATTTTTTTTTTGTGCCAAAACTATTTTCAAAAAGAGACAACTAACTACTATTGATTTGAAGTTCATTTTTCTTCTCAAATTAAATTGCCATTTTACGCATACAAATTTATTTGGAGGTATGGGCTTCGTATTTTAATTTAGAAGTTTTTGTTAAGTCTAAGAAGTATGTTGGTTCCCATTTGATTATTGTGTCTGATTCTTTAGTGGCTCTTAAATGGTGTTGTAAGATGGAATCTAGACCTTGAAAACTATGGCCCTTCGTGAATCAAATTGATTATTTATGTTCAATGTGTGAAGTCAACTTTTTGAAGATTTATAGAGAGGTAAACAATTAGGTTGATTCTTTAGCTAAAACAACGATTTACAGAGTTTAGAATTTTATTGCTTTAGGTAAGATGTATTCTTTTTGTTGTGGTTAGGACCAATTCTGCATTCTGGTTTATTCTTTATCTGCTGCAGGGGATGGTTATTTGGGCTTTATTTTATTCTGGTTTGTCTTGTCAATGTCAAGTTGTATCTTGACTTGATGATTAGGATGAAACTAAGAATATATACTCTATTCCATGTGTTATAATTTCCTAATGAATAAAATTTTGGTTTTAATGATTTACAATACTAATTTATTTCAAAACATTTTAAGTCCTATGAAATTTTAGATTTTAATTGAGTTGCAATATGGTCTTGTTCATATAAAAAAAAGCAAAATAATTAAATTAAATTTATTCATGAAAAATCTTGACACTTCATCTTTCACCCATGTTACAAAATATAGATGATAAAATATTTGAATGCAAAGTAATACACAGTGGCATTTCATGAACAAACAAAACCTAATTGAAATAAATAGATAATAAGAAGTGGCAGTTAGCAACAAAAAACCAAGGAGATAAACATAGTTATATTTTTTTTCTCTAATTAGGTTTTACTTGGTTTAAAATGTCTTAATAAAGGAAATAAGTTGAAAAGTACCTTATTTTGGTAAAAAAGATTTTAAATTATCCTTGTTAAGGAAAAAAAACTCTTAGACTAAATATTTCTATTTCTTTAAAGAGTATAGAACTCTTTCCATTAACAGAATAAAACAGAAAAATCTAAAGCAATCTTGATTTTGGGTAAAAAAAAAAAAGATCATACCTTTTAATGCTTACAACCTTATTCATCGAACAACTTCAAACCAACAATAGCTTTGATGAAGTCGAAAAGAAGCAAGGAAATGGAACAAGTGATAGCAAGAAGGGGGCAATATGGAGAAAGAGCAATTTAAGGCTAGGAATTTATGATGGTGATAGAAAATGGGAAAAGAGAAAAATAAGTGAAAAAAAAATCAAATTTTGGGTTTTTTGTAAATATAAACTCATTTAAGGGCATAATTAGAATGGATAAAAAATAATAGGGATAAAAAAAGACTTGTTGGGATACCAACTATCCACTAAACCCCTAAAGGTCTAGTCTTCAACTAGTGTATCAATGCAATTAAGATAAGCAAACTCATTATCACTGATGTTATCCAAATATGAATCATAGTGAGATTGGGAAGGGGAAAGGGGAAGAAAATGTAACACACCGAAGATTTAGTTAAATCCAAATAAGGCCTTAATCTCACATAACTCAAATGGGCAATTACATTTTTTCGTCCTATTCTTTTACATTGCTTTTTTTTTTTTTTTTCAGCTGTTTATATTTTTCACTTCATTCATATGTTAATCCTATTCTAGGTTTCCTCGTGCCTCCCACCTCAAAGTTTTTAATTATAAACATAAAACTTTGATCTCTTCCAACATGCTTAGCCTATGAAATCAAAACTTCTCTACTACAAAACACATACACCACATATTTAACTTATTACATCTATACAAATTAACATTCTATACCTTCCAATAATACTAAATCTCAAAAATATAATCTTACCTCTTTCAAAATAAATGAATCTGTGTAATTATATCTAGTATCTAAATTGTCTTGTGACTAATCTCACTATATTAGTGCAATTTTCAAATTGATCTACATATCATAATATGTTAAAAAATTATAATTAGAAGAAACATACAGTTTTCATAAAGTTATGATATATTTTTGAAATTTCATTTCTGAAAATTATAATGAATTTTTGAAAAATCATTTCCGAATAAAAATTGTTCAAAAAATACATCATAATTTTCAAAACTCTGTTTTAAAAAATTATGTTGTATTCTTAAAAATAAATTTTTGTAAACATAAAAATATCGTACTCGAATGGGATGAGATTTCATAATCTCGTCAAGGTCATCTTCTCCATTATTGTTTCTCATTTCTTTATCCATTTTTATACGATTTGCAGGATTTAACAAAGATTTCAAAAATATTATTTTAGTTTTAAAAATTTAAGGTTTAGTGTCTAAGAAAGAAGAATGAAAATAAGAAAAAAAGGAAAAAAAGAGAGAGGTGGGTATATGAGGTGTATGAGAGTAATTTTGTAATTTACTAAAAAATAAAAGTTATATTTATTATATGGATATTTTTAGAAGAAAATTTATGAAATATAACGAGCGGTTTTTGTAGTATATTTAAAACACCTTGTGTCATTTCAAATTCCGCATTACTCATTATCCTTTTTTTTTTTTTTGTTGCCAAAATGACTCGGTACCGTTTAAAGATACTTTATTCAGATAAGTTGTTACAAACCCAAGCATATCATTATAATTATTAATTACAATTAATTATGATTCAACATTATGTAAAATTCATAAAAAAAATTTATTTAATTATAACACAATTAATCATTTACATTTTAATATCGTGTAAGATCCATAAAAAATAATAATAATAATTTAAGACTTTACCCACACTTTTTAAGTGAAACCCTCTCCCTACAAATACTAGTTGAAATGAATTCCATTCCAAACTTTACTCCATTTCTCATAACCAACAAACCAACATGACAGTTTGTCAGTTTCAACACATACCACTCAACCTCTACTCAGCAGTTACCACACATAACGAAAATAAAAAAAAGGTGTAAAACAACAACAAAGTGCGTATCCAAAATAACTACTAGTAGTTACCTCTACAAAGTAAGACCAACGTCAACACAACAAGATAATGTCTCATTTTGCAACCAACTATGAGCATTCCTTGCAAAACTCAACCCCTCTGCATCCCAACCCGGATCATATCACCTATAATAATTGTAAAATCCACCAAAATATTATGTTGAATCTACACTTAAGTGATGAACTCCTACATAATTATTATTTGTGATTAGACATCTGACTAATCACTGTAAGATTATGGTAAAAATATTTGAAGGCGAAATATTCCCATCCCAACACACCCCCAAAAGAAAAAAATAAAAACATAAAAACAAAGGTAGTTGGGGGGTTTTGTTTGCTAACCTTTGCAGCAAAGGAATATTTATTTCATTTCGAAGGAATGACAAGGAATTACTTAAATTGATCTTGTTACTTGTATGTACAGGCAGAGGCCATGGTGACACAGAAAGTCAAACAGGCAAGGAATGATGGGAATGGAAAATGATTTGAATAAAGTTAACCTGCTTTGATAAATATCGCAAAAGTTGCTAACAGAAAGATTGTGAAAATTTCAGAAGACCTATATACTATAAATACAAGTAAGCCGGGACCTGCTTTGGAATTCCACAAACAGGTCTCTCAACTAGGCCACCTTTTATGGTGACGTTGAAGAATGAAATGAAAAAGGAATGCTATACACAAAGATACCTCCTCTACATGAAGTAGCTCAGAGGTTTCCTCTTTCTTGATCCACCTTCTCCATATAACTCATTCCATTGAACAAGCTCACTCATATTTGTAGACTCTGATGACACACTTGCACAAACCTGCATTATAGACAATCAATTAGAAACCAAAAATAAACCACAGCCTTTTTCACAGAACATTCCATTCAATGTATGCCAATTTCTGTGCTCCAAATCAATCTATTTTACAAATATAATGTGTTAATATATGCTCCACACCCACAACCACACACCAAGGAAATCCAAGAAAAAATTAGACTTCTGAGATTTCAATGGATAATCAACAAAACTAAAAGCTCTAAATATATAATGGTTAAGACCATGTATGTTACCTGCTCGTGTGCATATTTAAAATCATCCATTTTCAGAGGACGAATGTCAGAACTGCTATACAAAGACGGTAAAGGTCTATTCTCAGCCAGTGCCAAAGCTCTCTCCTGTCACCAAAGTATCATTTATTTCAGTTCTTCAAGATCATTAGGGTATACGTAGTGGAAGGATTCATCATTCTAAATTGCAGATGATATGTTACCCCTGAATTAGTACTTATATTTTTTACTTAAAAAATGATATAATTCTAAAACAACATAATAAGAGATTGTTTCCTTCTCTTATCATCCCTTTACCCACAAGGTGGGCATCATAAAGAATTGATTCATCAAGAAAATCCAGATATTAGCAAATATTTTATCTTCTTGGCCTATGAGATGAAGGTAGTCAAGCACCCACTCCAAACAATTGCATAGAATAATACTTAGTCAAAATATGTAACTACTTGCCACCAGCAAATAAAATAGCATCAGGATATGTAATGTCCCGTAGAGCATCTACATGACAGATTCACCAATTTTTTTGCACCATTTGCAAAACCAATATAGTTTATATATGCCAGTAGCTGCAAACTTAGAATAGAACATTTAAACTAAAATGTCAAACTGACCTTCTTTTCCTTCTCCAAAATTTCTCGTATGGGACAATGTGCAGCAGTCACGCAAAGGTTCTGAAATCAGAAAACTTCATTAGTGAAATAAGCATAGCCAATTGGCCAAAAAAAAAAAAACATAGGTTAAGATAAAGCCACTTAACCCATTAAAAAGCTTCAATTTGATTTTGAATAAAAGTCATAATATGACTCAGTTAATAGGAATAGGGAAGCCTTGCTAATAAACCTCGATGAGTTAAAATATTATTTTTAGAGGAAAAACAAGGTTCAAAACTAGTTTATGCCAGAATTATTGCTACTCTAGTACAGATGAAAATTCATTACGAATCAATGTTTAGCTAGAAGAGAAAATGACCAAGCTTGTTCAATTTAGTATTAGCATGTGATTTGCAATTGACCTACTTCTTTCCTTCTTTGGTTCACAAACACCCCTTTAAATTTTCAAATAAGGACATTTAAATCATTTAAAAAGGTGGAAAAATAAACCTTTAGGTCACTTCCAGAATATCCATCAGTCATATATGCAATAGCTTCCAAATCAACATTGGCTGACAATTCCTCTTTGGCTAATATAACTCTTAGAATCTTTTCTCTGTTTGAAGCATCTGGCAAATAAACCATCAATCTGCACATCATTTAACGGGGAAGTCATGCTGCTTATCATAAGTTCAGAGTAAAGCATCTCAAAAAACAACACAAGAAAGTTACCTTCGAGGAAGCCTCA